>JARKID010000027.1:600000-1118032 GCA_029449255.1 Mycena polygramma
ATCGGGGGACATCATTCAAAATATAGCACTTGCGCTTCAGAGTTGATGAGGGAGTGACTGCGGGCGATGGATCCTCGGCGGTCCAGTCCATTGCGGTGTTTTCATCAGGGGAAGTCACCGAATGCTCAGACAGGAGGCTCCCAGGTGTCTGAGTCGGGGTTGAATCACTGTCCGAAGTGGCACTGTGCCCTGTGATAGATATTAATAGAGTATCAGGCCTGAGATGATAGGACGAACCATTAGATCCAGTAGCCATATTGAAAAAAAAGGCAGAAGAGTCCAAAACCGCTGAAGAATTGTGGCGCTAGTTAGGCGCTCCGAGTCAGTGACAATTAATTGGGAGATATTGGTTGGACAAACCGTTGGACAAGGGCAAATAAGGGACGTATAGTGTGTGGCGCCTTATGGGAGCAACGTCGCGCTATACCACGGGGAGGGTTGCCTAATTTACAAACAGGACGTGGTGGTTGGGAAGAAGAAGCTGCGTGACGTGACATGTCTCGATCTTGTTTCGATCTTTCGATCTATATGCGGTTCAAAGTCTACAGCCTTCGAGATAGTAAGGGGAAAGTGGTGAAGTCAGAGCGTTACGGGTGTAATGGGTACACTGTATCGAAATTTGTTTGTTCAGGTAGCTTTAGGAGGTGGAGAAAGTCCATTTAAATCTGGAGTGAATACGGTTCAAAAAGTAAGTGGATCAGAGTGGAGATAGCGACCGTACAAATTAATTTCCTTGGCTAGATCGAGTCTAGATACCTGGCATTTCAAGCTGTAGCCCGCCCACCGCAAGTGCTTGCAGCCTGGCACATAAAGCTGTGCTCACTCTCAACTCATCCTCCTGCCTATCCCAGGACTCGGGGTGACGCCGGAATTTGAACGATTTCAATTTGCCAGCCCCGCCACCCCATCTCGCTTCGAGCATGTCCGCCACCTGTGCCGGAACATCTTGGTCGTCAAGCTGCATACACAGTGTCTGCAGATTCGGTAAAAATTCCGCGTCACTGGTAAGGCGTTCGAAGAACGGGCGCCACAACCAGACGGATTGCATGTCGTTCAGGTATACTGCGATGACAGTGGGTACGGCGGACAGAACTTCAAGCCCAGAAAAGTTCCCAGAGTTCGTTAGGGATACCGAGCGCGGCTCACAACGGGACCGGGCGAGCAATCGAGGCACCGCTGAAAGGAATGTGCCACAGCCCTCCAGACCAATTATTTTCAGCGCCGGAAGAGTAAGACGGTCCAGGACATCTGAAACCTGGTTATTTTTGCGAAGTTCGAGGGTATGGAGATGATGGAGACGGATGGGTGAAGCAGAGGAGCGGGGAAAGCGATCTGAGTCGGACAAGACGAGCGTCTGCAGATGGGTAGTGCGAAGGAGTATCTCCGCGATCTGGGCAGAATTATTCTTGCAGCATGTGAGATGCGTGAGCTGTGCCCAAGGCAATGAGATCGATTGCGATGATATTCCGTAAAGTTCCACCTGGCGCAGCTGCGGCGCCTCAGAGAACGCAGTCATGGGCCCGCCGTCGTGAATCCTGTCTCCAAAACCTTCTACCACCAACTTTTTGAGAAGTGGTGTACGCCCTCGGACTCCGTCGTCCAAAAACAGAGGGGCTCGGAAGAGTTCGACTTGGCACTCGAACGTCTCCCATTGTGCGGAGTATGGAGCAAGCGCAGCGCATGTACGGCCAGCATTTTGGCCCACCAATGCTATGTCCAGAACCAAAACATGCCCTCCAGCGCGCGCTAGACAGCATTGGAGGAGTGGCACCTTCGTGAAGGGGTCCACTCTGATATTAGACCACATGGCCTGTAAGTTCAAAGCAGCATGCCTCCAGGCCCGACAAACGCTGGCTAGGAGCGGCGGCCCAGTGAGCGTTCTGTACGACCCTGGAAGATAGAGGGAGTAGTCGGCGATGTAGTGCAGAAAAATCTCCCCGGTGATCTCATTTGGGAGTGTGAGAATCGGATAGACAATCGAGTCCAGACGGTTGAGGACGGAAACGCGGGCTGCTGTGAGTTGGTTGAGCCTGGTCTGCAAGCTGGTCTGCAACTCCTCGATTTCGGCGTCAAGTTGGGCGAGACGTGTCCGAAGGCCATCCCCGCCAAGATAAGCGCAATTGCGAGAGCGAGTTGGACGCCGACTGGATGTTTGGTGCAAGGACATGGTGGTGGTGTCAACTTGAGAGGGGTAAGGCTTTCGAACGAAACAACAGCAAATACAGATTCAAGAATACTAATTAAATAAATTAAACTCATTCCAAAAAAGTAGTACATGTCCTCCAGAAAGTCCAACGGTTAATACAGCAGTCCAGTTACGCACTTTGGAGGAGCTGGTTGCAGCCTGGATTGCGGGTCGTTGGGCTAAAAGTAAGGGATGATGACGAAGATGCTTGATGTAGTACGCGATATTGACTGGGAGCTTGTGATGGGCGATAAAACGGATAACTTGAGTATGGGAGGGCAAACGGCTTGAACGCTGAGACCAAAGCATTAGTAAAGACCATCGTCCGATTACAGGGAGCGTACCTAGGAATGAGATGCCGCGGTCGAACAGTAAAGCAAGACACGAGAGCAAAACCAAAAAGCAAGACAAGACACGACAAGACAGGAAGATCGAGAATAAGGATCACAAAAAGCAAGAAGATAACGGCGGGCCTTGGAAGAATGCGAAGATAGTAGGGAGGCCTTGCGCGCAGTCAAACGGAGTGGAAAGCTAAGAGATACGGTGCCTCCAAATTCCGAGATCAGCGACGCTCGAGAGGGCTGAGGTGGGAGAAAAAGGTGACGGATACAGACCGGCGGATGAGTGCAGACGGCAGCGGTGGAATCCAATGCAGACAGTAGGGGTGGATACAGAGGGTCGTGGCGGTAGCGGTGATCTGGAGACGAGACACATCAGCAAAGAAAACCGAAGGGACACGTAAAATGAAGGGGACGTGGCCGATGGAGAGATGGTAGCGTGAGGGGCGAAGCAGTCGGCCGCGGAAAGGTGGGTAAAGGGAGGCGGTCGGCTGCGGCGACTTCAAGTCAGCTCCTCCGAAACGCATGGAGCGGGCAAGGCAGGGATAGTGTATACACGGCGAAAAGGAACGCGACGGAGGAGTGTAGCGTCGCGGCAAGGGACGGCAGCGGACAGCGTGAGCGTATGGCGGGCTACGGTCCAAGTTAGCTGAAGGGCCGTCGATGAGCAAGGAGAGGACACACTACCGGGCAAGCATAACAGGATCATCGGACCAGCAGGTGCGGAGGTCGCCAAGGGGGTAACGGTACCCGATGAGGGAGGGAGGGAGGGAGGAAGTGTCGTGTGTCGCTGAGGCATATGTCAGCTTGGGAGCCAGGCGATACTGGATCAAGGAGAGGACATACTTCGGGGCAAGACGAGGTCATCTTGGATGGAGGCGCGGCGAGGTCGCCAAGGGGTTAACGGTGCCGGACGAGCGAGAGGAGAAGGCGTCGTGCGTCGTGCGTCGCTGAGGCACAAGTTAGTTGGACAGCCAATCGATGAACAAGGAGAGGACATACCGCGCGACGAGATCGGCGGAAAGACAGGCGACGCCGGGCGAGGGAGAGCAAGAAGGCACCGTGCGTCGTGCGTCGCTGAGGCAGAAGTTGGCCGGAGAGCAAGTCGATGGGCAAGGAGAAGGCGTACGTCGGGACTCGGGTGAAGGCTAAGAGCACCGATAGCCGCGGCGAGCCGTGAGGATGGGGGCGGACTGTGCGGATGGCGAGAACGCCTGCGGGACGCACGTCGGAGGCAGGGGAAGAAGATGCATCTGGCAAAGTATTGGTCAGCATGACTGCGACGTGAGGACGGAGCAGACGTACCACATCGCCGGGATCGCGAGGGAGATCGCTCCGCGTATAGAAGAGGCCGTGAGGGTCGAGCAGGGTACGGCGGGCGGAGGAAGAACACCGTACCCGTATTCGAGTACGGACAACGTAGACCGCGAGGAGCCTACATCCGCGTCAGTACTCATCTTGGACGGAGATAAGGAGAACGTACACCACATCGATAGCTCGGCACTTCTACCCCTGTAGCGGCAGGGATGCGTCAGGCAGGGGCGAGGAGAGGCGGCGATGGACCGATTGAGGTGAAGCAAGATCTGTGTGCCGCCAATGGTCGGGATTCTAGGAGAAGAGGGTTGATTGGTCTAATGATGATGTGCCGTAATGGCTCCGAGAAGACCGTCGCCACCGTCAGAACCAAGTTAGAAGCCCTGTCGAGGTCTGGACGGCTGTGTTCGTGTACGGCGGGCACCTGAGGCCTAGGTTCAAGCGCCCCGCCTTCCTCCTTACCGCTGCGGCGCTGCCAGCATTTTCCTACCGCATCAAGAGTCTTGAAGCAGTCCAACTGGAGCGTCTCCAGACTTATGCCCTCCGAGTCGACTCAGCGCCATCGAGAAAGCGGCTCGGTGACTCAGTCTCGACAAAACACGAAATCTACAGCCAGCATCCCTGGACCCATGGTGTGGCTGCATTCGGCGCACGACGTCGCAATCTACTCCTTCTACGCGCAAGATACACGAATGTTTTCAAGCCCAGTCCAACATCAGGAAAAGGTCCCACGGCCATAGTTGCCCTGGTGATTATGTAGCAAAACATAGCTGCCATAGCTGCTATAGCTTGTGCAGATGTTCTATAGCGCCACATAGCCAACATAGTTCCAAGCGCAAACTATGTGGCACGATACAGCTGTAGACGGTAGCTACAGTGCACTACATTTCTAGTGGGGGTACTATGCTGGTTATCAAAGTTGACTTTCCTTTTACCCAATTTTCCCTGTGTTAGTAGCACCGAAGAGTTGCATTTTGACATTGCCCGCCACGCCGTCGGCTGTCATCCACGAAACTGAAAAACCAGACGCTTTCGATTCTGCAACGGAAGGGTCTCCCACAGCAGATTAACAGTTGCCGGTGCCGTTGTACTTAGTGGTCGGAGATTTGGGTCGGGGCAACGAGGTTGGAGAGAGCTATCGGGTCTGTAGATCAGTGATTGCCGAGCATAGCCACAATTCACCTCTTGGTTTCGAGAATCGACATGCATCGGAGTCTTCGAGGTTCCCCATCCAGACCTATCCAGACCGTCTGTCCTCGGCGCGACTCGCGCGAGTCGTGTAAAATGGACATTGGGAATTCGAGTGAAATTTCAACGAAGCCATTCAGACTCCGCCCGGATCATGATCCGACACGTCAACAGAAATCTGGCAACGCCATCAAATGGTTCGTTGCCTTTCTCTTCTTCCTCCCATCTTCCCCACTTTTGCCCATCGTCTGTCGCTGCATCTTGGCTGCATCTGCCCCCGTCCAGTCTCGCTTGCTTGCCCCTCAAGACATCTCAAGACATCTCAAGCCTCGTTCTGTCCCTCCCTTGTCCCTTCCTCAAGATTTTCTGGGCTTCCTTTCCACGCGACGTCCCAAGAGTCCGAGCAAGACGCTTCAAGAGGCATCGTACTATTCCCTTACCGCAAGAAGCCTACTGTTGTCCTACCCTCAAACCCGAATATGCTTCCCTTTCCTCCTCCTTCCCCCTTAGTCGCGACTCCCCGTCACCACTGACTCCATTAGTGCTGTGCGGCGCATCGTTGTTGTACGCCTTCCGCTTCCCCCTTCTGCAAGTACTTCCTATAGCTCATCTCCTGCAGCCTTGGGGCTCCCGACGTCGGTGGGACGCAACGGCACAGAAATGGGAAGAATATTGCCCGAGTAGGAAGCGGGGCGCACCGCTCAGCGGTGCGACGAAGGTACGCCTCCCATTGTACACCGCCTTTTCTCTTGTCACTGACCCGCTCTGACCACTTTCTAGCACGCCTCTTCATGTCAACCGCGTCCATGCCTGCGGACGGTCACCTCCGCACCGGGGCTGATGTCCTCGTCCATTGCTCGCTGTTCTCGCTGTCGGCGTTGGGGACGACGAGGCTCTCGGGCTTGTTGCCCTTCAAGGCGGAGGCGGAAGACGTGCTCACCCTGCGCCGAGGAGTAGAAAGCGTATTAACTGTACCTTTGTTTGTCGTTATAAATGATGTTATTGTGTGCATTTGCGTCGAGAACGAAAGCACTCTGTATCTCTACATACGGATATGTAGGCTACAAGGCTACGATGCTACGGCACTATATTGACTTGGGGCGCAGCTATAGCAGCTATGCAGAGCTACATATTTGAACACTGAGCTACAGCCTGCTATATAACAGGGGACAAGCTACGGCGCTATCAGAGCTATGTGGGCTACATATATCTCCATAGCCTCCGGTTTTTTTCCAGATGAAGGACTGGCCAGCGCAGCATCGTGGCAACTTACCCCAGATTGAAGACTTACCAAGTTACCAGATTGGTCGCTAAACGTGTTGTAGGTCAAGAGTTCAGGGTCGGACTATAACCGTTCTCTTCAGACTGATTCATTGGACATAAGATACTACGCACCTATAACCGTTCTCTTCAGACTGAAGAGAACGGCTATAGGCTTGGACTAATACATGACCCTCGTCAACCAAACACGACCCCGCCGACGCGTCGTCCCCATCGGGCTTGGACGCGAGGTCTCATACTACAACAAAACGGAGAATGTTGCTCTTCGTCTGCAGAACATGCCTGCAGGTCGGGCGGATCCGAGTCACGACATGGAGAGTGCACTGTGGTAGCCGGAACGAACTGCCGACTTCGCCATTACTGCGTCTCAGATCGAGCAGCCTCGGTCGCATCTTAATGGCGGGTGCGTCGCCCTGTATGTGACCCCAGGGCTGATTCTTGAAAGGCCGCAACTGTCTGTGCTGTGAATGGGTCAGTCACCCAGTTCCGACGTCCGCGCCTCGCCAAGTCTTCACTGGATCCCTCGCACGTTTGCGGACAAGACATCAAAATTATTCTCCGCCCCTGCGTGCCTCAATACTCTGCCATTCAATCTTCAATCCCGGCATGCCTGAGCGACGAGCCGACGACCTGCGCGCTTCTATTCATCAGTCGTTTGTGCACCTGCTTCCGAAATAGAGGAGCAACATGGGTACTTACAACGAGCTGCATCTGCAAGCCGTGCGACAAAACGGCGGGACAGACAGCACATCGAAAATTATTCCTTTCTTTCTTTCTTTCTGCTGCCGTGCGATTGTTCAGCTACTCTACGCGATGCATGCACTAATTAGCCATTGCCCAATCTATGTTTGTTTTTGTGATTTTTATCTTCCTGTGCTCATCGTCGCGGACGACGTCGTGTTTGATGGTCGCGGCCAAACGCACATACTATGACCGCGACGACCATGACGGGACTCGGAGCCGCTGTTTAACTAAGAAAGGGAATGCACTCATGTAGTTACGCCAGCATCTCAACTGGCATTTTCTGCTTGTAAGTGTGTTCATCAGGGTTTGAACGAGACCCGATGCGCCAACTTTGTAATTGAGAGAAAAAAAGGCACCCAGGTGTCCCAAATTCTGTCTCAACTTAACTCGAGCTGATTTGAGATGATTCATGCTATTGCCAGATGTAGGAATAACGCATGTTGAGAGTAGTACTTGAACAAGGTGCCATCCCGAAGGAGGACAAAGACCATGTACTATGATTTAGAGTCGCATTCGGTCTCGAGCAATGATTGAAAAGTGTGCCATATCTGACTGCGCTCTGACGCTACTGCACAAAAAGGAGGATGCGGCGATTCCTCGCATTTGGGAAGTCATTGCCAATCCCAACAAGGTCGTGTTATACTGAGCGATGACCGTGCCGGCGGCAGCCAAGCGTGCTCAATGGACGGATCCCTGAATTACTATTAGTAAGATATCGACTGCCTGTAGTCGAATATCGCGGCTAGATACAGCAAGTCAAGATCTGAGTATTGGAAAGGGAAGAGAACATACCTCCCAGTAGCGCACCAATTCATTGCTCCACCTGATCCTGCAGGTTCCGTTGTGCCAGCACGGAACGTTTTGCAGTATCAGGACCCAGAATTTTATCCACCCGGCCCAACTGCTGCGCTTGCGCCGATGGCGGTCTGACAGGGGTGCTGGCGCATGAACAGATTTCGCGCCATTGGATCCAGTCCGGACTCCGGGGCGACCATCTGGACGATGTTTTTGGAACCAGCGTCGTGTTTAAGATGGGATTCAAAACCGGACATCATTACGACCAGTTCGGAACCTGCCAGTACGCCACCAAGCCTTGAACGGCGGGAAGACCTCCGCAAGATGACGAGCGATACAGGCAGTCTTGTGGGTGAGGGAGCAAGTCAACTCGACAGGGAGACATGATTCATGGAACACAGCGGGGCGTAAAAATATGGTTGAGGATGGAAACACATATCGGTGTATGGCGGGGTTGCCGGGATTTAGCCAAGGAGAGAAAGCCACTGCGTAGATAGAACGCCGTGGCTAACAAGCTGAAGGACGAGAGAGGACGAGAGGGATCCGGGGGCAATGCTACTTGAGGGTGAGTTTCTACGTTGAAGCGCTGGAGGCGCGCAGGAAGTCGGACGACGATCGCGCTAGGCCGACGTACGCCACACAGGTCCGGGACAAGAACTGTCGGAAACGAAGGGTTCTGTTCTATTACGTCCCATCATCATTAGACCAATCAACCCCATCCTCGGATTCTAGGAGACTGAGGAGGGATGAGTGAAGGAATGGAGGAAACAGCGGGGATACGTAAGGGGAGGAGGAGGATCCAGCGCCCTCGAGCAAGAACAGGGACTGGGAGATCCAGCAGCGTCATCGGGGCGTACGGAAAAGAGCTGCGAAAGGGTCAGTGACGACGCCGATGGACGAAGACGGGCATCGTACATGAAAAAGACGGAGCGACTGCAAGCTCCGTACGAGTACACACGCTGGAGCACACCCGACTCAAGCCGATCGTCGCACTCCACAGTATGCGCGAGCAGCCCCTACGCTTGGAAGAGAGCGGCAAGCCGACTCCTTGAGAGGTCCCGTTAGCGCCCCCTCCCAATAACGGCCACCGCATCCGGCAGATCGCGGGGCACCGCGACCGCGTCGACGAGGGTCACGATGCGGTAACGAGGACGACGACGAGCGACCGTAGTAAAGCTGAGGGGGAGGGGTGCGGCCTGCTTCGTCCTAGCAGTGCCCACGGTGAACTCCCTCCCAATAACGGCCTTTCGACCACAGAGCCCGCCACATCGCTGGGCATCGCGACCGCGTCGACGAGGGTCATGAATGATGGTGCCGTTGACGAGCACGACGGCGAGCGACCAGATCAAAGCGGTGCGGCCTGCTTCGTCCTGTTAGCGCCCCCCACTAAACTCCCTCCTTCGTACGGCGCCTACGAGTGGCTACCGCGTCCGCCAGATCGCTCGCTGGGCACCGCGAACGTATCGACGCGGGCGGTAGGAGCCGTCCGATGCCGGTGTCGGCGACGGACGACGGCGCGAGCGCGAGTGCTACTGACGGCGAGGACAGCACGGAGGGGAGAGACGGCAGGGGAGACGACGGCGGCGTCGATGATGGGAGCTAGAAGAGGCTCCCGCTGGGCGTGAAGCGGGCTGGATCTTAAAACGCCTCGTCGTGCGGTGCAGCATCATCACCGGAAGCCGACGCCACCCTCACGCGGTTGACGGACTGGACAGCGGCAGTGTCGTCGCGCCCTCTTTCTGCTAGGAGCAGACGCCCTCGAGCGGGGATGGCGGGAAATCGACGGGGCTTGAATGAAGATGGAGCGAAAGCACAGCAAGCGGCGGGACGAGGAGATCGCGCAAAGCCCGAGCACTGCGACGGCAACGAGGCTGCAGAATGCACTGTGGGGATACGAGCAGGGCGAGGAGTAACGCACGGCCGGGGTAGACACCTCCGCCGTACTCGAGGCGGTCCATCTTCGCAAGGGGGAGGCCGTGAAGGCGGAGAGCTATTGCCGTGGCAGAGGGGGTTGGTGCTCGTGCTCATGGTACGGAAGAGAGACACGGGGATTCAGCTGTATGCATAGTCTCTCCTTCACAAGGACGCGGGGTCCAGAACCACAGTATTCAGATAAGTGTGCACGCGCTGGAGACGACACATGAGTATGGGTATAATTCGTCAGGATAAAAACGCACCGATATCGATGTCACCAGTAAGGGGGAAGATAAGACGGTGTGGACGCGCGGAGAGAGGATGGATTGTGGAGCCCCACCTCCGTATCTGCCGGTATCTGGACTTTTGTCAGCTCGATATCAGAAGAGTCTGGCCATGGGCAGGAAGACGTGCCGCTTTTGCCATTTTGCAAGCGGCTCCTCCTGCTCTCAGACCTTGACTCCACGACCTGCGGTATGACGAGACACCCAGGTTCAGTGGGGCGCATGACGATGGGATGTTAGCTGGCGGCTGAGGTTACTTGTGGGTCATTCGTCACTGGGAACCACAAAAAAAACTACCAGATCGTCCTTCAGAATCCCGACAGATTTAGAGGAACGTCGAACTGTGTGTCCATCTATGAATCCAAGCCTATTCAAGGGCCGAAGAACGCATGGTGAGTGTTGCTTTTTGGATGCACAATGTACACAGTCGTTCCAGATCGTCCCAAAGGAAGCAAGACTCAGGAGCCTGTCCAGATCGGCGGCAACCCAGCGCAGTGGGATATCCTTGATAAAAACATGCATGAAGCTTTAGGCTTTAAGCCGAGAGAAGGACGCAAATCAATGGAAGGACGTGTCCAAAAAGATTGTTCGTGTTTACCATCAGACAGAGTCGGGCCGGCGTCGTGCCGAGGCCCCTATCTGGGTTCAACTTCGCTCTTGCGTCCGAACATACCGTTTTTCAGTGAGAATCTGAAGTCCGTCCACACAATTTTATCAAGTCATATCGGAGAGGCTTACACAATGGGCTTTTTCCCCCCCTGTTTTCCGCTTGGCTGTGAATAGCGCGCTAGCTGTACATGTAACGCGAACAGAATAATGATTCGCTCCACACGTGTCGAAACAAATAAATTCAGCATGCAAGAGTACAAAAAGCATATTAAAGCGCGCTTAGTGGATAAGCCCGAGCGTCAACGACAAGACGACGCTAGGAATGCTAAACCTTGCTCAGGAAGTATCTACGAAAGATGCAAAGGGGGCACGGCGAAATGTAGGTATATCAAGCAAATCTCCCATGCACTATAGAGACGTTTCGTGAGCGACAGGACGCCAAGAATTAGATAACAACGTATACGTACTCCAACATCACGGCGGCTGTCCCAATTCGGCGGTCAAGTCGCGATCGAGGTGAGGCGAGTTGGCGAAGGATCAGCGTTGGAAAGGGTCCCTCTCAGACAGTCTTATCCGAAGGGTGCGGGGTTCGAGTCGTTCAATCGGCGTCTTCGCCCGCCCAGCTGGGGGGTAGGCTCGGCCTAGGGAGGGTTCGAAGACGCTGTCGCAAACTGGAGTTACACCGAATCCCGCTGGCCCACGGGCTCTCCTTGTGATACATGGGACGGGTTCATGTGCGTCCAGCTCGCGAGCGCGCTCCCCTGTTGGTAACCGACTGGCGCAGGGGCCGCTGGCAGGGACTCGAGAGGGCCTCCGCAAGCATCACCAGGGTGGAGTTGAACGAGGTTGAACTTGTCTGCTGCAGATGGATGAGTGGATGGCATGGTCAGGTGCTGGAGAAGATTGGGCGTACCAAGAAGTGGGCGATGGTGGTGGGAAGAGGACAAGAGGCGTTAGCGGAGGCCGTGCGGCTGACAAACATTTTAAAGTGAGCCCAATGTTTGTTCCCCGCAAACAAATGTCTTTCCAGGTTCCGAAGGCAGTGCGACGGGGAATCTAAGCCGTATCATGCCTAATTGAGATGCCCGGCCATCAAAGGCCATCAAAGCCACTGCTGTCCAAATCCAGTAATGTCGACGGTTCCACTGCCCATTGTGCGCCATGGAGTGCCACCCTCGACGCGTTTTCGACGCGTTTCACGCGTTTATTTCCTCCTACCACCTCCCCTCTGAGAAATCTTGGTTCTCTGTCGCTTTTTGGCTATGCCACAACCCAATTCAGAGTCTCCGCATGGCGTACCACCCTCTCAGCCTCCACCAGGCACCAAAACATCGTACAGAAAAATCAAATGGACAAAGCAGTACACCCCGGAGACGGCTTCCGGTCCCAAGAAAAATGCGATGAATGCTCGCAGCGTCGCGTCCGATATGCCACTGCATGAATTGAAGATATCACCCGAACATGTGGCTTATCCACAGTTCCTGAAAGATGGATCCAGCGCTTTGCCGCCCATTTTCCGCCTTGAACGCACTTCAAACCTAAAGCAAATGTCGTTCAGGGATAGACAAACCATACACATCAATTTTGAATGATGATCACTGATTTCGTGTCAACTCGCTCTGATCTTCCGTTCTAACCCGTTTTCCTCAACGTTCAACGTTGAAACGTTCAACAAAACTTTCTGTACGGAAAAATCTCAAGTTTTATCGGATAGAAAAAATCGGAGACCCGCGAGTTTCGAACACACCCGCACCCTCTCGGCCCCTCGGACAAGTTAGCTAAGCTTGTCATCCTGGCGGCGTCTGCTTTGTCGGCGCATTCTATCGCTCGGCCAAGCCTCCGACGGGGGCAGCAATTGTTTGGTCGTTTTAACGATTCTGTGGCGGCGACAGGCATTATTTGCTGCCATTTCTTTTTTTCTGTGGCGTACGGTGACCTTGGTGTTTAATCCCGGGTCACAAGTCTGCGTACGTGCTCCGTTCCTGGAGGCAACTTGGCGTGCTATTTTCAGGTACCCGAATATCCACAAGATGATCAGAATAATATGGTCACAAGATTAGTATTGAACCTACATAACGGTCTATGTAAACAACACCCCTTGCGGCCACCGGAGGACATAAGGAGGGCTTTAAAGTCGTACCATTATGTGAACTTCCGAGTAAGCTAACCGTCGTCCGTTCTAACAGCCAGGTCCGGCCAGTATAACTGTCAGCGCTCGAGGGTTGCTCCCGGTCGTAACGCCAGCTATGGACCCCAGTCAAGCAGCAATGATGCAACAACCAGCCATCCACCACCACGGTTCGTCGGCCCCCAAAACGTACGCGCACACATCGCCAATTTCTTCCCAGCAGTCGAGGCAGCTCCACTAACACATCTCCACCACAGTTCGTCTTCGTCCACTCGTTCTAAATTGTAGAGTTGACTTTCCACGATCAGTGGAGATGCATAACCACCACGGTTCGTCCTTGTCACCTGGTACTCCCTGAAGCGTGAACAAAACTTTGATTTAGTTGTGATAACCACCAGCACAATCCCGCCGGCAGCGAGACGCAGCAACAACAACATCACCGCCATCACAAAAGCGGCGGCGGGGACAACGGGCCCGACGCGGCCGATCCACCCAACGTGGGCGCAGGCGATGGCGGAGGTGAGAACGGCGAAGTCGGCGAAGGCGTGGAGCCTGAGGACAGCCGCGACTTCAATATCACTAATCATGTCGGTTAGCATTGACATTGGCCAGGTTAAAAAGGACTAGTAGTGGCGAGGCCAGCGCTGGTCAAAACTCCTGTATCTCTCCAAGTAGACTGTAACTAAGGCTCTATATTAACCCTCCGTTTTGCTAAACTCTCGTGAGCGTTTTCGAAGTCGGCCACAGCCGCGGCGGCACTGTCTGGTAACTCGCCCTCTCACACACCCGGTATACCTCCGAGATCTCGACCGTTCTTGCTCCCCGTGTTCCATGCCAGGCTGGATTCTGTCGACATCCCCGTGACCCTCGAGCGATTACACTGTAATTCGAACAGTTTATCTAGCGCATATTGAGTGACAATATGTCTGACATATGCTCGGCAAATATCAAAAATATATCAGCTCGATGTTCCGAGACCATCAAGCGCATGAAATTCGCTCAATGCTTCGACGACATTTTGAACACTTTTGCGGAAGTATCGCCATTACTTCGTCGGTTTCCTAACCACTCGTTTGATCGTGATCTATGTCGGGCTAGCACATAGATTATCAGGGATTCGTAGCTTTTGTTCGAACCAACTTGCAGTGGCAGCTCCCAAATCTGATCCGAATTCCAATGCTTGTCCGACTCCGGACAGAAAGAGGTGTGGACTGAGGGTTCGTGGGTTGATGAAGCCCTCAACGTGTCTTGGTGGATTCGGACTTGATGAAGAGCAGAAGAGGCCCGTGCGCTTGCTTGGCCATATATCGCCGTGATTCAATCCGCGATGCTCGCGAGGTCGAAACTGCAGTCAGTGACGCGTGCATAATCAGACAGGGATTCAAGTCCAACCATTGAGTCTGACCATTGTGCGTCTTCGAATCTGCTTCCTCGTAAAGCTTGATATTATTTTGAAAGGGAGAAAAGCCCGAAGAATGCCGAGTGTAGTTGACGGTTAGCTCGATCACTCGGCATGGAGTTTCACTGCACATCTCTCTCTTCATCGCTGATTCAACTTGCCCTATGTGAGTTCCGTGGCGAGTGAAAAAAAAGCAGCAACTTTCCACGACTCCAGGATGAAAGTACCTGTTCATTATCACGCGGGCGAGTGGAAGATTCTTGGATATCAATGGCTCATTCGGGCCATGATATATCCGCAACCTGAAATCGAAAACCGTGGGACATGTTCGGCTGGAATGCCCGCGGAGCCGGGTAGTGGGAATATATGACAGTGATTCGGTTACTAGCGAGTTGTTTGCCACGTAAACAAGCGCCCACGAAGCCCCACATCTCTTTCCTTCCTCTTGCGCCCACGCAGTGCGAGCTGTTCAGGTCGTAGCCCTTGTTCTTGTGCAACAGTATCTTGGTTTTGAAACCCCGTCATCTCCCGGTTTCCCGACGCCTCCGGAGCAGTCCTCCCTCATGGTATCCACCTACTCGTTGCTCGGTACGGACAAATGAACTCGGCAGTAGCTTAAGTTCACTTGGGCTTTAGGGCCATTGCATGCGCATGGCAGATCCGAGTTTGTTCCTTTTTTTCTTCAGCTTCAACCATTTCTTAACTTTTTCTACACCTACTCATTCTCAGGCTTTATGACGGCTCACCCTCGCCCGAGCTTCGCTCGGCTCGAGCTCGCCGGGGGGGCTGGGAGTGTCCAGCTTTCACTCTGGCAGCCAGCATCTAACTCATTTTTGACGGCTCGCCCTCGCCCGAGCTTCGCTCGGCTCGAGCTCGCCGGGGGGGTGGGATTTACAGTTTTCAACTATTCAAGCACCCAGTGATTGGAAGAGAAGCCAGGACCACGGGCTGAAAGCACAACGAACTTGCAACGAACACTTGAGTAGGAAACAAAAGGAAGCACGAATAAGATCAGGGAGAGTAAACAGATATGACACTTCATAGTCAGCTGAAATGACTCAACTACTATAAGGGGTGAAAAAAACCCACCGAAATTCCCTTTTAAGGTAACGTTTCCACCACAAGTCTTCTACGTCATCGACACAAAACACTCTCACTTTGGCTGTAGAAACGGAGGTAAGACCGAGTTAAAAATACATTTTTAAACTCGGAACCTCTTCGTAGTTCACTCTTGCGAGGACATTACCTGGGTCCGCCACAAAGCACCTAATCTCTACGTTGTTATTCAGCAAGAGGGCGAAGCTGTGCAACGGACAGGGGTGATCAAGAGGGAACGCGCACCTGCGTGGAAGTTTCTCTGCAATTTGTGAGCTTATTGATATTCCCGGGGCGTATCTCATTGCTCTATGTCCCCAGGTCATTGGAATCCTCTATAACCCTGCGGCTTTGGCATGATTCCTTGCTTCGGTGCCGGGATGTCTCCCTTGGGGTTGTTCAGACAGATATTGCGACACTACGGGCTCTAACTGTATCCGACAGCAAATGTGCGTGGTTCATACTCCCTCTTTATCTAGTGCTAGATGTTGTCAACAGTCATTAAACTTCAATTGACTGGGGAAAGTCGGGAGGCAAAAGACAGGTGCACTGGCACACTCCTTGTGCAGCTTGTGCCGAATATGGCAGCTGCCGACGTCGCAATCGATCACGTTCAACAAGACATAGGAAAGCTTGCACAGACAGGGCAGGCAGCTCTTGTGGAGACTTCCACCCCAATGCCAGCTACTTTTGAAGTGGGTCTCAATCTCCTCATCACCAAGCTCGATGTTGTGGTCAAAATTGGGGATGAGCTTGCAAAGGTAGGAATTCTCCTCATCTGCACCTTCCATGCTCACATGTTCAAGATCCATCCATATGCAAATGCCGCATGGAAAATATTGACCTCTATATACCAGGTCAGCCATGTGATTCTCATTTGCCTTGTCCTGCTAACCATGGGATCAGGCAGTCAAGACACAACAGGACACGGACGAGAAACTCTGCAAGCTTGTTGATACCATGAACTTGGTTTATTCCTTCACAAAGGAAGCTGAAGATTTAGTCCCCTACCTGAAGAGTCTTGAAGATAAGGTGCTTCCTATCATCAAGCAGACGGTTGAATGTGCCATGTTTATTCAGGAATACACTGGTCATGGCTTTGCTTGTAAGTATTTCACATAAGCCCAACCTATATTTACTCTTTGCAAGCTCGGGCCATCCGAAATACCTGGGATAACACTGACAAAACTATAGATGATCTGTCGGACACAATGTTGAAATTGAGGGACTCTCTCCAAAGCAGCCTAAATGTGCAGACAGCATACTTATCCATGCAAGCAGTGGCTCTATCCACGGAGATACTTCAAAAGGTTGACAGTTTGGGTGTGTGGTCTTTCTCTTGGGTAAAAAGAATTTCATGGTAATCACTATTCACAGTGCAATCAGAAGCCCTCAAAGGACTTAACCCCGCCAAAATGAATGCTACCTCTCGCCCCACATGCTTGAAAGGAACAAGGGTACAACTACTGAATGACATCACGGAATGGCTGATGATGCCAACTGGGTCAAGCATCCTCTGGCTATCTGGTGTCGCAGGCTCTGGCAAAAGCACAATAGCCACAACAATCTCACTTTCTTTTCGTGGATTAAGTCGTCTGGGGGCTTTCCTCTTTTTTGACAGGAACAATCCTTCCAACAGCCATCCTGATCTCGTAATCTGTACACTGGCTCATTTCCTGGCACGCAGTAATCCACATGTTGGTTCAGCTATTTCCGCTGTCCTTCGGAAGGACCCCGATATTGTGACCGCACCTCTGCAGACACAATTTGAGAGACTAATCCTGGAGCCACTCAAGGGTGCAGAGCATTTTATTCAAGGCCCAATACTTATTGTCCTGGATGCCCTGGATGAATGTGGTGCTCCACACTCACGGAGAAGTCTCCTGTCTGTGATGTCAACAGAGTTTCCCAAACTCCCTAGTCTCTTTCGCTTCCTCATCACCAGTCGACGTGAAGCTGATATCATCAATGCATTTGCGAATCGTTTTCCAGAAAAGTCTGTGGGAGTAGCAGCTAGCGCTCGGGACGTCAAACTTTTCCTTCATTATGAGATGGAGCGCATCCGACAGGAGAATAAATTAGGACCAGCTGTATGGCCAAAAGATACACAGCTACAAGCTTTGATCAATCTCGCAGACGGTCTCTTTATTTGGGCAGCTACTGCAGTCAGATTTATTGAAGGATACAGCCCAGATGACAGGATGGAGACTGTGCTCGCTGGCAATTCAGCCACACTCGATGATTTGTATAACACCACCCTCCGCGATTCAGCTCCATGGGACAACACAAAATTCACAACTGATGCCCGTGCTGTCCTAGCCTGCATTGTGTTTAGCAAAATACCAATGACAGATGGAACAATTGACATGATCCTGGGTTCCCGTTGTCAAAGCTCTGAAGTCTTGAAGCATTTGAGCTGTGTCATACAGTGGCAGCCTGGGTGTGTGGCTCGGATACTGCATGCCTCTTTTGCAGACTATCTGACAGATGTTATCCGTTCCAAACAGCATCCCTGGGCCATTGACTCAACTTTTGGGCACCATACCTTAGGATCTGGATGTCTTCAAATCCTCAATGACCAGCTCATATTCAACATCTGTGGTCTCAAGGACTCTCATGTCCTGAATGCGGATGTCCCAGACATATCCAGTCTAGTGGCCAGCAATATTTCTCCACCGCTCTCATATTCCAGTCGCTTCTGGGGTGCTCATTTAGCCAACTGTGTATTTGATCAGATGATACTTGAAGACATCACCACTTTCTTTTATGATCATTTTCTGTTTTGGCTAGAGGTTCTCAGTCTACTAGGTCAAGTTGTTGTGGCACCAGCAGCATTAGCAGCAGCTAGGGACTATATTGAGGTTTGTCTCTTTTGTGTCCTGAGAATTCCTTGACTGACCTTGAGCTCAGAGCCATAGTGATGGCTTGCAGAATTTCATAACTGAAACAACCAAATTTGTCTCAGTATTTGCACAGTTAATTGCGCAGAGTGCTCCCCACATCTATCTCTCTGCTGTTCCATTTGTGCCGAAAGATTCCATCATAGCAAAGCATTTTCACGGCCGGTTTCCGAAAACAGTGCACTTTGATGGTCCTCATGGCATCATATGGCCTGCCATCCAGAAAGTTTTACGTGGCCACAAATCTCATGCCAATAGCGTAGCAGTTTCTCCAAATGGAGCATGTGTAGCTTCTGGGTCAAGTGACAAAACCATCTGTGTTTGGGATGTTGACACAGGGGCACTGATGGCCAGTACAAGCCACACTCACTCTGTTTTTTCTGTCTGTTTTTCACCAGATGGCACACACATTGCATCCGGATCTGGAGATGCAACAGTCTGTATCTGGAATGCGGAAACTGTGAAACTTGTTGGAGCTCCATTTACAGGGCACACTGGCCTCGTTTGGTCAGTCCATTTCTCCCCAGATGGCCAGTGGATTGCATCTGGATCTGACGACCACACAATCCGTGTCTGGGGTGCACACACTGGTGTCTGTGTTGCTGGACCATTCACAGGCCATATCAAAAGGGTCAACTCCGTCCGCTTCTCTCCAGATGGCACCCGAATTGCATCAGGATCACACGATACAACAGTCTGTATCTGGGATTCCCAAACAGGTGTACTTCTGGCTGCACCTTTCACAGGTCATACCTCTGTTGTTTGGTCTGTTGACTTTTCATCTGATGGCCAGAGGATAGTATCTGGATCGAGTGACCAGACAACTCGTATCTGGGATGCCCAAACAGGGGCTCTTGTTGCCGGGCCATTCACAGACCATCCTGGCTCAATTCACTTTGTGCACTTCTCAATGGATGGGAAGCAATTCATTTCTGGGTCCAACGACTCTAGAATTGGTGTTTGGGACACTCAAACAGGTGCAATGGTTAACGGACCATTCTCAGGGCACACTGCCCCAGTCACATCTGTCATTTTCTCACCAGATGAGCGGAAGATCATATCTAGTTCCCATGATGGGACAGTGCGTATTTGGGATGCAACTAGAGGATTACATCGTGATCGTATATTTGATGGTCATAGAAGTGACATCAATTCTGTATGTTTCTCACCAAACGGCACCCAAATCGCATCCGGTGCTGATGACAATAAAGTCTATGTCTGGGATGCCATCACAGGTGCTCTTACTGGGTCATGGATGAGTGGCAACCGTTGGATCGAGTCAGTGTGCTTCTCACCTGATAGCACACAGATTGCATTTGCATCTGAGAGCGAAATTTCTATCCGAAATGCTGAAACTGGAGCCTTGATTGCTGGCCCAATCACATACTACCTGGAGTACAAAAGCAACCTTCTGTGCATCTGTTTCTCCCCAGATGGTACACAAATTGCATCCGGGTGTACCAATGGTACAGTTTGCATATGGGATGCTCAAACAAGCACACTTGTTGCCGGGCCTTTCACAGATGACACATACAAGCAAGTCCAATCTATAGATTTCTCCCCAGATGGGACTCGGATTGTCTCTGGATGCCACACACATACAGAATATGTGTATAAGTCTACCAATAATATCAGCATTTGGGATGCAAAAAGTGGTTCCAGGCTGGTGGTACCAGATTATGATGAGAATGTTCTATCGGTGTGTTTTTCACCAGATGGCCAACAAATCGCATCTGGCTCTGCGGATCTGACAATTTGTGTGTGGGATGCCCAAACAGGAGCTCTTATTTCTGGCCCTATCATAGGCCACACCTCTATGGTTACTTCTGTACATTTTTCACCGGATGGCACACAGATTGCATCCGGATCCGATGACAAGACAGTGTGCGTCTGGGAGGCTAGAAAAGGGGTGCTTGTGGCTGGGCCATTCACAGGCCATAGGGCAGGTGTTAGGTCTGTCCATTTCTCCCCAGACGGCACCCAGATCGTTTCGGGTTCCAAGGACTGCACCTTGCGTATTTGCAAAGTTAGCACCTTGGACAGGGGAAGTAATTCTGCCCGGACAGACCCTTGGATGAGCAAATCACACTGGAAGCTCATATTTGACATGGAGTCGGGTTGGATTAAGAACACAACCGGGTCACCAATACTCTGGATCCCCCCGTGGCTGCGTGAAGGGTTGTGTCTCCCGCACAATACACTGGTCATAACCAGCGACGGCGCAACGACCCTTGACCTTAGTCGCTTTTTGCATGGCACTGAATGGACCAAATGTGCCGATCTGGCCCTTACGAAACCAACGAGTCGAACCAAGTGAGTTGTCCTGTTTCTATTGGAGCTCCGTTTAAATGTCCTTAGAGCTATTTCCGCAGCGTGACGCTTTGCCTAAGAGGCCTATAGCATCTTAAGTAAGGTAGTGCACGAATTTTACACCCATGGTTTACCAACAACTTGAGCTGTTTTCTGACTTTCCTTGTGTTTGATTCGCGGATTCAACTTATCAAACTCTTCATGTTCGTAGTTCTTGGAGACACAATTAGCTAGAGCAGCGAAGGCGAGGCGCAGTTTGCATCTTCGGGCATAGCAAGCTCCATTTAAGAAGTAAGGTAGTAGCACCATCGAATATTTGGTGGGCACACACCAAGCACCTTTCTCACACGAGATCCGCCAGACGTGTTTGTTGGTGTCTTTGCACATACTCTATGGGGTCGGAAACTCGCCACGGAGTCGACGGATGAATGAAAAGGAAGCTCGAATGCGCCTGCAAAAGGGGCAGGTAGGACACAGATTCGGGGAGACAAAAGGCAGCGGGGACCGGTCATCGCCCGACCCTGGACCGAACTGGGACCTCCTGCTTCCGGTTCAAACGTTTCGTACTATTACCACGATCTAGATGCCCCTGCGCACCGGCCCTGACCCCTCCTCTTCTTTGCCACCACCGCCAGTGAGCGTTCTGTACGACCCGGGAAGATAGATTACAGTCTTTAACGGTGAAGCGAAACGCTTGGATTCCGCCTCGAATTGCCAGCTGAAAAATGCTCCAATGACATCATTTTTCTTTGTACACCGCTACATTGGCTTCCAACTTACCTCGTCGTGCAAAGAACTGCGAGATTTCGCTTTGTTTTCATCTCAAACGAACACATTTTCGGTCTGATCAAAAGTGTGAGCACAAACGAGGAAGCGAAACACCACAAAACAATCCGAGGCGCGCGATGTATGCAACTTGGGAGCTCAAAGTCGTCATATTCGTAATCCTTGACCCTGAAAACCCCAGGGCAGACATCCTCTAGTCCACATATGTTCCAGCACATTATATTCAATCTGGCTTGCAACAAATCGGCTAAATGGGTGAAATGATGGTTCAAACAAAACCGCGTCGCGCCGGCGCCACAGCAGCTTTTTATACAATTCCTTTTGCGTACGAGGACAGCATATCGGGCTCCTTCACCCACGAGAAGATTGAGCAAAAAGGTGACTTCTAAGTGGCCGAACTGGCTGCCATTTCGCTTCCTCGTCACGTTTCGCTTCACCGTTAAAGACTGTAGTGCAGGAATATCTCTGCGGTGATCTCATTTGGGAGTGTGAGGATCGGATAGACAAGCGAGTCCAGACGGTTGAGGACGGAAACGCGGGCTGCTGTGAGTTGGTTGAGCCTGGTCTGCAAGCTGGTCTGCAACTCCTCGATTTCGGCGTCAAGTTGGGCGAGACGTGTCCGAAGGCCGTCCCCGCCAAGAGAAGCGGAATTGCGAGAGCGAGTTGGACGCGGACTGGATACTTGGTGCGAGGACATGGTGGTGTCAACTTGAAGGGGTAAGACTTTCGAACGAAACAACAACAAATACAGATTCAAGAATAATAAATTAAATTCATTCCAAAAAGTAGTACATGTCCTCCAGGCTTCAGAAAGTCCAATATTGGTCAATACAACGGTCTATTTGCGGGAGCTGGTTGCAGCCTGGATTGCGGCTCGTTTGCCTAAAAGTAAGAGATGATGACGAAGATGCTTGACGTATGCGATTTTGACCGGGATCTTGCGATGGCCAATAAACGGAAAACTTGAGTACATAAACGTGGCCAAACGGCTTGAACGCTAACAAAGCATTAGTAAAGACCATTGTCCGATTACAAGGAGAGCGTACCCAGAAATGAGATGCTGCGGTCGGGCAGTAAAGCAAGACACGAGCGCAATACCAAAGCAAGACAAGACGCGACGACAAGGCAGGAAGATCGAGGACAAAAGAAGATAACGGCGGCAGGGCTTGAAAGGACGCGAAACCAAGTCTGTAGACCCAGCCGAGAGAGGGATCTTGCGGGGAAAATGGGGAACAAAGCTAGTGAGAGTGGCTGTAGGTACCGAAGTCAGTGGCGGTACAGACGGCTGAGATAATGAGGGACAAACGTACGGGTGGACGAATATAGACGTAGTATACACAGACGGGAGCGGCGGATGCAGATGGCGGCGATCTGAAGACGAGCCGTGTCAGCGAAGAAAGGTAGTGGGGGACATACATGTACATGCGAGTACAATCGATCACAGGTACAGATAAATATAGGCGAGGGACCGCCATCTCGCAGACTGGAAGGAGCACATTGGGCGGGGCAAGGATAACTGGTTCAGCGTAAACGGGTGCGCGGCGAGGTCGCCAAGGGGGCGGACAAAGGAGGGGGTAAAGACATCGCGCACTACGGCTCAAGTTAGCTCGGGAGCCAGGCGATACTGGATCAAGGAGAGGACATACCCCGCGACTCACGAGGTTACCGGAAACGTGCGCGACGAGGTCGCCAATGGGAAGCGGCGCCGGACGAGGGAGCGGAAAAAAAGATCGTGCGTCGCTGAGGCATACGTCCGCTCGGGAGCAAGGAGAGGACATATTTTGGGACAAGCACGGCACCGGAAACACGCAAAGCGAGGTCGCCAGGGGGACCGCGGCGCCGGGCGAGGGAGAGGAAGAAGGCACCGTGCGTCGTGCGTCGCTGAGGTATAAGTCAGTTCGGGAGCCAGTCGATGAGCAAGGAGAAGGCGTACGGCGGGACTCGGGTGACGGCTAAGAGTACCGACAGTCGCGGCGAGCCGTGAGGATGACTGTGCGGGTGGCGAGAACGACCTGCGGGACGCGCATGGGGGGAAGGGGAAGAGGAAGAAAATGCATCTGGGCAAAGTATTAGTCAGCATGACTGCGACGTGAGGACGAAGCAGACGTACCACATCGCCGGGATCGCGAGGGAGATCGCTCCACGTATAGACAGGGCAGGCGGGGCCGCGAGGGTCGAGGGGGGTGGGGTGGGCGGAGGAAGGAGCACCATACCCGTATTAGAGCACGGAGAGCGTAGACCGCGAGGAGCCTACGTCCGCGTCAGCGGTCAGTACTCGGAGATGAGGAAAACGTATACGAAGGATCCAGAAGATCAAGCACATCGATAGTTCGGCACTTCTCCCCTGTCTAGGTAGGGATGCGTCAGGCAGGGGCGAGGAGGATGGGCGGCAATGTACCGATTGAGGTGAAGCAAGGTCTGTGTGCCGCCAAGAATCGGGATTCTAGGGGACTGAGGAGGGATGAGCGAAGGAATGGATGGGATGGGGACGCGTACGGAGAGAGGGGGGGAGAGGGAGAGAGGATCAAGCACTCTTGACGAAGAGAGGATCCAGCAGCGCCATCGAAGTGAAGGGGAAAGAGCCAGCGACGACGCCAAGGTATGTAAGCGGGCGGCGTCGATGGAAAAGACGGAACGACTGCAAGATACAGCACACCCGACTCAAGCCGATCGTCACCATCCAGGTCCTGAGCGACGAAGTAAGCACCAGAGGAAGGAAGGGTGGTGGAGGGACAGACCGTATGCGCGAGCGGTCCTCGCACTTGGAGAAGAGCGGGAAGCGCCTGCTTCGAAGTCGTTCTGTTGGCCGCGCTGACGGCATCCCAATAACGGCCTTTCGTTCGCATGACAGCCATAGAGTCCGCCAGATCGCTGGGCACCGCGAACGCGTCGACGATGGTCACGATGCGGGTGACGAGGACGACGGCGAGCGACCGGAGCAATGCCGACGGGCAGCGGTGCGGCCTGCTTCGTCCTGGTAGCGCCCCCACTGAACTCCCTCCCAATTGCGGCCTCGGGTTCGCACGGCGCCTGGCCACCGCGTCCGCCAGATCGCTCGCTGGGCACCGCGAAGTATCGACCCGGCGGTAGGAGCCGTCCGATGTCGGTGTCGGTGACGGACGACGGCGAGGGACTGGGTGGTGCTGACGGTGCTGACCGCACGGAGGAGAGAGACGCTGGGGAGACGGTAGCCGCGCCTGATGATGCGAGCTATGGGTGTGAAGCGGGCGGGACCTCGAAATGCTTGACGGGCTGCTCGTCGTCACCGTCGCTGGATATGAGCGAAGTCGGTGCCACCTTCACGCGCTTTTCAGAGCGCCGATCGTCCTGACTCTTGGGCAGCACCACTTTCGTCCTCGTTGCGTCCTCCCTTCTGGAAGTCGAAGCTCTCGATGGCAAGCGCCCGATCTGACGCGTCGCTCTCGCTGTCGCTGAGCAGGAAGGAAAAGCCAGTAAGGCTTAAGCGTGGGGGCGGGGAGATCGCAAAGCCCGAGGTGGGTGATACCTCGCGCACTGCGACGGCGCCGTACTCCGAGCGGTCCATCTTCGTGAGCGACGGGCCGTGAAGGCGGACAGCTGGGGCCGTGGTGGAGAGGAAGGATGGTTGGGTAGATGCTCGTGGTGGTACGAAAGCGAGACAGATGAGGTTTTGACTTCAAGCGCACAGTCTCTCCATCGAAATAATTCGAGGACCAGGTCGGCGCACGACGCGCTGCCAGCTAGAGACGACCACATCGGTATGCGCGTAATTTCGGTCGAAAAAATCACACTTGGAATACCACCAGCAAGGCGGAAGAAGCCAAGACGGCGTCGACGCGCGGAGGGGAGCAACCTGGGTGGATGGTAGAGCCACTTGCCAAGATCTAGAGTTTCCGGTCAGCTCTATGTCAGAAGAGTCTGAGCGTGCCGCTTTTGCCATTTGCAAGCGCCGCCTCCTCCTTGGCTCCGATCCAGGATCGTCCGTACACCGAGACACCCGGATTCATCGGGGCTCATCCGGATGGAAAATTTGAGCTGGTGGCTGAGGTTGCTGGTGGGGATCCGTCCGTCACTGGGTGCCTGCCTCGCCATACTCGGGCCAAAAACCAGATACTGCCAGATCGTGCGTCAGAATTCCAAGGAGTCACATTGAGAGGAACATCACTGTACAGTATGTCCATCCATAAATCCAAGCGCATCCAAGCACCGAAGAACGACTGGCGAATTCTGTCTTCTTGGATGCCACAATCGCAGCCAGGCACTAGATCGGGGAAGCGCAAGCGACGTATACGCAGCTCGTCCCAGACGAAATGAATACAGGAAGCTGCAGGAGAACTGTCCAGACCGCGGCGGTGGGTGGCAACAACCTCGAGCGAGGAAATCCTTGATTACAAACAAATTACAAATGCTTTGAGCCGTAATGGAGACAAGGAAGCATCCAGACGAGCAGGTAGCTCCCAGAAAGAGCGTGAAGAGGGGCAGAACAATAAGCCTGAGGTTGACCAGGGTTGACTTTGGCGCGAGGGTTGTTGGAGGGACAATCGAGGGACGTGTCCAGAAAGATTGTCCTTGTTTACCAGCGTCGAGCGGCACAGTGCCGGCCCGCGTCCGCCGAAGCCCCTATCTGGGTTCAACTTAGAGCAAGTTGAACCAAACCAACGACTCGGGATCCTAAATAAACGCGCGAATTCTCCATCCTTTTCCTTCTCCTACCTCATCGCATTCCTCGTCGCCGGCGCCACCAGCGCCCATGCCAGAGGTTGCGAGCAAGCTACCCTTCCTCGCCCGTATACCTACTAACCACTTGTGCTCGAAGTTCGGTCGTCGTCGCGACGAACACAGGCTCACTTGCTAGATCTTGCGTTTGTTCAGTCGTTCCAACCCCGGAATGAGCCAGTCAAGTAGCAATGATGCAGCAGCCAGCGATGCACCACCCGGGTTCGAGCGGCTAATTTGTTTCCCGAGCAGTCGACGCGGGTTCACCTCTTATGCTCACCAAAACCGTTCGTGCTCGTCCGCTCCTGTTAAATCTTGGAGCTCAATTTCGATGAACAGTCGAGACGGGTCCATCACTCTGCATTACCACCACGGTTTGTCCTTTGCTATGAATGCGAACAGAAAAATGATCCAGTCGAAACATGCCTCATGGGCAGGCGTACCACGGGAATCCCAGGGGCATCGATGACGAGAAATGTCATGCATTGTGGAATGAGAGAAGGCAAGAACACAATAAATTCAGGATACAAGAGTTCAAAATGCATATTAAAGCGCGCTTAGTGGATAAGCCCGAGCGTCAACGACAAGACGGCGCTAGGAATGCTAAACCTTGCTCAGGAAGCATCTACGAACGGTGCAAAGGGGGACGGAGAAATGTAGATATATCAAGCAGACGTCCCATGCACTATAGTCTTAGAGACAGTTCATGAGCGACGGGGCGCCAAGAGTGAGATAACGACGTACCCCAACATCACAGAGGCTGTCCCAACTTCCAAGTCTGCGGTCGAGTCGCGACGTCGAATCGAGGCGAGTTGGCGAAGGATCAGCGTTGGAAAGGGTCCCTCTCAGACAGTCTTATCCGAAGGGTGCGGGGTTCGAGTCGTTCAATCGGCGTCTTCGCCCGCCCAGCTGGGGGGTAGGCTCGGCCTAGGGAGGTTTCGAAGACGCTGTCGCGAACTGGAGTTACACGGAATCCCGCTGTCCCACGGGCTCTCCTTGTGATACATGGGACGGGTTCATGTGCGTCCAGCTCGCGAGCGCGCTCCCCTATTGGTAACCGACTGGCGCAGGGGCCGCTGGCAGGGACTCGAGAGGGCCTCCGCAAGCATCACCAGGTTGAGTTGCGGTGTTGAAGTCTGCAGGTGGATGCGTGGATGGCGTGGTCGGGTGCTGGAGAAGATTGAGCGTACCAAGAAGTGTGCGATGGTGGTGGTAAGAGGACAAGAGGCGTTAGCGGAGGCCGTGCGGCTGACAAACATTTTGAAGTGAACCCAATGTTTGTTCCCCGCAAACAAATGTCTTTCCAGGTTCCGAAGGCAGTGCGACGGCCCCGTGGCTTATTTAGGGTACCTGCAAGCTGGAATCAGCTCTTTGCCGCCGTTTCTCCGCATTGAACGCGTGTCAAACCTAAAGAAAAAGGTAGTTAAACAGTGAACACGTGCCTGTGACGCGACGCGACTGTCACGATGTTGGCCGTCTCGGGGTTGAATTTATAACCCCCTGCAACGAAGGATTTGCAGCATACCTTACAGATCGGTTATGCCGTGAAGATGCAAAAACTAAAGACGCCAACACAGCCAAGTCGTTCGTTCAGGGATAGACAAACCATACACATCAATTTTGAATGATGATCACTGATTTCGTGTCAACTCGCCCTCATCTTCCGTTCTAACCCGTTTTTCACCGTTCAACGTTCAACAAGTGGGGACTGGCAATGGTCCGGATTTGGGCGGCGCTTATGTAAGGCTTCCCATCACCTGAAAAGTAGCAAATTCCATCGGCCGTAAGTACAGGGCTATCCGCTAGCTCTATCGACACAGTTTGTATGAGAAAAGTGTTTGGAATCCTTTTCTCCCCGGAATGTCCCGGCCGGAATTTTTGTTGTCGTCCTTGCTGGGGATCCCAAATTTGACCCCCGAAGCAGCGAATTTATAAATCTTCTTTGGGAGAGCAAATGGAGATTGTGCGCGGGACATTCCCGGGGGAATTAACATAGGAAAGCCCTCAAATTTATTTTACAGGCAGAGAGCAACTCCTGAGCTCTGAACTTGCGGCCGATGATATGGGTGAGCAGAATGAGGAAATCAGATGCTGCAACGTGTTTTGCAGGTGCTTTTGAGATTTCAGAGACGGTGATCGCGGGAAGTACCCAGTACACACATATGCGACTACCCCAGTTATTATTCCATGCAAGAACAACGGAGCATGAGTGTTATACGGCGAAAATCGATTTGCCATCCAAATCGGGCGTTTGGCAGGCGGACCAAATAAGTACAAGCGGACATTTGATCAGGCCGGTTGCCAGTCCCCACAACAAGACTTTCTGCAGGGAAAAATATTCGATAGAAAAAATCGGAGACCCGCGAGTTTCGAACACACCCGCACCCTCTCAGCCCCTCGGACAAGTTAGCTAAGCTTGTCATCCTGGCGGCGTCTGCTTTGACGGCGCGTTCTACCGCTCGGCCAAGCCTCCGACGGGGGCAGCAATTTTTTGGTCGCCTTGACGATTCTGTGGCGGCGACAGGCATTATTTGCTGCCATTTCTTTTTTTCTGTGGTGTACGGTGACCTTGGTGTTCAATCCCGGGTCACAAGTCTGCATACATGCTCCGTTCCTGGAGGCAACTTGGCGTGCTATTTTCAGGTACCCGAATATCTACAAGACGATCAGAATAATATGGCCACAAGATTAGTATTGAACCTACATAACGGTCTATGTAAACAACACCCCTTGCGGCCACCGGAGGACATAAGGAGGGCTTTAAAGTCGTACCATTATGTGAACTTCCGAGTAAGCTAACCGTCGTCCGTTCTAACAGCCAGGTCCGGCCAGTATAACTGTCAGCGCTCGAGGGTTGCTCCCTGTCGTAACGCCAGCTATGGACCCCAGTCAAGCAGCAATGATGCAACAGCCAGCTATGCACCACGACGGTTCGTCGGCCCCCAAAACGCATGCGCACAGACCGCTAATTTCTTCCCAGCGGTCGAGGCGGCTCCACCAACGCATCACCACCACAGTTCGTCTTTGTCGACGGGCGAGCGGAGCGAGCCCGAGCGAACAGTGAGCGAAGCGAACTGTCGCTGGAATGTTGATGTACAGAGAGGCGTCGATTGAAACGGGGCGGGGACCACGACGTTGGCTGGTTGTGCGCAAGAACGTTTCGTCACATGTGACTCATCAGGTGGATAAGTTCCCCTACCATAACCGGTGGTTTATTGGCGCGTTCGGCGCCAAATAACGCGTGCTGGTAGGGTCGACCGCGGAATCCTTGTGGGGACTCAACACTTGTCTGAACTACCACCCCATCCTCTCATATGCCCCTTATTCCCTCTGTGTCTGTACAACACGAAGTAATTTTTGGCGGGATATATAAGGTTTGAGCCATTTGTTCCAACTTCTACCCATTTCTCGCGAACCGGCTTGAAAAGCCCGATCAGAGGCGAAAAAAGAAAGCGCGGAGCACGATCATGGGCCCGATAAAGGTGCGAAAGAGGTAACTCAAATTAAATAGGGGACAAAGTTTAGATACGCATAATTTTTCGAAAATCCGAAGACGGGCGTCGGCGCAAGGCGCGACCCGAAGGGTCGCGCGCGGCGCCCGTCGAGGATTGAGAAAAAAACGCACTAAACATTTGCCACTGCCGGTTTGTGGTAAACTCCAAGCGTGCCTCGGTTATGAACATTTAACCGGTCACCCAGCGCGACTGGTTTGTTGAAAGAAGCCATAAAGCGGTATTGGGGGTAGCCAGCCCCCAGCGTTGCCCAGGTTTCTTCTAAGTCGTGCCAAATTGGGTGCAAATCAATGCTATCCCAAGATGGATTATGGGTGAGCTTGAGGACGTGGAGTTCAGGTCCACTGTCCGTTGCCAAAGAGGCCGCGGAAGTGTTGAGCGCGTTCGGGCGCTCGACCTTATACTTTATTTCCTCAAAGACTCGTTGGAGCCAACGTCCTGGATACCCCCGCGCCCGGAGCCGACGGTCAAATTCGAGACGAATTTTCGCAAAGTCGGGCTCCTTCGAACAGATCCGCACGTAGCGAATAAGTTCACCCTTGACCCAAGTGCGCTTGGATTCTTCAGAGTGGCAGGAGTTCCATGGGATGTACAGATAGGCGTTGAGAGCCTTCTGATACACGTCGGTAACAATGTGTTTGCACGGATTGAATGCTGGAACCCTAGGATCGAGTTCCAGCGAGACGTGGACATCCAGAAAAGGGAGGCGGAATTGCGATTCCGACCATTCCATTTTCATATTCGGGTGCAGAGACCCGAAGCGCTGTTGGAAGCGGCGTACGTCTGCGAGTGTTCCCTTGATGATAGCAAAAGTATCATCAATGAATCGTCGATAGAACAGTAGTATAGCCGTGAACTCCTCCAGAGCAGCCGCTTCGTAGCCGGCAAGAAATAGATTAGCATACGACGGGGCGCATGCGGTTCCCATTGCTGTACCGACAACTTGGCGGTAGGTGGTGTCAGCGAATTTGACATAATTGAATTTCAGAATTAACCGGAGAAGGAGAACAATGAGTTCCTCGCGGTTTCTGACCTTCATACGACTGGCTTCATCTGGGGTATCAAATACCATGGGCGAAGTGTCGAGCATCGCCGCGATTTGCGCAATCCCATCATCGATAGGGATGTTGGGATACATCGCGACGACATCGCCGGTCACCAACCAGATGTCCTCTCCGGGAGGCAGTTTCACACTAAGGATATCATGACAGAAAGATTTCGAGTCACGAAGGATCCACGGGAAATTGTCCAGGAGCGGTTTGATCTGGTAATCGACCCAAGCTGACGCGTTAGCGAGCAGCGTACCAAACGTCGGGACGATTGGTCGGCCGGAGGGTGGGAGTTTGTGGATTTGGGGGATGACTTTGAGAACCGGGACTTTGTTGAGCTCTTTGACGCAAGGTCGGTAGAGCCACTGAAACTGCTGCTTCGAGACCAGGTCGCGTGAATTTTCGACGATGGCACGTAGCGAGAGCAACAGGTTAACGTGGTCCGGTTCCTCCTCCACGTAGGAATCATTCCTCAGTAGTCCGAGCGCCGTCAAGCAGCAATGATGCAACAGCCAGCTATGCACCACCACGGTTCGTCGGCCCCCAAAACGCACGCGCACAGACCGCTAATTTCTTCCCAGCGGTCGAGGCGGCTCCACCAACGCATCACCACCACAGTTCGTCTTTGTCGACTCTTTCTAAATCGTAGAGCTGAGCTTCCACGATCAGTGGAGATGCATCACCACCACGGTTCGTCCTCATCACCTGATATTCCCTGCAACACAAATGGAACCTTGGTTTAGTTGAGACGCAGCCCATGCATCACCACCAGCACAATCCCGCCGGCAGCGAGACGCAGCAACAGCATCATCACCGCCATCACAAAAGCGGCGGCGGGGACGACGGACCCGACGCGGCCGACCCACCCGACGCGGGCGCAGGCGATGGCGGAGGTGAGAACAGTGGAGCCATCGAAGGCGCGGAGCCTGAGGACGGCCACGATAAAAAATGCGGCGGATGCTGCACCGTCATGTGAAAAGAGGGATTTTGGTACATCATGCGGCGGAATGAGGATTGCTATCTGAGACTAGTCTCTTCTAAACAGACACTACAACAATCTGGTGCTCGTACCTCGCATGTTGTAGTCTGTCAGTAAGGTCGATGCCATGTTCGGTCGCCGCGGTATTCGGAGTTTGAAAACATTCCCACGCTTATTCGACGCGTCTTTTCGCGTTTCCACTCACTCTCGCAGCTCAAAGGGCCCTAATTGACGCGTAAATGGAAGCCTATGATTGACTCGGACATGATTTGGGTAAACTGGGCGAGACTCCAAAGGAGCAATTTATCCAAGCGTGCCAGTACAGGCTTAACGAACAATGTCCTCGATATTTTGCGACGCAAGACCGCTGGTGGAACACAAACAATTCAGGGGATACGCAGCGAGGTATGTGACGCAGACAATGGATTGTACTATGTATATATACAACACCACCAACATCGAAAAAGGCAGATACATACAATAAGTATCGGATGAAACGAAAATCCCATCTCATTGGCTTTCTGCCGCAGAGTCAAGGAGCGGGAAGAGGAATAAAGGGGAGGAGGCGGAGATATGTACTCTTGCGTGAGCGTCCGTTGGGCGCTCGACTCGAGTCGTTGCGCCGCCGATGGGCTGCGTCACTGACAGCTTGAGGAGAGTGTGGACATGCACGCGCTTGTCTACCGTGTGCACGATGCACAATTCTGCGCGTCGTTCAGCCCCCATGTCGTTTGGGCAAGAGAATGAGCGTGCATTCAGGACTCCGCGCCGCGGCGGGAATCGAAGCGGCGACGTGCGTGCGTGTATGTGTCGCTGTACGTGTCGCTGTGCGAGGGAAGATTGTGGTCTCAGCAACAGTAAAAAAGGCGGGAGAGTGTACGCACCATATCACCGTACTTCAGAAGCGGACTCGAGCTACACCATGCGCAGCATCTCTTGCGCGGGTATTATGGCCCCGCAGTCGATGAGAACGCGTGCGCGCGGACGGATTCGATGCATAACGGTGCACCGCAGCGCTACGCGATGACGAAGTTCGTCACAAAAGTCCTTCGTAAGGTACGTCCGGGGCTCGGGCGGTACGAGAGCGGGCACATGTGTGCGCCGCGGCACGGATCCATCGCGCGGGGAGGGTAAAGCCAACGTGGGGCAAGCTAGCGCAAGGGCTTCGGGTCCAACTAATCGGAGAGAGGGATGAGATACGCACCTGCTAAGTTCACCTGCCCGCGCCGACTTTTGTGCATAAAGCAACGTTGGGAGACTTAACACTGAGTGTTAGTAGCTACAGACAGCCAGGACGACGTGGCTTAGCGCACCGTTCCCCAAATTTGCGCGCGAGATCATGTCGGACGCGATTTCGCCGTCTTGTCACGCAGATCTTCAGGGTCGCCGCAAAATGACAGTCCATGGGTTGTAGTGGTAGACTCCGGGAGCCAGATTGCGGCCGGCCAGCATAGCGTCTGCAATTGGCCATGAAGGATGCGGGTGATCAGCTTTTGCTGCGAGGGATAAGGCCGTCTTCTGTTTGCGGGAGCTGGTCCATTACGATATTGGTGGGGGTGAAGATCCGCCTGGGGGTCGCTCCAGTGGTATCGGGGTGCCATAGTGGCCGAAATAGATTGAGGAAGGGGAGGGAAAGCAAAAGAGCAGTGACGGTGCAAAAGGAAGCACCGTGGGAACATGATTCAAACTCCGATGATTACTAATACCGCCGCCACCCTTGCACGGTGGCGCGGTTAACTACAGACTAATCTGAGACGTAGTCAAAAAAAAAAAACTTTTACATCACAAAAGGTAGCGTGTGGTCGACCCCCTGGAACGATGTTGTGCTCGGTCGGCATCTTGTAGGATTCTGTAACCACCCGTACAGTACTACTGTAGCATTTCGACCGATCCTTCACGCCATGTCACCGTCACTGCAAAGGTTCACTGGATAACAAGGGGGTCCAAGGATAAGGTTTTCCAAAACCGGGTCTCCTTTGGAACAGTTTCTTGTGCTGATCACGAATATGAGCTTCCCTAGGTGCCAGGTGAAGTCGTCGTGGAGTTTGAACCCTAAATATTATTCCTATATCGGGCCTGATAAGAGCTGATAAGATGGAACAGCCACTCCCAATCAGGGAATATATCACGTGTCATGATCGGCGGCGTGACTTGGGAGAAAAAATTTTCGTTCCACAACACATTTTTTATTCGGTTGAACCCTCGAATACATGGGAGGAAGTGCCTAGAAGCGATTCAGCGAAAAAAATCGTTGAAATCGGTTGATTTGAGGCCTATATAAGCCAATTTCCCACGGGGGTGGGGGGGAGAGGTCGGCGACCCCTCGGAAAAAAACTTTTGTAGGTGATATCTTTTTCTCTTATCTTTGGACCCCCTTGCTGGATAAGGTCTTCATTGCTCGGCAATCACACCATCATTACCATAAATGGTAGTTCGGCGGATGCCGGACCGAAAATTTTGGTGTTTTTAGGCCCAATTCGGCCAGGAAACCCGCCCGTCACCGTCACCGACACCAAAATCCTTCATTTCACGACCCTCCGTCACCCGTCACCTGAAGGATTGGTCGAAATGGTACAGTACATGTTTGTCTTCCGTAAACTCGTTGTTCAGCCTGTGGACCACGCGAGTATAATATACCCCCCCCCCCCATCAAGTGCCAAGGTCTCCACAGTAAAGTTGTGCGTTCAGCTGGGATAAATAAACCAAGAATTCCAGACGATATGCAAGCCTCCAGATCTTCGGAGGGTCCGGGACCCAGATTTATCACGACCTCTCGAAATTGAACCTGATGCCAAATGCGTGGATAACGATCACTGATTTCGTGTCAACTCGCTGTGATCTCCGTTCTGACCCGTTCCTCAATGTTCAAACGTTCATTGCGTCCAACCAACGTCCAACACGACTTTCCACTGGGAAAAATATCAAATTTTTGTCGGACAGAAAAAATCGGAGACTCGCGAGTTTCGAACACACCCGCACCCTCTCAGCCCCTCGGACAAGTTAGCTAAGCTTGTCATCCTGGCGGCGTCTGCTTTGACGGCGCGTTCTACCGCTCGGCCAAGCCTCCGACGAGGGCAGCTATTTTTTGGTCGCCTTGCCCATTCTGTGGCGGCGACTGGCATTATTTGCTTCAGTTCTTTTTCTTCTGTGGCTCACGGTGACCTTGGTGTTGAATCCCGAGTCAAAAGCGCGCTTACACCTCACGTCGTAGGTTCGCTACCCAATTCCTCGCCTGCAGAACCAGAAACTGTCTTGAAAGCCCCTTTTTTTTCTTCACTCAGAGACAATTTTCTAGCTCGCCTAGAGATAATGTGCCACGGCTGGCCTAAGATGAGGGCATTGAAACCGGTAACATGACTGTATCGAGCCGTCAGCGCGTATGCAGATGTCTCGACTCTGTGGTTTGATTGCTTTATGGCCACGAGCGAGTCAGGATTCTTATGCAGCGGTAGAGTATTTGCAACCGTTGCAAGCGAAACCAGCGCCCAGGCAGTCCCGCAACTGAGGAAGCATTAACCGAGAGGTAGCCGTAGAATATCCTATCCTGAATTATCCGCCAGTCATATTGATCCCCCATCATAAGCTTGACCTCAATATCACTGCCCATGTCGGTTGGGATTGGCAATGGCCAGATAGAGAAGGACTAGTAGTGGCGAGGCCAGCGCTAGGTTCCCAACAGTCCTTCATAGATAAAAGTGACATGCGGGTTACTTGTCGACACTAATCGCTAGGCGTGGAGAGATGTACCGGCACCGAAAGTCTGGTCCCACAAACCGCGGAGTGCAACAGCATTGGGCTTCTATCGCGATCGATGTCGTACTCCCACGGCGTCGGGGAACGTCCGTAGTGGCGAACACTGAGCAGCTGTCCCTCTTCGGGGTTCACGATCCGTTCTGTACGCGTGTTCGAGAGTGTAACAGGTGTGGTCATTTTCAGGATGCGCAGGTGGACCACACGGCGGCCAGCATGCTCGGGCTGAGCGCTCCAATCGGACGACTGCAGAGCCTGCCCAGAGTGAACTTCAGAAGTCATAGACAGTTCGTGAGACATACCAGTCCACGGAAACCACAGTATTTTATCCAGACCTTTGCGATACACTCTGAAGATCCCGGTTAAACGAATTTTGTGCAGTGCTTCCCCGACAGCAGTGAGATTCACAGTGCCGGAGAATGCCACGGGGAATTCTTGGTCGAGACGAAACAAGGTGGCGGACGAGTAGATGAGTCTGTCATGGAACAAGGCGATGCACTGCGACAATTGTGCAGGTGTTGCTAGATTCTCGCGCACAAGTTGAACACCCAAATTCTTGTACGGCGAGCGACACGCAATTTGAGGCAGGATAAGTTGCCACGGGAATCCGGATGGTAAGCACAAGTCCTGGCCATGAGAGAAAGACGAGGGCCTGGCATCGTCGGTGACGCGCAGGCGGATGCTGCCTTCCAGGGGCGCTGCGTGGGGGTGTCTGTGGTAGTAGAGAAATCCGGTAGCGCCACGAGGAAAAGGACGCGGATTTAAGCCTCGTCGAATGTACTCAAAGGACGCCGACTTCCCTCGCGACTCGGCCTGAAAACGTATAGAAATGGACATCCGATTCGATAGATCGACATGGTCGGAGGGCTGGATTAGAGCCGGGTTCAATGTGGAAAGTATGCGAGTCTGAGCTTTCGCCTTGGTCCGTGGTGGGTCCCTGCAATTCCGTCACGGTCATTCCAAAAAAAAAAAACTCCTGGCAAACTCCTGGACCATGAAGAATAACGCACCGAGAACCATCATCCGCTTCGACGCGGACGGAGTACAAGCGGATCCGGATCCAAGGGGCTACCAGAACGAATGGCTGGGCGACTCGCCTCAGCGGTGTGAGCGGGCGCAAGACGCGTTGATGTCGTGGCATGTGATCGCATAAATTCATGTAAACTTCATAGCACTGCATCTTCGTTCTTTGTTTTCTAACCACTGCCACCGCCTCAATGCATCGCTCCCTACAGCTGTCCAACTTGTCTAAACTTCCGTTGTCTCTCCAAGTAGACTGAGGCTTTGTTTCCCTCCGTTTTGCTAAACTCTCATGAGCGTTTCAGAAGTCCGCGACGGCGGCGGCCTCTGGCAACTCGCCCTCTCTAAAACACCTCGGGGACCTAGTTGGAAACATAGCCGATATACCTCCAAGATCTCGAGAGTTCTTGCTCCCCGTGTTCTATGCCAGGCTGGACCCTGTCGACATCCCCGTGACCCTCGAGCGATTAGACGATTCGATGCAGGTCGATACCATCGGAGTGCGGATCGCTCAGGTCATAGTCTGTCTTCGGGGTATATCGAGCCTTGGAGTGCTGCGGAGCATCCCTAAAGCTGCGCTTGTGGATCTGTGGCACCGTGTCTGGCCATGGATTGAGTTCTTGGACCAGTATGGAGACAACCTCCCCGGACTTGACGGCCTCCCCACGACGGACAGATACGCTCTTTACATGGCGTTATTCCGCATTTTTCGAGGAGATGTCCGGGCCAACAAGCTGATGGACTCGACAAGTGGCTCGCATCTGGTAACAGGGAGGGCATGGCGCTATCTCATTCACACAGAAGAGCACGAGGGCTTCGGTGATGTGTCCTATGTCCTTGCGATGTGGTTCAAGCATGAGAAGTGGGACCCTGTTGCCTTCGAGGAACTTGTCATTGGGACGGGTGGCACCCGGATGGCCCTCGCCTCACTCGTGGTAGCTCACCTGCAACGCCTTGTGCCTCACCCCGACTCCGTGCTCACAGAGCAAACTCTTTCCCATCTTGTCGGCATCCTTTTCCTAATCGGCGATTGCGACGGAGAGTGGGATCTTCCGTTTAGGGATGCTCTCTTGGCGTTGGGAATCGTGACAGCGCTCACCACTGCCTCGCGGGCTCTCAGCTGCAGTTCCCTGGAGGTTGCCGAGATCGAGCTGAAAGCGCTTTTCTCAGCGCTTGTGGACGACTTGGCCTGCTTTCCGCGCCATCGGTGGATTACGGAGTCTCTGCGCGCCGGTCTCCTTCCTCTCCTTTTCTCCTATGGTTCTGCGCGACAGCTCCGAAGAGGACGTGGATCTCTACGGTACATCCTCAAAGGTATCCTCCCCCCGTCCACCATGTATCATTCGGTGTTGACCGAGCTGCAAATATCTCTCGTTGAGGTGCGCAATCGAGACGCTGCAGCAGCCTTCGAAGACCCGGTCATCCTCGAGCACTGGGTTCACTTTCTGGAACTCGCAGAGCAGCGACTCCAGTTCATGGACTTACATAGTGCGAGCTTTATGCCCTCCATGCGGGCATGCGATGATTTGGAGGCGAGTCGCACTCGCAACATTGTGTGCATATTTCTCACCTCTGCACAGTGCGCCAAAATTGGCGAGAAGCGCAAATTCAAGCGATGTAGTGGATGTTCGCTTGCATATTATTGCTCGCAGACATGCCAGACGAACGACTGGCGGCGCGGCGCGCACCGTGAGCGTTGCAGAAGAGTCTCGAGAGATTCCTCTGTGAGCGCCAGAGACAGGTCGTTCTTGCGTGCACTCCTCCATCACGATTACGCGATGCGGCAGGAAGAAATCACACTGGATCATCTTCTCCTTATGAAGGAACACCCTGGCGCGGCGCTGTACACGTTATTCGACTACACCGACGGGAGCTGTAAAAGCGAAACCGGGTTACACAATGATCTCGACGCCGAATGGGACACTGATGTTGTGCGAGTGGCGGATAGTGGGGGACGGATGCAGCTACATCTAATGCGGGTCTTGGATGACGCAACCTGTCGCACTTTGAGCTTTCCTCTGCGGTCGGCGAGCGCGGGGATCGTGCAAGGGCTGATGGCGATTGCGGACACCCTTCCCCCCGATTCGGATCCGGAAGACAAGGAATTATACCGTCCGCTGGTTCAAGATTTGTTGAAGCTGGATGTGCAAACAATACACTAGTCGGACCCTGCCTTTCAACCAACGGACCGAGATCTAAACCGCCAACGAGGTGCGTACATGATTCTATCTTTCCCATCCGTCCTTCAGCATTATTTGTTCTCAGCGAAAATAATGTGCCACAGACACAAAATATTCCGCGGCACTATCTGTTGGTTTCCGCCAATCCCGCGAGTGGGCCCTTCCCCACGTCTCTTGGAACGGATCAATTGCAACATTTATCACCTACTGGTCTGTACATATGTAGGCTTCTGCAAGTAAAAAATGGAAAGATGATCATTAGATAACCATGGAGACTATAACAAACACTGGAATTCGACATTTTAGTCATACTGGGCTCAACCTACGGAACGCAGGTCCCCAACATGTCCCATGCCTCCTCAATCCAAACATTCGAATCTCCCTGGCGCCTTGTTCCTGCCGCATCTCGTAAACGATATCGAACCCAGTCAGAAATCACACTGGAAATATCATACATGAGCTCGATCTATGCTGGAAAATTGACAGGTCCAACGTACAAGATCCATTGCGACCAGCGACGATCTTCTGCAGGACATCGACACAGTACCGTCGCTCTCCCTTACACAGACGCTCCAGCATACCGTCGATTTCTCCCCTCAAGGCTTCGAAATTGGCCAACACAAAGTTGACCTCAATATCCTGTACCTCAGGATAGCTGCGAGACGTACGTTAGTAGTGTGACGTTCCTGGGGTGCACTTACACCGAAGTGAATTTGGAGAAGACCTGCTGCACAATATCTTTGCTGGATAAATTCGCGTTGATGGAGGATAGCGAGACGGCCTTCAGTTCGTGTAGACCGAGCTGGGAAAACTTGTGAGACCACTTGAAACTACTACCTGGCGAGCGACTCGCCTGGTCAGCCAGTCGATACATGGATTTAGCAGAACACCGCGGTGTTGTCTCTTCACTTTCGACCCGCATAGAAATGGAAACGGAGGAGAATGAAAGTTTGCCCGTGTACAAGTAGTACAGAAGGGCCCGCCATCTAAATTAAGGTTTTTCAGGCATTTTTTGACAAGGAAAAACCTCACGTTTGGAAAGAGGCAGTACCGCTGAGCGGAACAACCCGTCCCATTCGGCGAGCCCCAACGGGGCTGTGAGGACGAGACGGTGGCAGAGGAATTTCAGTAGCTTCAACTAGAGGAAGATCTGACCCAGGCTCTGAACGAATTTCGTAACTTCTAGAAGTGTGATTCAGTATATCAGAGCAGGGAGGTGACAAGCACCCTACCTTTCGGAGGCTTCGGCGCACTCAATGTCTTCGTCATCGCTGTCCAAGTCGCTGTCATCCGCGTAACCATACTCCTCCAGAGGCAAAAATCCCATGTCGATGCGGTGGCGGTCTAGATCGACCAGATTCGATTCCCTGAACCCTCCTCCCGAAATCACTGCGCGGAATCTTAGACACCGTCATTCGGTGGGAAATAAAGAACTTGCAAAGATCGAGTTCATCAGAATATCCCTCTAACAGGGCGGACTTCGCAAACATCGCCTGCGGATCTGTGGCGTAGCCGGCTCTTTTCCGAGTAAACGCGTAGAATTTGATATCGACCGCCTCTTTCCCGTTCATCGTATCAGCCAACAGCCGTTCCATCTTCGGAGTAAGTGAAAAAGGAAGTGAGACTTCGGTGTTAGTGGGCAGCTTCACGGTTATCGCAATGCTTGGGGTCTTCAGACCATCGGTGCGTGTGTAGACAAATGTCCCAAAAATTTGTAGATCGCTACCGTAGTAGTTCTGATAGGGGAGAGACAAAGTGGTGACGTTGCCGGCGCCAGTGGGCAGGACTCGGAGATGCCAGATGTCGAAAGAAAGCGATAGCGTGCCGTACGACGCCTGGCGCACAAGGTAAGGGTCAATGAAGAACAAGATGTGCCATGCCGGGAGGATGTTCCCGTCTGAATCGTGATGGCTATATTCAGGATTGGCAGAGGATGAGAAACGCCAGCCGAGACCGCAGACAATGCCGCTGTCTCGGCCGACGCTGGCCTTGGGGTCGTGCGGCATGAGAATCTCAAAGTTGGACGTAACAGCTCCGCGTGTCCACTCGTCGTTGCCGATCTTCCGTAGCGACATTGAGGTGGCACTGGGATGAGGGAGGTGAGGTGGTGGCAAGACAGAAGAGGAACGGTCATTTATATGCGTTTCGTGTGAACGCATAACACGCGGATTTGGTGCGGTACAGCGCTAGCCTGAGACAGATAGGCGCCCCGGATGTCAGGAAGCCTATAACGTCAGTGTTCCCGGAAAACGAAGCCAGTAGCAGAAGGATTTCGGGGGCAGTCACCAGTATTCTTGCAAGGCGGTACTGCCAGTGATATCGACCAAGGATCCAAGCATAAAGAGCTAAGGAGTACTAGTCGTTCCACCCGAATCATTGACGAGGAGTTCCACAGGAGGATCTGCCCGTGCATTAAATTGCCAGAGACCAGATATCGAAAGTGAGCCTGCGTTTGCAAGGAAGTAGAAGCTTAAGCAAAGGAAGTGGTCGTGTCTCCCGGCCTGGCGAAAATCGTCTGAATCCGGGCCTATTGTTGAGACATGGGATCCGTGACTTCAGCTTGAACAGGCCGTCCTTCAGAATGAACGCCTCAATTGAAGCCAAGTCGAGAGACTGCGGTTGAGGCTGGCCAATTTTTGCGGGGATTTGGTGGTGGTGGCTTGAAGACAAAGAGATCAGTGGCTGTGTCGCAGTGACGGTCGGAGTTTAAACCTTCGGTTGAACCTCAACCACGACCATCTCCACGAAAAGCTTCGAGGGGGAAACCGGCACAAACTTGGTCCAAATCTTTATCCTCCCTGTTCAACCTTAACCCAGTGCAGCCATCCGGGATGACTACAATCTCTCCCAAGTTTAGGCTTTCCGAAATGAAGTTCCCAGCGCCTACTCTACCTGACAGCCTTCGACCTCGTGGTCTGCGCATTGCCATTCAGCAAAAAATAGTGCAAAATCTCTCACCACCTCTCCACAAACACAACGCACAACCCCCACAACAGAGACATGGGGCTCACCAAGGTCGCTGACGACGAGTGGACACTCACAGGCGTCAAGTCGACCTTCACAATCCAGATACCCGAAAATCCTTTGTCTGCAGCTTCTGGCACTCGCACCCCCGTCTGCGGCTGGGGCTGGGGCTTCTCATGCGATGTCGGCGCTGCGTCCACCACTGCGTCGCCCCGAATCCTCGGCGTAGACTCGAGCATTATTCCTTGGCGGCGGGTCGCTATCTACTTCCACCCTGATCTCATCCGCAGTGCATCCTACGGGCGCATTACTTTTCACACCTCGGAAGAGGTCAATCTATTGCCTCTCGATGGGGAAGCCTTCCAGACCCAGCTCGATCTTCCCGATAATGCCAATCGCCCCAAGGCCACTTTGCATCCGCCGCTTGGGGTGTACATGTATCGCAGCGACGCGGCGGGGCCCGCACGCATCGCGATCACGGTGCAGTTTGCCACGGGGCTAGGGATGGCACTTCCGCGGCCCCGGGACACTCGAGTGGAGGCGGCGCTGGCGGAGACGATCCGGGGGGAGGAGGCGGTGGATGTCAAGTTCTATGCGTATACGAGCGCAGGAGATGGTTATGTCGTGCGCTCGCAGGCGCTGTTTGCGAAGATGGCACTGCTGCGCGGACACTCGGAGGCTCTCGATAACTGTAAGTGGCTTGACTTTATATTCAACTCGCGGTTTGGTCAATACTTGATACTACAGATCTTTCCGGCGTCTCTGGGGCAGCGGGCTTTGCGGAGTCGAAGTTGGTTGATCTCGATGCTGACGCACCGTTGGAGGAGCGGTTCGAAGGGTATGACTACATGTCCGACAGTGATTTGGATGACGAGGAGGATGAGGAGGAACAAACAGATGCACCGAGGTGGGTAGATCCAATTCTTGATTATTTTTTCCCGCTCAAGTATCCACCAGTAATGTTGCGAGCGCATCCAGCAGTTCCACAGGAGAAGTCTCATTCGCAGTTGTCCCCGGAGTTACGATAAGCACCCCACGCCGAATGGGTCGCGTCGTCCCAGTGAAAGGACACGCATTCAAAACGTAATATATTATCAACGCTCTCTGACATTCGAAAGCTAACGACGCTACATAGCTGGAACGCGCTGCTGTACTACTTGTACACGAACAAAATCAGATTCCGTTCGAGCGAGAGCGCCTCACAAGCGCCAGAGTGTTCCGCAAAATCTATGTACAAGCTCGCAGACAAGGTGAAGCTCATTGTTTCCGTTCTACAAGATATACAGGAACACCACCCAGTTCGCATTGGAAGAGTTGAAGTCTCGCGCGCTGGAATTCATACAAACACAGCTTTCTACAGAAACTATCGTGCACGAGGCGTTCTCGAGCTTCACATCCCTGTAAGTTAAATCGCCCACCGATCATTCTGGTCATTGATTGTTGAATCCCATGGCAGCTATCCAGAAATCCAAGATATGGAGGTCGAATTTTTGCTCAAACATCTACCGAATCTGAGGGAGGGGATGGGGGAGATGTTGAGAACTGTGTGCGACGAAGGAAAGCCGCACTGCTTCGGTGTGCTGCACAAGATCGTCTGCCGCGCGGGGGTGGGACCCACGGCTGAACCTTTCGGAGTTGGGATAGCGATGGATCTGCCGCCAGTGGGCTGGCACAGCCGCCGGAGCTCATGGGGTGCACCGCCGTTCGAGCCTGCGGACGACTTTGAACCGACTATGGCCCCAGCGGATGATCGGTGGGAAGCTATGCCAAGCCCAGCTCCTGCCCCCAGAGGTCACCGGCGTTGATTACCTCCCATCGCTGCGCGAAAACTTACATCTTAGCTGTACTAAGTAAGAATCACCATCGACTTTCACCGAAATTTCATCCTTCTCACTTCTAGTTCGGGGCTCGAAATTATGATAGTTATGTCGGTAAGATCTGTTAGCGAACTCCATAATCAAGTTCTCGAGTACTAATGCCGGGAGGAATCGAACTCCCGCTTCCCGCTTCTATTGTTGCAGGGAATTCCACGATTTAGCGCGGCCTCCATGGCTCACGACGTCTTGTAAACACTCCTCTTGAGAATGGATGAGCTTGCATGTGTTCGATGAGTTGTAAAGAAAAAGAGTCGATCTGCTCGATTAGCAGACCGTCGGGAGGATTTGAACCTTCGCTTCCCGCGCTCTCAACTTGTCTGGTACCGAAAGTTGACAAGTGGGGCAGGGGGTGTACATGGCCACGACGGCTTGAAACCATACCTTTTGCACTGGGATATATACAAGCCTGTATGTGTTCGATGAGTTGAGGAAAAACCAACAAAAAACAGACGACGCATGGTGGATGCCGCCGGGAGGAATCGAACCTCCGACTCTCACTTCCAACCTGCCTGCTACCGAAAGTTGGCAAGTGTGGCAGGCGGCCTCTAGGCCCACGACGGCTTGGAAACACTCCTCCGGAGAAAGGATAAGTTTGCCCTTGGTGGATGAGCGAGTAAAGAAGAAGGGACAAGATCAATTTCTCAAGTAATTTGTAATGCCGTTGGGAGGAATCGAACCTCCGCTTCCTGCTTCAAACACTATGGTGGACGACGTGTGTGATTGAGTTTTGGCGGGCGGCCTCCATGGCTCACGACGGCTTGGAAGCACAGCCTACTGGATGAAATAAGCGGTTCATTTCCGCTCCGAGTCGATGAGTAAAAAAGATTCGATATATCTCCGGAAATGCCGTCAGGAGGGATCGAACCTCCGAATCCTGCTTTCAACTTGTTGAAGATTCCGCAAATTTCCGCAGGCGGCTGCCATTGCCCGACGGTTTAAAGACTATACATTCGACCTGGGATAACCTTTCTTCTTTGTTGAACGAGCGGGTAAAGAAAAACAAGCGACTGAGGGCCTGACAATGCCGTCGGGAGGAATCGAACCTCCTACTCCATCCGTGACATGCTATATCACTTCCATGCTAGGAGGCGGCCTCCATGACCCACAACGGCTTGAAACACTCCTCTTGAGACGGAATAGACTTGCCCTTGTCGGATGAGTGAGTTTGTGAAGAAAAAGGGCCAAAAAGATAAAGTTGCAGGGAATGCCGTCGGGAGGAATCGAACCTCCGACTCCTACTTCCAACGCTTGCAACCACATGATTTTGGCAGGTGGCCGCCACGGCCTACGACGGCTTGAAGCTATACATTCGACCTGGTCACCTGGGATACGCTTGCCTTTGGTAAATGAGGGAGTACCAAAAAAAGAAACAACCAAATATACCGCGGCATGCCGTCGGCAGGATTCGAACGTCCGACGTTTTTAAACAGAACTACACGTTTAAGGCTGACAGGTGGCCTCCATGGCCCACGACGGCTTGAAGCTATGCATTTGAGCTGGGATAAGTTCGCCTTCGTTGGATGAGTCAGTAAAGAAAAAGGAACAAGCAAGGGTATTCAGAGCCTGCCGTCGGGAGGAATCGAACCTCCGACGCCCACTTTCAAACAGATCTATATGCATTTTCAATGCTGGCAGGTGGCCTCCATGTCCTACGACGGCTTGAAACCACACCTTTGAGCTGGGATAAGGCTGTGTTTGATGAATGAGTGAGAAAACAAAACGAAAAACAACCGGATGAGGAATCATGGTAATGCCGTCGGGAGGATCGAACCTCCGCTTCCTGCTTGCAACGGATGTTCAGCTATGTTCGGCAGGCGGCTTCCATGGCCCACGACGGCTTAAAACTGTACGTTTGTGACCTAGGATAAGGTTGCCCTTGTTGGATTGGTTTGTAAACAAAAAGGAAACAAACGCATGCAAGCATAATATCGGAGCAGGCCGTCAGATGGGATAACCAAGCATTGACCATCGCTCGCTGCTCCGAAAGTACGCACGGGACAAGTAGACAAAAACATGGATATCAAATTGATGCTGTCGGGAGGAATCGAACCTCCGTTCCCCGCTTTCACTTGTGCAAGATCTCAATGTTGGCAGGAGGCGTCCATGGCCCACGACGGCTTGAAACCATACATTCAAGCTGGGATAAGGTTGCGTTCGTTTGATGGGCTTGTAAAGAAACAGGGACAAAGGGACAAAATGAAATTCTTGAGTACCAATGCCGTCGGGAGGAATCGAACCTCCGACTCCCGCTTTCAACTTGTGCGTCTGGGGCAAGATTTCAATGTTGGCAGGTGGCCGCCATGGCCCACGACGGCTCCTAAGCACACATTTGACCTGGGATAACATTTCTTCTTTGTTGAACGAGCGAGTAAAGAAAAACAAGCGATTGAGGACCTGTCATTGCCGTCGGGAGCAATCGAACCTCCGACTCCTGACTAGTCCTGACTTCCAACACATGCAATTGCACCTTTAATGCTGGCAGGTGGCTTCCATAGCCCACGACGACCCGAAATCATGCCTTGCCAGACGGCATATGCTTACTTTCTTTGATGAATGAGCGGGCTGCGAATTTGAACTGGTTCACCGCCTCGTTGCAAGTCGAACAAGTGGCAAGAATTGTGGATATTTTTCTGAACGTCACACACTTGAGCTTGAAGATCAAGAAAGAAGAACACTGGTGACGCCACATTAAAAAGTCCTCGTTTTCCAATGCTATGCCGCCGGGAGGACTTGAACCCCCGGGTACTGCTTTCGTTGTTGAACTTCGGCGAACTTGTACAGTTTTTGGTAGGCGACCCCCGTGCATGGCCCACCAAGGCTTGAAAACCTTGCTTCTTGGACAGAACTAGTTTCTACGCGTTCAAAAAGCTTGCGAACGAGCCCCAAAACCAAAAAAAAAAACGCACTCGCCGATCCTCATGCCGCAGGGAGGAATCGAACCTCCGACTCCCACTTTCAAACAGAACTGCACCTTTAAGGCTGGCAGGTGGCCTCCATGGCCCGCGACGGCTTGAAAATATGAAAACACTACTGTATATCCGTCCCTTCTCCACGTCAACTCCGTGTATGAATTCAGCGCGTTTCGACACATCATGTGACCGCGTTGACCTTTCCTCCCACCATTTTCTTTTGGCTCCGTCGCTCCTCGGTTTCTCTCCAATCCGGGGGCCGTTCGGCCCATGAATTGGCGCCCATTCCATCACCCTCGTTCCAAAGAGGACTCAGCGAATGGGTCTGCGGCCTCCACGTTGACTGTTAAATTAATGCTCCAATCAATCAGCCTGCAAATTGCTCGACGTTGTTCATACTACGGTACCTAGATCCTTATCACCCTCCATCCACTTCTTTTTTTCTCCCGCTGAATGCTATTTTTCACCCAGCCTGACGCAGGCGGCAACCACACGAAGATCGCCGTTAAAAAGTTTTGAAACGACGGCGATTCGGATTCGGAAGCATCTGAACGGAGCCAAGGAGGGGACATCGGGGATCTAAGTTTGGGCGGCACGGCCAGAGTCAGACTTGGACTTGAGACATCGCGGACTCGGATCCCCTGTCACTTGCTTCCTGCGTCCACCTTGCACCCCGCGCCATCGATAAGCGCCTTATAAATTCTGTTCACGCCCACGACGTGAAGACTGAAGACTGAAGACTGCCTCACCTCCGTGTCCGGCTTTGTTTCGCAGTAGTAACGGTAACGCTGGGACTAATGCCGACGGCGGGCGCAAGCGCGAAGGCGGGGAAGGTTTTGAAGCGGTGCGTGGCGCGCTACGCTGAACGAGCGAGCGCTCACTGAGATTTTGGTGCAGAGCGAATCCGGGGACGATACAGGACAAGTTTTTGGTGGGGTATCAGGGATGGTGCGGCTGTCTGGGTGCTCCGCGTCTCCGCAGCGGGTGGCTAACGATGTCTTAGGTTCACATGCGGCGGTGATGGCCCGCCCATCGGTGAAGGTACGCAGCGCTTTCCTCAAGTTCATCGCGTGTAAGTACTCAGACTGACGAACACCACGCACGCAGGACACCACGGCTGGCTGCACTGGATCGACCAACCCCTCCCGCACGGCGGGCGCCCCAACACCGACCTCTGGCCCGACACATCCGCCTACGCCCCCTCCGAGCTCTACCCCGTCGCGGGCCTCACCCACCGCTCCGGCGCCCCCGCCCAAGTTTTCAGCAGCCGCGACGCGCGCACCGTGCGGAGGCACTTTCGGTGGATGGCGGAGCACGGCGTGGACGGCGCGTTTCTGCAGCGGTTCGTGGGGCAGGTGGATCCGGAGGAGGCGGGGAATCGCGATGAGCGGTTTGGGGGGACGAGGGGGTTGAGGGATGAGGTGGGGAGGAGGGTGCGGGAGGCGGCGGAGGGGGAGGGGAGGGTGTGGGCGATTATGTGCGTTTTTCCTTGCTCCTTCCCCTTCTATCCGTTCCTCTATTTCTTCCTTGCTCTTCCTCTTCCTTTCCCTTCCCCATTTCCATTTCCCATATTCTGCTCATCTTCTATCGCTATCCATAATCCACTCTAATCTACCCAACACTAACCCCCACCCAGGTACGACACCTCCTCCGTCCCCCCCTCCTCCCTCCTCCGCATAATAACCCAAGACTTCACGCACCTCCTCGCCTCCTCCCTTATCTTCACCTCCCCCGCGTATCTGCACGAGCGCGGCCGCCCCGTCGTCGGGCTCTGGGGCCTCGGCTTGGCGGACTCGCCTGTCGACGCGGAGACGGCGCGGGAGGTGTTTGGTGCGTTGCGCAGGATTGCAAGGGAGCATTATAGGAATACGGGGGAGGGGGGTGGGGAAGGGGGGGAGATTTATATTTTTGCGGGCGTGCCCAGCCATTGGAGGACGCCGGGGGAGGGCGATGCGCACGCTGATCCTGCTTGGGCGGATGTGTGGCTCGGAACTGGTTCCGGCGGTGGTAACCCCGACACACAAGGCTGCGTCGACGCGCTCTCCCCCTGGAGCGTCGGGCGGTACAGCACCGCTGCAGATGTAGAACGCTGGGCGGGGGAGCGGTGGGGGAAGGACGCGGAGCGCGTCGCGGCGCACAACGCCAACATCGAGGCGGGGGGAGGGGGGAGGAAGGTGGATTATGTGCCGGTTGTGTTGCCGGGGGGGTCGGTAAGTGTTTCGCCTTTCCTTCCTTCCTCCCCCTTGCCCCATCCTCCCTCCCTTCCTTCCCTCGCTCCCCCCACATCTTCTTTCCCTTTTACATCCCTTCACTTTCCAAAACCCCTCATGTTCATGCCGCACCGCTAACGCCACGACGCAGGGCTTCAACCTCTCGCGCGGCAAATGGGCGTTCAACGGGATCAAGCGCGACGGGGGCAAGTTCCTGTGGGCGCAGGTGTTCCATGCGAAAAGGCTCAAGGGGATAAGGAGTTTGTATGGGGCGATGTGGGATGAGTGAGTGCTTTTTTTTTGTGTGGGTTTTTGGCTTGGACTTTCATTCGTGCGACACTTCGTTTTCGCGTTTTCCCTTCGCTCTTTCCGATGCGAGCTGCATCGTCCTCCTCCTCTCCCTCCGCCTCCGCCTCTGCTGTGTTCCTTCGTTTCTCGTTACTGCGATTCCTTTCATCGGACTTGATATTATGTTCCCTCGGTTCTTTCCTTCCACCGTGCCCTCCGCTACGATTCCCGCCATGCGCCTTGCCACTGTACTTCACCCTATATCTGCTTCCCTATTTCTCCATTTTATCTGTCCTCTCCCTCCCGCGCCATTACTGTACTTGTGCCCACTCGTTACTGCGATTTCTTCCATCGTCCTTGTTATTATCATACCACCTGCGTCGTTCCCGTCGTCTTTCCTTCCCTACTTCACCTTATATCTACTGCCCCCCATCCTCCCTCCTTTGACCTCCGCTCTACTTCGATTCCTGCATTCCTCGTTACTACAGTTCCGTTCACCCGTCCACGCGTCCTTGATTACAATCATCATCTTTCCTTCCGTCCTTCCCAGACGACAATTTCCCTACAATCTTTCCTTTACCGTGATCACCTCCCCCTCCCCTCCCTCACCCTTTCTCCCCCTCCCCTCCCCTCCCCCTTCCCCCTCCCCTCCCCCTTCCCCCTCCCCTCCCCTCCCCTTCCCCCTTTCTCTCCTCATCCCTTCTTCCTTCCCCATTGCTAACCGCACGCACGCTCGCTGACTCGCGTCGCAGATACGACGAAGGCACGGCCTTCCTCCCCGTGATCGAGAAGAAGCGGCTGCTGCCCGAGTCGGAGACGTGGCCGTTCATGGCGCTGGACGAGGACGGGTATGATTTGCCGGGGGATTGGTGCGTTTTTTTCTGTTTCTCTCTCTCTCTCTCTCTTTTTTTGGCGGGGGTTTGAGAGGAAAGGGGGGGAGGAGCTTTTTTACAGATAAAGCGTCGGGGGTTTTTTCTCTTTTCGTGCTCATTGTCTTTTTGAAGACAAGGGGGATGAGGGGGCGCGATGCGCAGGGAGGCTCCGCCGGCCGTTTGTTCTTTCTTTTGCGGGCATGGACGAGGATGCTGCCAGCTTGCCCGGCGTCCCGCGCTCCACGCTCAAGGATGAGAGTCGGAGATGGTTTTGTCCCTGCTTCACATCCGCGTTCCGTGTTCCCGCCTGCGCTGCGACGAGCTGTGGCTTTTTTTTTGTTGTTCTTCGTTCTTTTGGGCCTGGAGACGATGTCGGGGTGGCACATGAGCTTCGGCTCGCGCGGCATTCCCTCGACGACGAGATTTGCTCGCGGGATTCTCACTATACAAACTTTCCTCGTTGCCCTTCCTTCTCTCTTCTCCCTCCTCCGCCCTCCCTCTCCTCCTCCGCCCGCCGAGCACCAACTGACGCTCCCTCCCTCCAGGTACATGCGCATCGCAGGCTTCGCCGCCGAGGGCCTGCGCAGCGAGCGCCGCATCCACGACTCCTTCCCGAGCAAGGAGCTGCAGGACTATTGGAGCTCGCGGCCCCGGTACGAGGACGATGTGTCTGCGTCTTCCGGCTCTGGCTCTGGCTCTGGCTCTGGCTCCCACTTCTCCACCTCCTCTACTCTGGCTACATCTACCCCCGCCCCGGTCCAAACCGCGCCTACACCGCAGGAGAAAGAGAAGGAAGAAGAAGAAACCCCCTCGGAACGCGCCGCGCGCGAAGCGAAGGCGCAGTTTGACGCGTGGGCGGAGGAGCAGCGGCGCAAGGAGGCGGAGGCGGAGGCGATGCCGCCGCCGGCGTATACGTTGGAGGATGAGGGGTCTGCGGTCGTGGAGGAGGCGGTACAGCCGGTGCAGCAAGCGCCAGTGCCAGTACAGCCAGTGCAGCCAGCGCCCATTCGGCAGCGACAGCCCGCGCCGGTTCAGCAGCAGCAGCAACAGCCTGCGCCGCAGCCACAGCCCAACTACAACGCACACCCCGCCCCCGCCGCTGTCGTTGACGCGTTCGCGGGCGACTTTGCGCGCACGCACATCGGGGTGGCGCCGACGAACGCGCACTCGTCGCCACCTCTGCACCCCGCGCATCCGGGGCGGCAGCATTCTGCGTCTGGTAGCGGACAGGGACAAGGGTACGGACGTGAACGGCCGCCGCTGCACCCTGCGCACCCGCAGGCTGGGCGGATGGGGTCGGGGTCGGGGTCGCAGGAGAGTGTGCCAAGTGCGGGTGCGGGAGCGGGTGCGGGTGCGGGAGCGGGTGCGGGAGCGGGAGCGGGTGCGGGAGCGGGGCGTGTGGCGAGTCCGGAGGGGCAAGGGCAAGGGCAGCAGTAGGGACAACGGCCTGGGGCGTATCCACAGCAGCAGGGATATGCGCCACAGCAAGCGCCAGCGCCCGGTCAGGGATATGCGCAGCAGCAGACGCCGGGGCAAGGATATCAGCAGGCGCAGCACACGGGCGGATCGACGGGGAGTGCGGGGTCGGGAGCGTATCCTTCGCAAGCGCATGGGTCGTATCAGCAGCAACAGAATGCGGGCGGCGCGTACCCTCCGCCGCAGGGTCCGCCACAGCAACAATGGCAGCAGCAGCAGGGATACCAGCAACCGCAAAACATCGGCGGGGCGGCGGGATTGGGGCAATATCCTGGGCCCCACCAGTCGCCGCACCAGTCTCCGCAGCACACGGGCGCGTCAGGCTCGGGCGCGTATCCTGCGCCGCACCAGCATGCGCAGTACGCGGGCGGCTCGGGCTCAGGGTCGTATCCTGCATCTCCGCAAGCGCATCAGCAGCAGCACAATACTGGGGCGCCGTATCCTGGGCAAGGAGGGGCACCGTACCAGCCACCGCAAGCGTATCAGCAGCATCCGCAGCACACGGGCGGGTCTGGCTCCTCTACGTCCTCGTACCCTCCTTCGCAGCCGGCCCGCCCTGCGTCTGCGTATCCCGGGCAAGCGGGGGCGGGATACGCGGCGAACAGCCCGTCGTCTTATCCTGCGCAGCTCGCCCCTGGAAGGCCTGGGCCTGGGCTGGGGCACAGCGCTTCGCTGTCCGCCAGACCGACACCATCGATGTATCCGGGGGCGAACCCCCCTTCTCAGGGTCCCCCTCAGGGCCTTTCTGTGCGACCTGATGCTGCGCCTCGGCCTACGACACCGAGTTACGCTTCCTATCCTGCTGGAGGCGTTGGTGGGGGCGGTTACCCGGCTTCTCCGCCACCGCACGGAGGGCCTCCGCCTGGTCATCCTGCGTCATTCGCGCCGCGTCCGGAATCTGTGCACCCCTCATCGCCAGGGTATCCTCCCCGTCCTCCGACCGGGCCTCCGCAGCAGGCACCTTACTCGAATCAGTACCCCCCGAATGGACCTCCGCCAGCTTCTTATCCCGGCTCATCGTACAATCCTGCGATCAAGCTGCCTTCTCCTGATATTCCGAAACCCGCGTTCCCTCCCAGCCCAGTTTCGCAGTACGCGCCGTATCATTCGTCGCCCCATGTACAATCGCCGCCCCATCAGCCCTTTCCCGGGCAACCGTTCCCTGCTCCCCAGCAAGGCGGTTACCCCGCGGGCCCACCACCGCCTGGCAGTCCTCCGTATCCGCCTGCCGGCCCGTCGTTCCCCCAGGAGAATTACTTTTACCAACAGCCGCAGCAGCAGCCCTTCCCCGGTCCAGACTATTCGCCTCAGCCCGACATGTACAATTACGCGCCTCAGCAGCAGCAGCCACAGGCGTGGGCTCCCGGCGGCCGCCCTCCTCCAATGCCACACCGTCAGTCGTCTAGATTTTTCTATTTCCGTTTTTCTTTTTGTTTACGTGTCTCTGTCGTGATTACAGGACCGGGAAGCCAGCCACAGCCGGCTTATGGGCAGCAGCCGTATGGCGGCCCCAGTTTCCCCACCCCTGCGCCGCCGCTCTCGAACCCGCTGGGGTTCCCGATGAATTCACTGGATAAAATCGTCGGTCGGCGGACGAGGGAGCAGCTGGAGGGCACGGTCGATAACCTCACGCAATGTAGGTTTTCGGCTTCCTCATCCGGATCGATGGACGCGCGCTTACTATTTTCGTGCTCTTTTCCAGCGAGCACGAGGTTACTGAATAAGTTCCGCTGAGGCGAACGGAGAACTGTGCGTTCTTTACATACTCGGGCGTCTCGTACACCGTACTCCTGGTTCCGGTCCCTCCTGTTCTTTTCTTTCTATTTTTCAATGGATTCATTCTGTGGGGAAACGTCGCCCCTCGGGAGAACGCGGAGTGTTCCGAATTACGGATCTTCGATGACTCGGTGGGAGTGCAGGGCGGCCGAGGCGAGCTTGGCGCGGTACGGTAAGTTTATTGGCCGACGAACACGCCTTGGACACGATCTATTTTCATGGACAGAAGCCCTCCAGTAGCTTGGGGGTTCATTCTCCAGGGCTTTTCATGTCCTATGCGGCTGTGATATCGACCGAAGGAACAAGCACACGCGGCGGCCACGAGGAGCGGCAAGATGCAGTAAGACGACATATATGGACACATTTGCCCTCGTAAATTGGGAAGACAGCTGGCTGGGAGGTGAGGCGTCGAATGCATCAAACAGAGGTGGTTGTCATTCAGTTTTTTTTTCATGGAATGGGGCTGCTGATGTAGGGCCACAATTTAGCTTTCCTTCGATCAGGCATGAGGACCGGAAGGCTTCCCCGCATTAGGCTCCCCACAGAGTTTTGCGTTTATGTGCCATGGTGCAGCACGCATCCATTTCTGGGGAGAAGCGGTCACCAACCGCTGCGAAGTCGAAGGGGTGCCTAGGATTTCATAGATCTTACCTCGTTCACGCCTCAAGCTGCAAGAAGCCATTTAACGTTCGGAATATATAACGGGGGCGCCGAAGTTTCCCGATACCTGGCCGGATCTCCGTTCGCAATGTCCCTACACTATCCCGCTGCTGCGCCCTCGTTTGTGAACCGCGACGTCTATGCTCAGAATGCGACTCTTTCTGGATACGCGGCAGCACCTTATCATGACCCGGGACCACCCTCCAGCGCCTTCGCAGTTGGATCCTCACTTGGCGCGAATCATCTCGAGCATTTCCAGTGTCCTCCGCGATATTTTCATGCCCGCGATACACGGTCGGGGGAGCCATCGACGGGAGCTCTTCAATACGGCGGGAGTAGCAGTAACAATGCTCCTACAAGGTACGCCACCGGGGTCCCTATTTCCGGATACGGCGCACCACCAGCGTATTCGACCCGTCCCGCGGGACGCGCTTGGGACCGAGACCCGCCTGCGTCTGCGGATGAGGTGCAGGGGCTCCCGGTCCACGGACACGCGTCCGAGGCCATACTGCCATTACGCTATTCTGCAGGGGCGGCCGCTTCGTTCAGCACTCCTTCGGCTGGCATTTCCTCTTCTTCCTGTTCCACTGGGCGCGGCAGCGGTGTCTATAAAAGCGCGGAGGGTGTGGTGCTTGCATCGCCGACTCCGCAAGTACCACTTCATCCGCAGATGGCGATCCTGCTGAACGATAGTGCCGACCAGGAGCATGAAGATCGTTCGCATGTCGACAGCGCGCGGCCGAGAGCGTTCGACAACATCCGTATGCCTGTTTCGTATGCGTTCATGTACCCCGACATCAGCAGGCCCGTGACGGAGAGAGAGCTCGAGGACGATGCGGATGCGATCCAGGAGGGTTTCATGTCGCGCGAGAAGAAACACGGGTGCACGATGTGCCACAAACGGTCAGTCATCCAAGCTCTCTGTCGAGTTCGATGTTTCTGACGTCCAGTGCAGGTTCGATCGTCCCAGTACGCTCAAGAAGGTGCGTTAACTGATATCGTGTTCGTGTTCGGTTCTGAAATGAGGACCCTCAGCATCTGCTCGTTCATACTGGCGAAAAAGGTTAGCGTTCCATGGAGCTTGCGGATTCATGCGGTGCTCACCAGCTCCTTAGCATTCCAATGCACGATATGCGAGCGCCGTTTCGGGGTCATGTCCAACCTGAACAGGCACATCAGACGCTGCTCGCTCCGCGAAGTCCACACGCACGGCTCGGCTGCGTCTACACTATCCGCTTCGCCCTCGGAGAAGGCGTCCCCTGTCGTCACTGGCAAACGCGGACGCACGCCTCCGGGAGCCACTTCCTCGGATGGTACGAGCGCGTCCCCTCCCGCCCCTACCCCGCGCAAACGCCGCCGCCGCCCACCCTCGCCCTCCCGTTGGATCCCAGCCTCTCTCCGCTCGTTCAACATCCTCGCGCCCGAAGTCCAGCCGGCCGCGAAGGTGCCGCTGGACCCTGTCTCCCCTCGCCGTGCCCGCCTAGCACACTCCAGAACCGAATCCGACACGAGCGACGGGCCGCAGTGGGACGAGGAGCGTGACTCATGGGATGAGAACGTCGGCCGTACGCCGTACCACCCAAGCGATTGGGAGAAGACGCACCGTCTCCCTGGCCCTGCCTGCGTCGTCAAGTTCGGTGGCGCCCTTGGCGGGAATTACAGCGGAGATTCGGATCCCGGATATGGAGGCGTCAGCCTCGTTCGGAGCCGCGCCGTCAGAGTATAGATGTTGGGGTGTTTTCCTTCCAGGAGACGACGAGACGCAGAGTTAACGCATGCAATGTATTTCTTTCTTTTTTGTTGTACGACTTTCACAACGGATACCACCAATGCTCATGCCGTTTCTTTCTCTCGGGAGCACTTGGCGCGCCCTGCAAAAATCCCGCCCGGCGTTCTTTCCTGCCGTCAATTTCGTTATGGATCGTCCTTCAGTGTTGCGGCCGTCCAGATCGCTGGCCTGGGTGCCGGCAGACAAACCGCTTGGATTTTCCTGACGCAATGTGGACGCTTGAAAGACCGCAGGAAGCCAGGAATTCGAAAGTCTAACCCAGAACGACGCAACATGCCATCAGCCTGTCGAATATCGTTTAATGCCCCCTTCAAGCCCCGTTTCATGGCGGGATGATCGGCTTGCTGAGCTTGCAGGGAGCCATACTTTGTGCGCTAGAGAGATATGGATTCATAACAATCGGCAAGATTGAGGACAGGGCGGCGGGTCTCCAGAAACGGTGTGTGCTCACTCTAAAATGGCCTTTCCCGACTTGAGCTTGAAGTTGCACACTCGGAATTATCAGGCATCAATCGGCGGGACTGTGGGTGACTCGGATCGTTGCAAGTGAGCCGCTCGCTAGGCTTCGCTAGGTAACCGCCCAACCACCAAGCAGAGTCGGCTTGAGTTTTTTTAAACCGAGCGGAGCTTGAAGTTCACTATTGGTTCACTATCTAATTTAACTAATTTGCGTCTGGTTCTATTCAGCCGGAGTGAGGTTTATTTTTGAGAGCTAACATTGCTCCTGCTTGCCTGAGCGCTTGCTGAGCGCGACGGGACACAGCAGCACCGTCACTGCTCCGAGTCTCAAAGCCGTCGCGGTCACATGACGTCTCGAAACGCGCTGAGCGTTCCTCTCTCTCAGACTCTTGATGGAGTTTGCGCTACTAAACATAATGAATCCATGGGGTTTCAATATTGCATTCTGAGCCTGGAACTAAAGCTATGAAGCATGAAAGTTGATGTCACATATTCGGGACAGCTATAGCGGAAGCTAGTTGAATGAGCGCATCGATCCGATTTTCCCTTTGCCTTTTTTTTTCGGGATCGGGACAGAGACTGGTTCCGGGGGAGAGAAGGGTCCGAAGCTGAAATCATCTTCCTTCGGTGTCGCAAGGTCGAGATCGGGAATCGACACGGGCATCGTACCAAGGCACTTGAAGCTCGGGCTGCCCATCAGCGAGTCGGGTACTGACCGTCCGAAAGGTTCAGCCGCGGGCCCCAACCCCGCGCGGCAGACGATTTTGTGCAGCACACTGAAGCAGTGCGGCTTTCCTTCGTCGCACACAGTTTTCAACATCTCCCCCATCTTCTCCCTCAGATTCGGTAGATGTTCGAGTAGAAATTCAACCTCCATATCCTGGATCTCTGGATAGCTTCCATTGGACGCGGTTAAACAATCAACAGTCACAATGATTGGTGGGCAACTCACAGGGATGTGAAGCTCGAGAACGCCTCGCGCACGATGGTTTCTTCAGAAAGCTGGGCTCGCATGGATTCCAGCGCGCGAGACTTCAACTCTTCCAAGGCGAACTGCGTGGTGTTTCAGTATATCTCATAGAAAAGAAACAATGAGCTTCACCTTGTCTGCTAGTTTGTACATAGATTTTGCCGAACACTCTGGCACTTGTGAGGCGCTCTCGCTCGATGGTGAGGTGCGGAATTTGATTTTGTTCGTGTAAAAGTAATACAGCAGCGCGTTCCAGCTATGTAGTGTCGTTAGCTTCTGAATGCCCAAGAGTTTCGAGAAGATATTACGTTTTGAATGCATGTCCTTTCACTGGGATGACGAGACCCATCCGACGTGGCGTGCTTATAGTGACTCCGGGGGATGAGACTTCCTCTGTAGAACTGCTGGATGCGCTCGCAACATTACTGGTGGACACTTGAGCGGGAAAAAATAATCAAGAAGTGGATCTGCCCACCTCAATGCATCGGTTTGTTCCTCGTCATCCTCCTCGTCATCCAAATCGCTGTCGGACATGTAGTCATACTCTTCGAACCGCTCCTCTGGAGGTGCCTCTGCATCGAGATCAACCAACTTCGACTCCGCAAAGCCCGCTGCCCCAGAGACGCCGGAAAGATCTGTAGTATCAAGTATTGACCAAACCGCGAGTTGAATATAAAGTCAAGCCACTTACAGTTATCGAGAGCCTCCGAGTGTCCGCGCAGCAGTGCCATCTTCGCAAACAGCGCCTGCGAGCGCACGACATAACCATCTCCTGCGCTCGTATACGCATAGAACTTGACATCCACTGCCTCTTCCCCCCGGATCGTCTCCGCCAGCGCCGCCTCCACGCGAGCGTCCCGGGGCCGCGGGAGGGCCATCCCTAGCCCCGTGGCGAACTGCACCGTGATCGAAATGCGTGGGGGGCCCGCCGCGTCACTGCGGTATATGTACACCCCGAGCGGCGGATGGCCATTGGCATCATCGGGAAGATCGCGCTCGGTCTGAAAGAGCTCCCCGTCGAGCGGCAGGAGATTGACCTCGGAAGTGCGAAATGTGATGCGCCCGTAGGATACGTCGCTGATAAGGTCAGGATTGAAGTGAATAGCGACACGCCGCCAGGGAATAATGCTCGAGTCGGCGCTGAGGATTCGGGGCGACGCAGTAGTGGACGCAGCGCCGACATCGCATGAGAAACGCCAACCCCAGCCGCAGATCGCGGTGCGAGTGCCAGAAACTGCAGACGAGGGATTTTCGGGAATCTGGATTGTGAAGGTCGACTTGACGCCGGTGAGTGTCCACTCGTCGTCAGCGACTTTGTTGAGCACCATGTCTTTGTCGTGGGGGTTGTGCGTGAGAGATGTCGAGGGATCTTGCACTATTTATGTTGAAATGGAACGCCCAGACCACGAGGCCGAAGGCTGTCAGATAGAGTAGGCGCTGGAAACTTCTCGCGTCAGAATTTGCCGTCTCCTGGGACATACGTTATGAGCCATTTAGAAGCCCAAATTTGGGAGATTGTATCGGCCATCTCGGTCATCGGATTCACAAAGGTCGCAGAGGGACACGAATGAACATACCTGAAGTCGGGCCTACAAGATAGAAGGATTCACGTTTAAATGCGTACAGTACTCAGCTAGGAATTGAGGCTTCTCTATTGTCCGGCGGAGATCTTTCGTTACGTTGGCGATGCTCGTGGTTGAGGTTCAAGTGAAGGTTCAAACTCCGACCATCACACTAAGACATTAGTCATTAGTTCCTGCCCATTTGCAGCCGGCGTGTTATGCCGTGTGAAACGAGAGCGCATTCACACCGAGTCCTCCGTCATTTAAATAAAAAGACGCTACAACATATCTCGTACATGCAGTCCGGACTCAACCGTCTTCACCGCACGAGCAGCTGCAATAGTTTTGTGTCCACGCTTTGGAGGTCTGTCCCTTGTGAGGATCTTTCAAACAGCGGCCGTGCTTCGGATAGCAACTCGATAGCCTGTTCAGTATCCCCTCGGCCGCCATGTAAGTCAGCCATGCGAACCATGCAGTCGGCTCTGTTTCGGTGGACATCCATGCGGGTGAAGCCAGTCAAAGCCGCTTGAAATATGCCAAGCGCACTCTCTTCCTCTCCTTCCAACCTCAGTATATCGCCGATGCAGCGCAAGGCCTTGAGTGTCTCCAGTCGGCTCTTCTGCAGAACGCTCAGCGCAAGGTAAAGCCCCGACCACCGCAAACTGGCCGCGACATCGCCGGTTTGAGAACAGATATCGGCCAGCTGTTCGAGACAGTACCCTGCGTCCTCGGGTGCGATGTACAGCAGTTCCCGAAAGCTCTGTTCGAACGCGCTGTTCGCCGTCGAGATATCTCCCTCGTGTAATTGCAGATGGGCAAATCCCATAGAACATATCGCCAACCCGCGCACATAATGCAGCGCGCGAAATTGGGTCTGAGCGCTCTCTAAATTCTGGCGGATAATTTTGGGGTCCCCTTGTATCTGCAGATCAACGAACGCGACATTCAGACTGGCAATAGCCGTGAACCATGACGGAGCCTGGTGCATGGAAGGCTTTCCCATCAACTTGACATTAATTTCGCGGCATTCGGTGTATTCCGTCTTGAGGTTGTGGATCTCGCCTTCGTCGAGTAAGGTGGATGGATCGATTATCCCGCAGCTGGCCCACAGCTCCTGCGCCTTTTGGACAAGGCGTAGGGCCTCTGTGAAATCGCCCAGAGAATAACAACACCTCGCGCTGATCCCGACGCACTGTGCTTGGGCAAGTGTATCGCCGAGAAGCTCAGCGTATTGCTGGCCCTTGTCCGCGTTGTCTTGGGCAGGGACATACTGTCCTATCCTAGACAGTATCTCCGCCAAACCACGTAGTGTAGCCATTTCCTCGAAATTGGGAACTCCGACTGTTTCGACCAATGCCAGGGCGAGGTGATGATAATCGAGAGCTTTCTTCATTTTGTTCCTATGCCCGAAGAAGTGCCCAAGGGCATTGTACCACCTCCCTGTTTGCGTCGAAAACATGAGAACACGCCGCATGAAATCATTGGTGGGAACTTACCCTTCTCAATCTCTGTCTTATCCTTGAAATACACGTTGCCAGCCTGAATGTAGCGATCCGGATCTTCAATAGGGACGAGCAAGGCAGACTTGAACTTTTCAACCAAGTAGCGTCCGTAAATCTCATCGTGCTGCCAGTTCCCGATCTGCTCCGAGACCTGTTCCATGAGACGGGACGACTGACGGCCAGAGATGTGCGAAAATCGGGTGAGGATTATGACGCTCTTCAGATTATCCAGCGTGTCCGGATAGTCCGATCGCAGGGCATCCTCGAACACACTGTTCAAGTTTCCGTAGTTCGCCCGAATCTGAGAAGCAACACCGTCGCCCCGGACGTTCCGATCCCAAATACCAAGAACGCGCTGGAAATGGAGCCTGAGAGCGAGCTTCAATGGCTCAGCTGGGGGGAATGTGCGCAGAACATATTCCCGGACGGGGAATAGCACCGTGACTCTGTGATTACTGCCAGTGTACGCCAACGCCGTGCGTAGCAGTACAGCTTTCATGGCCAAGATATTCGGGATCGGAATCTGGCTCTGGATGAGCTCTCCGTCCGACAGACCGTCGGGGAGCATCGAGAGGATGCCGAGCAGGTCCTGCGCTCCCTGATTCATCCGCGGGCTCGAGAGGGAAAGCATTATGGAAATGTCCAAACTCGATATTTTGTCGTACCCATCGGAGAGAAGATGCGTGCGTTCGTCCTGCCAGCGGGATAGAGTCACCGGGCAGCTTTCGTGATCCGCCACATGGGCAATGAGGCCAACAGCCAGGGGTAGATTCCCGGTCAACTGCAGAAGTGCGTGGACATAAACCTCGTCGTGATAATCATCTGCGATATCGAAGAAGGTTTGAAGCGCGGCTGAATCGGTCAGGGGTTGCAGCGGTGGGAGAAAAGGGTGAGACCATCTGATGTTCGCTGGACGTTCAACACCTCTCATCGTAATCTCAAGGCCGAAAATTAGCTTTTGCAAGGCAGAATCCGCGCCAAAACACTCACCAAAATCGCCAACGAGGAGATGCCACTGAGATGAGAGAGAAGATCGTCGACTTCAGCTTGCGAACTCGGAAATTCCCATGGTGTTTCAAAATTGTCGAGTACAAGCAGCGAGGGTTTAGTGGAGAGATGTCCAACGATACTGCCCAAAAGGTCGGATGATCTTTCGATTCCGAGGTGGGCGGCGAGGCCACTGATAAGATCCGAGCGCGTTGAAGCTGACTGGCATTGCAGGAAGAAGCGCTGCGAATACGCAGCGGCAACATCGACGTGGTGGAGGGCCACGAGCGCAAGACTTGTCTTTCCCATTCCGCCGGCACCGAGAATTGCGATACGAGGCGCATCTTGCTGGAGAATCTCAAGGATGTGTGCCAATTCCGCTTCACGCCCATGAAATATCTGAGGAGCAGCCGGCGTCATTGAAAATGATCCTGAACTTGGGTTGACCGATATTAGAGACATGGGGAAAATGAAAGACGAAAGGTTACCCACCTACTGCTAAACATCGACATGGTCCCGGTGAGCTGTAAGTAAGTGAGTTCCGACACAGCAGGATGATGTCTCCGACGTACAGAGGAGCGGTCCGACCCAGTAAGATCGGGAGAGGTCGCGAGTAGCGCCAACAGTTCCTCGTGTCTTTTCTCCGAATCCTGTTGATCCAGGGCAATTTTTCCCATCACTGCACCGCTAGTCTGAGTCTGAAGTAATATCAATCAGCGAGTCGCGAGTGATTTCACACAATAGCGGACATACGCAAAATTTCTCCAACAACCCCTTGAGTTCCGATTTGCAAACGTCCAACTGTTGAGCACTGTCGAACTTGCGCAGCAGCTGCTTCAGTTTGCTCATCCGCAGCTGGGAGCTCACAAATGTGAGAATTTTTTGAAGCGTCCTGCAAGTGTGGCTGTCATTGGTCGCAAATACATATGGTCGTACAAAGAGTCTCACTCCGCAAATTTCGCCATCTCGTACGTCAACATGGACAAGGACTCCGAACATGCCGAGTAGAAAGTAATGATAACACACAGAATCTCGTGGATTGAATCCAGGATTCGGGTGCATTCATCTTTGAAGGCCTTCATGGACTGAAGCAAAGTTAGAACGGAGCAAAAGATCAAGTCTCCGCGTCACACCTCCATGGAACTCAGAATGGCGGTGGTCAAAGTGGCGGCGGGCCCCAGGAAGGGCAGCTGGGTTATTGCGGCAATGTCCTTCGCTGTGGAAGCCGCTAACAGCGTGTAGCCGACAATATTCGGGGGCGACGTGGGGGTAGGCATGCCGGGAATCTCTGCGACGATGGAGTGGCTCGGAGTAGTTATATGAGGAGCAGTACTTATAGTTGCTTCCGTAGAAAAGTTCGCTGACGGAAGAGGAGCGGTGATCTCCATGGAAGACTAATCTGAAAGCTGGATTGAATCAGTCAGGCACCGAAACCAAAATTGAACTTTGCGTGTTCAGAAACCTAGATTTTACCTAAACTTGTTAGACGGGCAGATATCGTCGGCGAGTATTGCCTGCCCCCATGGCCGGGTCCAAGTAAATTCCAGAAACCACGAAAATTGGACGTGAAGCTGCTGCCAAACGAAAGAGAGAGAGAGAAAAGGAAAAGCTTTTAGTACAGAGGTGACAGTTCCAGGAAGATGCGTTTTTACCTCTCCCGATCACAAAGGGCCAGACGGCGGTACCTTCCTCCGCGCTCCGAGAAGGAGTGCCAGGGAGTGCCACGGAGTAGTCGGGCTTGAAGGTCTTCCCCATGATGGCACAGTTGTCGAGAGGAGATACCCGTTTGAACTTGAAAGGCAAATCTGTAAATTGCTTCAGTCACTGCGCGCCTTTGACAAGGACTCAGAATCACCTGTGCAGCACCTCTACCAGCAGCTCGATGGGAAGCGGATGACTTTCAGTATACTATCGCTGATGTATCGGTCGGTACAAGGCGACTCCGAGCAGAAGAGACTTCCATTTCGTTGTCAATGCCAGGCCCTCACGTCACCGTCGTCTGCATTTCGATCCGCTGCCAATCCGCTGCGAGTCCTCCAAGATTAATATTCTCAGTCGAACAGCAGTCGAGCCAAAGATACAGTCGCTAGACGGGGTCCCGCCGCTTGTAAGCTGAGAATCAGTGAACTTTGAAGTCCTTGAAGTAGAGGCGACATCAGTGGCTGTGTGATAAAAAATCGGAGACAGTATTTGGGATTATTTGCAAGAATAGGGGTAATAAACACACCTCAGCCAGAACTCCACCCGTCCCCGCTCTCCGCCAGCTGTCCGAGGAAGTTTGAGTCCGCATCACAAGTTCCCACTTCCAGCTTCCATGGGCACGAACTTGAAAGGCGCTGTCATCCTCACGAGCGTTCCGCCCTTTTGCGATGTGGAACAAAACAACATCGACTACCTCAGAAGATACAATGTCCTTGTGATTGAGCCAGCCTTGGTGAAAATGGTCAGCTTTAATCTTTTTCACAATTTGACGGAGTATCCTAAATTGTATGCAGGCATATCATTTTCTCAGGAACGTGTTTGAACCGGTGGGCGCAAAGGCTGATCGCTCGGAGTTCTATGAGAAGATGATCAAGCCTACTCCCGACATGATCCTGGTTGACGCCTTTCGCGATTTTCTGCCTCAGCAACGGTGAGTTTGAAAGCATCATCAAGTCATATTCCTTATGATCTGCACGGTTTCAGAGCCAAACATTCTATCAAGCCTACTGTTCTGCGATTCATTCTCGACCCAGCAGCATTCGAGAAGGGCGACAAGCATTTGCACGACTTGACGTTCAAGCATGTGTTTTATTTCCTACGGTTTCTCCGGAGCAGCGGCGTCGCCGGCGAGGCAGACAAAGCTAATGTATGGGAGAGCATCGTAGCGGCGATCACGGACACGCCTTTCTGCGAAGCCTGGAAAGACGACTACTCGATACTGGCAGCTGCGGAGGATAGGTGTCGCCCGGGACGCGTCGCGCGGATGGCGGCCGCCCACAGGTACGTCGTTCCGCACACCATTCCTTTCGTTGACTGAGTTGCCCAACAGATATCATTCAAAGCAATTGTGCGACCGGAAACGGGAAAACGACGCTCGCGCTGCAGCGTTAAAAGGGCCGAAGGAGACGGGCTGCGACCCGTTAAGCAGGATCCAAAGCGAGATTGAAAGCGAGGCTCAAAGGTCATTGGTGTCAACTCATTGGTTCCACACTTCCTTACTGCCAGTGGCCTCATGTTTAGGATGGACAAACTGTTAGAAGAGATACGCGAAGAGATGCGAATGCATAGAAGGTCCTTCATCATGGTTTCACGGCTACAGTTTGCAGGGCTCTTTGCCCTCACCGCATACACGATTTTGAAAACGCAATAGACATTTATTCATCTATCTGGCACATCGCTGCGTAATACATTGGCGCGAGACTTGTCCTTATTCCTGAAACATTATATTGTCACAAGGCGTGGAATGGCACAATGAAGATATGGGGCAGGGACTTCAAATGAGATATATCGAGGGTTTGACATTTCGCCGATCTCAAATGAGCATGTTCAATAGTACAAGCGTGTCTTCGTTTCGTTACCACCATACCGCTATTTCATATTGGCCCAGGCGCTGCAACCTATGCCTTTCCTCCCATTTTCTGGATTATCTTGAACAGCGTTTCGGCGCAGTAGGGCTTTTCGCCGTCGCATATTTTCTGGGTCATTTCCTTCAACCCTTCCGCCGCCTTGTCGGAGAAATTTGATGTGAGAACCCCGACCTCAAGTTCCTGGATAACAGGATAGCTATCCTGGACCATCAATATTTACAAGTAGCGCATGGATTACAACACGTACACGGAAGTGAAAGAAGAAAATACTTCTTCGAGGATGTTGCTTTCGGATAGCCGGGAAGAGATGGATGCCAGTGCGAGGGCTTGTAGTTCTTCGAGCCCGAGCTAAGGTCGTCCCGGGGTGAGCATCCTCGTCTATTTATGACGCTGTAACTCACTTTGTCAGCCAGGCGATACATCGACTTGGGCGAACACGCAGGGCCGCTGACCGTTGTTTCTTTCGGCCCCTCCGATTTAAGTGGTCGAAAATTCACGCGTCTGGTGTAGAGGTAGTACAAAAGTGCCTTCCAGCTACGGCGACCAAAGTCAGTTTCGCGATTGACTAGGATACTGAGGGACGAACGTTGTAAAAGCAGTATCCCTCAGTACAAAGACACGGCCCACCCGTGCTCCCTTTCCGCTGACCAACGCGGATTTAGTTTCTCCATCTGTGGACCCAGTCGCTACACCAGCCATAGCATCATCTTCGCCCTCTGACTCCAAGTCGCTGTCCGATTCGTAACCATAATCACGGAAGGCGAGCTCGTCGGGTTGATGTAAATCGAGGTCCACGATGGTAGCTTCGGAAAATCCGTGACCGATTAGCACTGAGGCCGCGAGATTATTTAGTTCGAGGTTCGAGATCGACTTGCAGGGCAAACTCACTGGCATCGAGATCATCCGAAAATCCCCGCAACAAAGCGCTCTTCGCGAACAGAGCAAGAGGATGAGTGACGCACTCCGTGCCCCTGCGGCTGAAGGCATAAAACTTGATATCGACGAGTTCTTTGCCAGAGAGAGTTTCCTCCAAAGCTTGTTCCATCTGCGGCTCTAGAGGGTGAGGCAGCGTTAACCCGAGCGAAGCCGGTAAGGTGACGGTGATTGAAATGGTCGGGGTCGGCGCGCTGCTCGCATAGACATATGTTCCCAGTGTATGGTTACCCCCGCCGAGAGGTAGAGTGTACTGGACAGAGGCTGGAGGCAACGGCTGCACAACGGAGATGAGGTTCTCCACATGAGTGGTGAGAGCAATGGCCCCGTAGGCCGCCGATCTGATCAAGTGAGGATCAAAGAAAAGCTGCAGCTGGAAGGATTCTATCGTATTGCCAGCGTCGTCCACGACCACCGCAGGCGCCGATTGCTGGTCAACCCGGAAAGCAAAGCGCCATCCAAAGCCACAGATAGCGGTGTATTGGACGCCAGCACCGACAGAAGTCGGCCGTTGGGCGGAACCCGTCGAGGGCTGTAGGGATAGCTGGAAAATCGACTTTACACCCGTTGGGGCCCACTCCTCTGTACGTTTCTCCATGGACTGTGTGTGTGAGAGAGGCCGCCCGTGTTTGTTTGGGTCTTGATTGCATCAATGATGTTATTTGGTACAATCACGTTCTGCCGCTCTTCCTTGTCCGCTCCCACAACCTTCGAAACGCAGGCATGGCAAGCTCAGCGGCGAGTCGAGTCCCCGAAGAAATAATCCCTGAAATTCCGACTCCGTTGCTCAAGCACTCCGACGTGGTCTTCTCTGACTGGACAGAGAACGATCTCCTCGATCCTGGCTACTCGTCATCCACGTCTCTGCTCGTCTGCAAAGCCTGGTTTTGCGTGACGACACCCTTGCTGTATATCGTAGTCATCCTTCGCACACCTCCGCAGACAGAATCCCTGAGAGATCTCCGCAAGAGTCACCTAGAGGTCGGACCCTTCATGAAGAACCTGCGCGTCGATGGCGGATTTGGAAAGGCAATATACCCTATCCTCCAATACTCTGCCAACATCACGAATTTTTCCTTCACGCTTTTCATCTGGGGGTCGACTAGTGTCCGTGGTTTGGCCAGCGCCTACCGCTCATTAATCCCCGGCGCGTCATCGTCGACGACGTTAGCGCCAAGTCTAGAACCCGGAATAAACAGGTTTCTCAGCTTTTTTGAACGCTCGTGGAATGTATGCCGAGGAGTGATAAGCTTGTGCGTTATCTTTTTTTCGTCCTCGTTACGAAGCCTGACTGCACTTGAGCGATGGTTTGTTCATCCATGCATCTTCGAGGATAGCCTGAAACCTACCTGCGCTGAGCGTTCAGAGGCTCTGATTGCGATGCTGGGATCTCTTCCAGTATCGAAACCCTGGTCGTACGCACCGGGTTCCTGCACTGTGCAGAGCGTGCCAGACCGGTCTCGTCAAATCATTACCTTCTCTGAACTCTCTCCAGCTCATCCAAATTATGAAAATATTCTACCCTGACGACGACCTCCGCACCTGGTGAATGACAACGCGAAAGTCAAAGCGCTCATAGACGGGTAACGATGAAAGCAGCAGAGCAAAATATAATCAAGACGCAATACACCTCCCCGGAAAACCACCAAAAGTTGGGCGTTCATAATCGCGCGCTCAGAATAAAGCAGGTACGCTTTTTGAAGCTCAGGATCTGGAAAGATGAGATGATTTTCTATTCTCCAGTTCGTATCCGAATGGAGAACGCACAGCCTTCTCACGTTGTCGACACACCGATCACGCCGATCACGGTACCCCGCTTTGCTCACACAAGCATCCCGACAACAGCTCTTCGATCCTCCGCTCACCTTCATGCTGGGCTTGCCTCAAGAACTTGTGGACGATATCCTCGACTACTGGGTGGATTCAGACCCCGATGGTCGTCCAGACGCCATGAGAACCTGTGGTCTCGTCTGCAAGCGCTGGCTCCCCCGCAGCCGATTCCACCTCTTCTCTCGTGTCACCCTGGACGCGGCTGACTTGCCGTGGTTCGTCCGCATAATCGACTCAAACTCGATCCCAATTCTCTCCTACATCCAGCACCTCACGCTGCGATTCGCGGGCCGGCAGATGGACGACGCACTGCTTACCCGACTGCACGGCTGTCCGAACCTCATCAGCGTCGAGGTCTGCATCTCCTCGATGTCGCACGATACAACAAACAACTTGCAGTTCTTCCGGGCTTTGCAGAAACATCTCCCGCTTCTGGCATCCAACCCCGCGTCGTTTTCGCGGTTTAATTTCAGGCTGCCGAGCCACCCGCTCGAGGGCATCCCAGTGGGCACCATCGTCGATATCCTCGGCTGCATTCCATCCGTGGAATACGTCGCCGTCGACGGGGTGTACTCGTACATCATCCCGGACCCGGACTTTGCGCGGCGAGAAGCGCCCGTGAGCCCGCTGTACATGCGCACCTTGGAGGTGCGCACGTACCAGGGCGTGCAGCTGCTCACTTCTGCACTGCTCTCGCACCACACCCTCCCGAACCTGCGCTCCCTCACCCTGCGCGCCGGCCTCGACCCCATCGAGGACTTTATCGCCCGCGTCGGCGCCCAGCTCGAGTCGCTCTCGCTCTCCTTCCTCGAAGCCCCGCGTGCCGGTCAGTCTCCGTCCCCCTATACCATTTAATTTGAATTCTAATTTCAACAACACCCGCAGTCCCCACCATCGGCCGCTTCGTGCGCTACACCACGCACCTGCGCTCCCTCCAAGTCTTCCTCCTCGAGCCCGCGCCGATCCTCAACATCCTCGCCGTCCTCCCGCCGTACAACTGGGACACACTTATATTCGTGCTCATCAAGGAGGATTATAATTATGCGCGCACGGTCATCCACTGGGGCGGGATCGACAGCGCGCTGGCGGACGCGCGGTTTGCGACGCTGCGCCGCTTTCTGCTGAAGCGCATCGCGGGCGTGGCGGATCGGACGCCGGTGGTCATGCCGGAGACGAGGATGTATATGCCGCTGGCGAATAAGCGGGGGATTCTGGGTTGAGGGGTGTTGTCGGAAAAGAAATATGTTGTATGTAGTATGTACTTCTAGTCGCTTATTTAATTTCGCTGCTGCGAAATGGCCTCCGTTGTTTATGGAATGCACGATAACTCGCGGGGAAGTTGAATGACGGTCAAATCCCAAGACAAGACCCTCGAATTCGAACCACCCAGCGTTGCATAACAGAAAATGGATCGACTTCAAGTTGGTGAAGCTTGACCGTGCAGATTACAGCTGCCTCAAGGATTCCAGGTACAGAACCATCCCAACGAGGAGGCAGTACAATGCTCAGCCCTGTCCTACTCAGTAGCGTAGAAGAAGACGCTCCTATTCAGTAGCGTAAAAGAAAACAAAAAAAAGCATACTCGGACATTACTCGGACGCCGGGAGTCGAACCCGGAACTGCCTCAGATGAGATATTTGATGTGCACCCCCCAAGTGAAAAGGCCGTGTAACCTTACACCACGTCCGATTCCTTGTCCTACTCGCATATATACACGGGTATCAAGTTAAACTGTCAGCGCGACGAGCAAAAAGAAAAGAGAAAGCGAATCTACGTATAGTACCATGACAGACGCCAGGAATCGAACCTCACCGTGTGACACAGGAGCGCATCGTAATTATTTGAATTCTGAAGAGACCGTGTAACGATATGCTACGTCCGATTCTTAACCATATGTGGAACCTGTTTCATACATCACTTTTCAGCGGCAGGCTGATACAACTTTCAAGCTCACCGCGCCGGGTAGTAGCCCACGTAAATCAAGACAAAAAAATGTGGTAGAGATTGGGCGAGGGAAGTAATTACCAAAGGCAGGTCGCACGACGAGCAACCAAAAAACAAATTGACCGTCAAGACACTCGGACGCCAGGAATCGAACCTGGGGCTGCCTCCCAATGCGACACACATAGCCGATCTAACTAAAGAGGTCGTGTAACAATACTGCACCACGACCTATTGCTTCCAAGTTCCCAGCAGCAGTGCCACCATAGCCGCGGCGCGTATAAAAGGTACAATCCAAAAAAATCCAAATTCCACCAAAATTCCACGCACTATAACTTTATAAAGTGTTCTCTTGTATTACACAAACAACCATGCATTAAAAGATGAGATGTCGATGACCGTGTTCAACTGACCCGCGGAACCGGACGGATCGGCGTTTCGTATGAATACGGCACCTCAAAGTGCCGCCATTTGGGCAACGTGTGTGGCTGCTCAAAAGTCCTTCACTTGCTCCTTCAACCACGCAATTGTGTCTTCTTCCAACTTGCTATTGGACGCAATGGGGTCCGCCTTACCCATGCGCGCCCACGGGATAAGGTACTGCCCAAAGTATGAGAATCAGCAATCAGGAGTGCAGATAATACCCACTTGGCCGTTGATCTGTTCAGGTGTGGCCGTCGTGCCGGCCCAGAGCTGTGTGTACGCGCCCATACTATGGCTGATTAGTGCGAGAACGGGCGGAGGGTTCACGGACTCACGGTGCGGCCGGCAGCCCAAGATCTAGCATGAGCTGCATCCAGCCGGGCAAGTGCCTCGTGGAATGTGTCAGTGGAAACACCGTACAGCGTATGTAGAAAAAAATACTTCTGCAAATCCGTGCGCACGGACCCCGGGTGAAGCGCGCAAGAAACAAGCACGTCGGAATGCATTTTAGCCCAGTGGTTCGAAACGAGGATATTCCCAAGCTTGCTCTCGCCGTACAACCGCCTAATTAACGTCAATCGTAAATCCCCCAAACAATTGTGGAAGTAAAAGAGAGAGCTGACCACGCCGCCTTGGTCGGGCTCAACTTTTTCAGCCAGGCATCGCGCTCCGGGCTGCCCGTGAGGGAGACAAAGTCGATGCCGGTGCCTGGGGATGCTTGTTTATGGCCCGAGGAGGAGGTGTTGATGACGCGCGCGGGAACTCCTGTTGCTTCGTGGGATGCGACGAGAGCAGGAAGCTTTCAAATTTTCCTGAGATGCGGAGCTCAAGAGAAAAAAACGCAACGCGTACCAGTAGCTCTGTGAGGAAATAATGCCCAGTGACGTTGGTTCCAAATTCTGCAACGATGTTAGTATCGTCCCACAACTCAGGGCACAAATACAAGGGGAAACGTACCCAGGTCTTGGTTCTGCGCCGTGAGCTGTTCGGACGGGGTGACCATGACTCCACTGGAATACTAATCTGTCTCGTCGTGGACGGCGTTGAACGCAATTTAACTCACCCGTTGTTGAACAGGACATCCAGACGCGGCTCTTGTTCAAGGAAAGCAGTCGCCGAGCGGCGTACGCTGGCCAAGTCCGCCAGATTCAGCTGCAGGAAGACGGCTTCTTTCCCAGTCTCCGCCTCTAGCTGTCGGATAGCCTCCGCACCCTTCTCTGCTGAGCGCGCAGCAAGATACACCTTTGCGTTTTTGAGTAGGAGATATCGTACGGTGTGGTATCCAATTCCTGCGTTTCCGCCAGTCACCAAGACAACCTGTCAGACGAATTTTGAGCTTGAACAGTGACAAAGAGGACCCGGCCTCCGGCCGCGGGCGTATGTACATACCTTGCAGGACAGATCAGGCATGTCGCGCTCCGGATGGAATGTCGACGGCGGTGGGTATAGATCCGTGGACAGCGCCGAATTCGGTGCGATTTTGGCTAGTAAGGATCCCATGGTTTTCGTTGGTTGAGCGCGGTCTATGCCCAAGTTGAGGGGATTGAAGGGATGTCAGAAGCGTCGGTGTCGAAGCTTAAATTTGCATGGCATATAAATGATACGCTGCGTGCTCATGTAGCTGCCGTAGATGGTGCGTTGGACGCGCGTCGCCAGGTTTGTCGCTATTCCCGCCGGGACAGGCGATCCCGGCGGCTTCTCCGGGATCCGGGACCGTTCTGCCGGAATTCGAACTTGGCATAAAGCGTCAAGCTGTGGTTCAACTGTGGTTCAATCAGGATGTGGGCTCACAACTACTTCGTTGCGCAGGAATTCATGAACGAGACTTGGGGCCGAAAACGAGTCCTTTTACCGAGAGAAAATCCATGAACTCCCGTTTAACAGCCTCGTCCTTCTCACATTTTGTCGTATCAGCCTGGACGACAGGTAAATACAAGACATGTTTATTTTCATCTCTATCTGCCGGATGTTGACGATTGACGCAACAATTAGGGAGAGAATCCTGACGCGTACGCTGACCCTCAATCAAAAAGCAAATTTCTCCCCAACAACCTCCTCCGAGATGGTCCACAGCTTCGCAGCATTCTCCTACAGCGCAAATGAAGAGTGTGAGCACAGCGGTAAATGCTAGGATAAAAAGAGGAAGGCTGACGGAATTCGAGCTGTGCGGAGCGATCTGCTCGTTCGCGACGACGCAGTCGACGAGGAACGCGCCGGCCTTGTCTGTTCCATACCATCAGGGATCGGCATAAGGGAAGATCAAGTTAAAGGAACAAACCCTCGAGACGTGTATCAAATGCCGCAGCGACGATCCTGGAAACGAAACAACAAATGAATTAATTATATTGGGAGGGTAAGTGGAAGGGCTCGGCGTACGTTGCTGCTCCCTGGGGATAGTCTTCCACTCGAATTTCTCGGTGTTGGGCGTCCCATCCGCATTGAGCGCGCCTGCCGACGGAGAAGTAAGCACTCCGACCTGGTCATTGGGAGCCGGGACAACGCACCAACCGCCACGAGATCATCCTTGTTCTGCTCTTTCTGGTTCAAGTTAGTGAAGACCGCTCCGGGATGCAGACTATAGGCATTGATCTTCCCCTGCGAGCGCTTCGACAGCTCGTTCGCAAAGAGGATGTTTGCACTCTTCGCCGCGGCGTATACGGGGAAGTTCGCGTACTTCGCCGCGTCGGGCTTGACGAGCACATCGAAGTCCAGCCCGGGCCCGATGGCGTGCACGCTGCTCGACACAAATACCACCCGGGGGGTAAAACTGGCGCTGCTGGCGGAGAGGATCTTGCGCGCAATGAGCTTGGTGAAGAGGAACGGGCCGAAATGAGCGGTGGCAATCTGCGGCTCGAGCCCATCAAGAGTAGGGGTCAGCTCTTTGGCACCGCCCGCGGCGGCATTATGGATCAGGACCTGGTCCGCGCACCGCACTCAGTAAATTGCAAGTTTAGAAGAGTGAAAGCAGGGGGCGGACATGAATTGGCTCTGGATATTCATTGACCTCTGCGGCGGCCTTGCGGACGGCCGCGAGAGAGGCGAGGTCGAGAACAAGCGGGCGGATATTGGCGTCAGGGCTTTCCTTCTTGATGGCTTCTTCGGTGAGTTTCAACCTAGCGGCAGCAATGCTCAGAAAGGGTACGAGGCAAAAACATGCGGGGATGAAGCACCTCTCCGTGTTATATCCAGTGATTATGACCAGGTTTGCGTGTTTCGCAAGGACGCGCGCTGTCTCAAATCCCATCCCATTGATAGACGTGCCAGTTATGAGGACTTTGAAGCGTCAGAAACCGCCCTTGCGAATTTGTGAGGCAGCCCTCACCGTTCTTGCCTCTGATCTGCTCGGCGAAAGTAGTTGCTACCTCCTAGGCAGTTGTGTTAAATGTGAAAGCGGGTAGAGACATAGTGAAGTAGGACTTGGATTTAAGTAGGTCGAATGGGTCTTTTTTTAGTTTTAAGGGTTTCTACGGAGCCGGATGACTGAGGCATTTCCGTTCGAGTCGGCATATAATCCCCAACGATGCGGGCCGTCGCAGGGTCGGCAGTGACCTGGCTCAAAATTATGGATCCGAATTGCCGTCCAACTTACGCGTCCACGGCATGCATATAAGGCCTCTTATTGGAGTAATTGAGATCATTGCCCCGGGCATACCTCGCGCATGACCTCGGGCATCGGGCAAGCCGCCAGTGCATTGTGGAGTAGAATATCGTAGGACATATGGCATTTTCTGTACATTTCCGAAATGACTCCTCCCCGTAGTATATAAGACCTATCATTTACCTATGAATAGAAATTCCATCTTGTCTTCTCCCCTCCCTCACCTGTGTGTGATTAACCGTAAGGACCCCGTGTCAGGTAATTTACATTGCGCTAAGACTCAGAGATAAATCATCACCGACACGCATGCGACTCCGACTCGGAGCGAGTCCAACTTACGTGTCCACGGCATAACTCTTACATAACTCTAACGTAGCCAAAGTGCCGTCGCTGAGGCATGAGGAGAGGGTGCATTCGTCTAGTTGTGATGGCATCAAGGAAGCGAGAAGCACGCGCCCTTTCTCGGTTCCCGCCCGCTTTGACATGTCTCCGTCGCCGCCTGCCCCGCCGTACGCCCGTCCTGCTGCTCATCGCTACAGTGAATGCGATCCTCAGTGTCTACTGCTCACCCAGGCGACGGAGAATCTCCCACCTTCTCGATCTCGGCTTTTTGGCGCATTCATCTCTCGTTTATCTCTCTCTCTCCGAGTCTGTACAAGTTAAATGGCGGATATCACTCCTGTCGCTACACGTCTTGTAATGGCTTCGGGTGCCAATTAGAGAAAAAAAACTGCTCCTTTTCCCCCTCCCTTGCCTGTGTCCAAGGCTGCACAACCATGTACCGGCGTGCTCTCAATGATCTACTGAACCCTGTCGACATCCTGGAGTCCACAATATCCGAAGAGGGCATTCCATCGGCGCATCCGCAGCGGCCTGATCTTGTCGACATTCGGCCTCAGCTCGCAAGACTGGCAAGAGTGTCAGAGGGGAGGGGATTGAACCAGATCCCTCGAGCCATTCAGGAGAATCTTGAAAGTGCTCTTCAATATCTCGAGAGCCACACCACGATCTCCAGCTCTAGTACTGGCATCATTCCACAGATTTCCGCCAGCTCCGAGATATCAGTAAAACGCTCGACAAATATTGCTGTCAATCGTGTAACGACAGTTCAGGTACTTTACGAGTACCCTATCGGTCATATTGTTGAATACCCGGAAACGTCCTCGACTGGCTCAATCGGCCATCTCTTTCGAATGGATCCGGAGGATTGGCAAGACCCTGCATTGAACATTGCATATTCGAAAGGCGGCCGCATGGGACAGACTGTAGCAGGTGCAACAGTGAAGTGTCGTCTCCTCGTAGATGCCGCCGGCAATCCTGTCGATTGTACTGAACGGCATTCTACTTGTGAGTCAACACACGGATAATTCAGGGGGAGAGCACACACTGATTGCAATATAGGTGAAGGATGCAAAATATGTCCCAATAGCGACATAGATAAGTTAAGCACACCTCATACCAAGGCGTCCCGAGAAGACGTACAAACAAGACTTCGAAGAGATCGTGAAGACCGCTTGCAGTTTGTGTCGCCTTCGCGAGACATTTTCCTCAAAACTCTTGCCTACATTATGGCCATTCAGAAGCTTGGATGTAGCAGGCCGCTTTTTGAAGCAACGGCTAATTTTTCTGATACCGAGGAAGAGTCGAAGGACGCGCGGGACCTTTATTTGTTCCAAACCCAGCGCGGCTATCGAATGAAAGACGGGCTTTGCGAAGGTCGAGTTGTCTTTGACTATGGCGATGACGGTCGTCCCTATATCAGGTTCATTCTCGTCTTTGGGGCTTGACTATCTGGCTGAAGCAACATTCTAGCTGCGAGCATTATAATTCCAAAATCAACAAAGATCACTTCCATGACCATTCCATAGGCGACGGGTCGTATCATGTGGAGTACATCGAGGCTGTATTTTGCGGTGACGAACAAGAGGCAGCCCAGATCGAAGACTTTGCCTTCAACTTCGGTTACGGCCCTCTTGCCGACTGTTCAACTATCACGAATTGTTCTCAGCAAAAAGCATATTGTCGTCAGTCTGATTTTTTCGCTACGTTCATCTGATAATAGTCATTCAGCTTTTCCGCATCGAGATGAACAACATAATCTCATTCAACCCGTGATGAACCGTCTTACGTGCGACAGCAAGTTTCGAGTCTTCGAGCCCAAGCCGGACTGCCGTGCTACCTGTCCGTTTGTGCTAATCGTCACCCATGGTGAACACCCGCATCCTGTTCCCTTACCTACGAAAACACCCCCCAAAATCCGTTCACAAATATTCGAGCTGCTAGGGAAGTTAGCTGAGGATCTTCCGGACATCACGCCGCGGAGGTTCATACGGCACCCTATTGTCCAGTCGTTCCTCACTTCAAAATTCCCACTCATCACTTGTCCTACTCTTGCCGACTGGCATGTTTCACTGTCAAATCGGTCCCACATTCGAGCGTACATTAAACAGGCACTGGAATCATTCTGTCCGTTCGGTACTGGATGGTCCGGTACATCTCCAATTTTTTCGCAATCTGTGTATCTTACTTACGTGCACACACAGGTGTCAAACATCTCAAAGCGCAACAAGACGCGAATTTACCCAGAGATAAACATTATATCCGACGAATCATCGCTATAGATCTGGATAAATCACCACGGCACGATGAAGACGATGATAACAAAGACCAGAAAGACGACAAAATCCGAATCATTATTTGCATGACCCGAGAAGCCAGTCGACGGCTATTGTCCACTGGCCGGTATCTCCAGAGCGACATCGCATTCCGGTGTTGGATAAGGAGTCAGAATGGAGTCAGAACAGTAGAGTACATGACTCAACTTAACTCGAACGAAGTTATGAGCAGGTCAGCTGAGTACATTGGCGGGCCGAGGAATACCGGTGCGGGGTGCTTCGGTTGATTCTCCAACATCCGGCGCATCGCGTTGTTCCTGGAATTTGAGCTCGCTTGCATGGATCGCGATGCCAATACCAGTACGCACCCACATTGAACTGATCAACTTTCTTTGCTTATACCCGTCTCAGGTTTGATATTTTGTCGCGTCTATGTAAACCGCCAAACAGCTGCAGCGCACCAGCATATATTTGAAGAAATCGAGGCGATCGTTCAAGAAGACACAGGGAAAACCTTAAAATGGCGACATCTGCATGGGACGAGTGCAGACGGCGTGTACGGTGACATGATACTCTCCTGGACAGCAGATCAGCATCGCGGTCAGGCAAAAGGTAAGTGTCGAGTAGACCAACTGAATATGCACGCAGGGTGACCGTGTTCCCAGGCCTCGGACTTCACCTGCAACGGTTAGCCTTGAAGATGCCGTTAAAACCAGACCTACATGAGCCGGAACGAAATATCCAAGATTTAACCCCGTATGAACATCTTTCCAGAGTTTTCCGAGTTTGTATTGTCCACGACTTTCGAAACATCCAAAAGTGCCAGGTATCTGACGTATGGCAACAGAAAACGACCAGCTTATTGATGTGATTGGCGTGTGTCCATCACTGATGCCCGTGGCCGGCACACATACAGGACCCCTGGGACACCTCCTGCTGCCTTCATACCGCCTCTTCATGTAGCCCGTTCATCCCGTCAGGTCCAACATCCCGTATAGCACACGCCCCTGCCAGGCGGAACAAATTCGCATGTTCTGTGTACTATGACGCGTTCAGTAATGTAAAGCGTGCGTCGTGTTCCCTCAAGACGCGTTAAAGTGCATATTGACGCGTACTGGCGCGTGCGGACGCGTAGGGGTGGGTAGTGCTGCGTTACGGCGCGTCGGAAGGCAGCCGAGAGCTCAGCTCGCGAGGCACGAGCGGGCTGAGTAGTAGACAAGCCGGCCATGCCGGCTCCGATCAGATTCTCACGAATCTGATCCTTTACGTCACTGCCAGCGCGTAAGTACTTAAGAAAGCCATTCCTCCTCTCGCTCATTCACGCGTTTTTCTCGCGACTTTTGCCTCTCGCTAACGTATGCACTACCGACCGTCTCGCTTCTGGCTTTCTCGCAGTCTCTCACGCTCGAAACGCGTCGATACATCCGCCTCACCCTCAAGTCCGACTTCGCACGTCCTTCGACTTTGCAGAGCCTCGTCGTCCTTCATCATCTCAAAACGCCTCTTCCCACTTCTTCGGCCTAACACTATCTTTGGGCTGTCGCTTTAGTACCCCGAAGCGGCAGCCCCGCTCCTGTATGCTGTCGCGACAGGCTGCGCATCCGACAATGGACATTCTCACCCCGTGCATGCGTCTCTAGTGCAACTGTGTCTGAGCCTGCTTGGCTCCATTTATCCCTTGTTCTCTACAGATTCTGTCTTTGCGATCATCCTGGCCCGTGGCACCGAGTCTTGACCTTTCGGGCGTCATTCCCTCTGCACCCAACATCAGTTCCGCAACGCCTTCCTTGACGCTTTCACATGCACCCTATTTGCGTTCTGCATGACCCATTTCGGGGTCTTTCTTGGCCTTTCTTCCACATTCTTTATTTCCTCCCGTGCCTCCTGGGCGTCCGTCTGCATCGTTTCGCTGCCGCGCGCAAGTGTCTTTTTGCGCACGTTGATAGTCCACGGTTGGCTCCGTCATGCTCGATTTCATTTCCATGTTTTCTATCTTCCTACGCTTCGGGTGTTTACGTCCTTTGTCGCTCGAGCCTCTGGAGCAACTGCTTTCTTTTGGGCTTCATGCAAAGACATCTCCTTCACGCGACGGTGTTCCCTGTCCACCGCGCAGTATGGGGGCGGTCATCTGTGCAACGATCTCTCCGCTCCATGTGGTTATAACTCTATTTCTTCTTCGTTGCATGCCGGCGCATTGCTGCCTATCCCTGGGAATGTAGTGCACTCACCGTTTTCACCCTCTCCCTTTTCATTCGTTTCTTGCGGTCAATTGAACTGCGTCCTGGGCCTCCGGCATTGTTTCCTTCAAATTCTACCTCTTTGCTTCCATACTGTGTGATGTCTGTGCACCGGTTTCGATCGTTGCTGATGTGTTCTTACTTGTCTTCAATCTCACGTCATTGAGTCCGCTCTCGGACGTGCTCCTTTCCTTTTATCTTTCAGTTCTTTCCCTTTCTTTTCCTCGCGATGGGATTCCTCGTTCAACATTGAACTTTGTTGGTAATCTGTGAGACCTACCACACTAATGAACACCCGTTGTAGATCGACTCTGAGAGTGGAGTGTTGACTTGGTCCCAGCATAATTCTATCCTTACTCAGTGTGATGTGGTTGCGAGCTGGATCCGATTTCTCCTTCGCTCGCATGATTTACAATCGACCATCGAGCATAGCATGATTCTATCTGTATTAGTTCTGGTAACATATGGGAGCCGGGATTCGACAGCGTGGCATGCTGAACTTTGGACATTGGATGTTCGCTTGGAGTGATCGTGATCATATGCAATGTTCCGAGTTTAAAATTTTATTTTTAACTCGGTTATGCACAGCTTTAGCGCCAGAGTAGGTGTTTTTCGCAGCGATGACGTTGTTCAAAGGTGGTGGAAACTTACCCTAATAAGGGAATTATCGTGTGTTTTTGGCGCTCAATGCGGTTACTTTACTGTTTTGTCTGACCATTCCCTTACTTTTTAGTCATCTTTAGTCATCCCGGTCTTACACTTAGCCGTTCTCAGTAAATCATTTGGTTCAACGCAAGTTCAACGTTCAACAATTTTTCAGTCATCTGCTTTCGGCACCTTGCCCGGCGAACTCGAGCCGAGCGAAGCTCGGGCGAGGGTGAGCAAAAAGCAATGTCTCGGAAAAACCATTTCTTGGACAGTAGTAACTAGTTGCAGTAGTCTTTACCCGGCGAACTCGAGCCGAGCGCAGCTCGGGCGAGGGTGAGCAAGGTTATGGGCATCAGGTAGCATTATGGCACTTACTGAATGACAAGGATATGAGGAAGGTGTCTCTGATTGCTTTGCCTCGACACGCACACTGAAAAAAAAAAAATCAAAAAGAACCAAACTCGGTCTGCCATGCGCATGCAATGGCCCTCAAGCCCAAGTAGCTCCAAGTGCGTCCCAACCTCGTATTGATTCTTCATTTAAACATGTGCTCCGATTTCGAACGAAACTGATGGATAATACCATTAGATATCGGGGGACTAGAGATAAAAAATTCAGTGAACTTGGAGTTGGCATTAACGGCGCGGTCCTCATACATGATTGCCTTGTTAGTTCACTCATTCACGCAAGCTCACGTCAACGTGGGGCGAGAATAGGCATCCATTCGGTTTACTTTCCGGTCTCAATCCTATTCGTCTCACACTGACAGCAAGTATTATTCTGTCAATTTGCAATGCAAGTCTTGTCCACTCAACATTGAGTCTGGGATTGGTGAGAGACCTAACGGCTTCAAAGTGTAAGTCCACGCCTACTCCTATACCAATGGAGACGAGTCCCGACACCAACACCGCACGCCGTGGTTCTCCGAGCTCGCACACACGCCGAGCCAACCCAAGGTCGAGGGGGCGATCAAGTTGGTGTGTTCAATGGGTATGCATTTCCCCTGCAACATTCTCCGGTTTCCTGACGAACCTTCAACACCGACAGCACGGCGGGAGCCAGCTGCAACCTTGGCAAAGCCCGCCGTCTTTGCACCCGCGAACAACTTGACGTGCGGGGAGTAAAAACATTGTGGTGTCTGCGCAATTATTTCCAGACGCGCTCCGTTATGATACACTTTGGAGCCTGCGAACACCCAACTACTGTGTCCGTGAGCCAGTACGACAGGGGACTCGAGGTGGCAGCCTAGCTTTGGTACATTCCACGCGCGAATATGTTGGCGCCCGGTATCAGCAAGCGGGGCACGGGGAGGTGTAGAGATATACAAATTCAATTTCTGCATTTTGATGAGTCTTCTCGCTGTAGAGCTGAGGTGTGCCCCCGAGTGAATAACACATCTGATTAAGAGGATGTGTATGCACCAGGTCTCGAGTGGTCCACCGCTGACCTTGAATGAGCCTGCCCCAGGTGTGGGGTTCGCGTGTAAGTAGGTTGAACACTTTCGGGCCAACAGATAGTGCAACCGTTCACAAGTACGGGGCGTTGCGTATAGGTGCCGGGACGCAGGGGACGGAGAGCGGCGACGAAACAGTTTCCGCCGTCCGGACAGTCCGGCGTGCCTGGACCATCAATTCAAGTTGAGAGTACAAGGAGTCGAGCCACGAGCACCTCGGACTCGCGGGATCTTGGTGAGGGCAGGAAGATACAGAGACGACCGATGCCCAACGGTGGCCACTGGCAGTGGTGGTCCACCACTTTTCACTCACTGTGTTTTCAAAACAATATCCCGCGAGGCGTATGGTAGATAGTGTAAAAGGTCACCTAGCCCGACGCGAGATTTTACAAGATCCAGCGCCAGGACAAACGCGGGAGCCGTTATCTCGCCCGCGATTGTCCCGACGAGAGATCCTGGATGATCCTGACATTGTCCTTTTGTGAGATTTTGCAAGAGCCAAACGTGGGCTAAAGCTGGCTACATCAATCGATTCCGGGGCCATTTACGGGATTGTCAAGTATCCTGCGAGGGACACGCAGGACAAACTGCGGGACAAACTTTGAACCGGCCCGTGAAGATCACATCATTCGTTTGCTGATTCAAATACCCGGTTTACATGTGATTCTCGGCTATATCAGGCAAAAGGCGGGATAATTTTAATTGTCTTTTTTTCAAGGGCTGCTAGTACTATGCTCTACAGGAAGAAAACTAGCATAGGGATGCGCAAGGGACAACACTTCTTCAATTCGCAGCCGGGCTTGATCAGCACAAACCTTCGAAGTACTGCTCCCAAACCCAATGTTGCAAAAGAAGGGGTTAATAAGGGTTCGGGCGGAAGTTAAGGCCTTAGAATGAGATAAGGGTTATTAAGGGTGCCCATTATAAGGGTAAAATAAGGGTTAATTTACCAGAAAGAAATTCCAACCGTGTACGGCGGTACATGTATTCGAACATACCAAGAACGTACCCAAGACATTTTCCCTTGACCCTTTGAGTCCTTGCTGGACTGCAAGTAAGTCAGAGCCATTGGAGCGAGCTTTGCCACGGTCAGAAGGACCCCTATCTTGCCCAGGGACAGGAAAATTGGTGCAAAATTGATGTGGTTGCGAAGTCGGGATATGGAATGCTGGATGTCGAACTTAGCCATTGTCATTCTTTCCTGGCTGAGTGTTGCGGCAAGGCCCCAAGTGACCCGGCCTTCTCGGCTTCTGAGTACCTAAGGGTTATAAAGCCCTTATAATCATCTCAGGGCCATGTTAAGGGCTTACCTTAATATTTAAATGAGCCCTTATCATTGATAACCCTTAACATTATTTTGCAACACTGCCCAAACCTGAGCTCGCTGAGTCCTGGTGCCGCGCCGCAAACATGTACGACCGCCCGCTCAGACACGTCCCTTCTCTGTCAGCCGAAATAAGGAGAAGGGAAAGTCGGACCAGGGCCAGGTCCCCAACCACGTAATACATACGAAGGCGGGCTGCGGCTAGCGGAAGGATGGAGAGCATGATGCGAGAGGCGGGGAAAGAGAAATAGAAAGAGAGGAAGAAAACTAACCTTCTGAAGCGTGTTTGGCAGACGGCAGCGCTTTTATAGCCTGTGGGAGGAAGCGAGCCAAAGGGGAGCTCTGTGATCCAAAGCCTCAATCTCATGTGAGCTCATCATACGGTGATACTCGCTCACGGAGCTCACTTTGGGATCTTGTGCTCGTTCGGAGAGCTTACCTCGGAATGTTTATAGTCGCTCAGGTAGCCCGACCAGAACTCTTCCAAGATCCTGCCGCAAGCTAACCGACGGCGACTCCGTGTATCTCGTGTCGAGCTCCTTGAAATATTGCAAGATCTCTTGAAGAGCCTGCCGCTGGCTAACTCCTGGAGCCCGCAGCGGGACAAACATGACCTCTATGTGTCAGCCCGCGAGCCGAACGCGGGCTATCGCATCGGTTTGCGGACTCCGTCAGATCTTTGATCGAGTTCGCGTGTCCTGCGCGGGCCCCATCGTTTCGCTCAACATTGTCCCGCATTGGGCTATTCTGCTAGAAACGCAGTGACTGGCGGTTCGAGAAGAGAAATACCATGGCCATGTTTATCCCAAGACGGTAGTTGACAGTTGTCGACGCGTTGAAATGTCGTCCGTGGATCGACGCATACTTACGAATGTTCGAAGAAATTGAACGGTAATTGAACGGTACTCATGTCATTGAGTAGCACAGGCTCAGCGGGCCGATAACCGATGTTGCGATGTCGAGATGCTGCGTTGCTTCATTGTTCAGACTTGGCAATAGGCGACTTTTCCGTTAATAGTGGCACGTTGAAGGTGGTTTGAGCAGGATTTCCACAATGCTGATCTGATTAAACGGATCGTACAATAATAATAAAAACCGGGGACGGACGATCATAGACGGTCCGCGCACGACAGCGACAAGTGATATCTGAGGGAGAAGGAGCAGTAACAACATGCGAGGCCGTCCCTGGGGTCCCGGAGGTCTGCCGGTTGAGGATCAGTATGCATCACCTGGCATCAGCAGGCATCACCCGGATCATGAAGCTGGTCGTTTTCTGTTGCCATAGTGACGAGGTCAAATGGCTCATGCGAAGCCTCGTCTGCGTTGAACATGATGATTGGGACGGTACATTGGCAATGATAAGACAGAAAGGTGGGAAAGCTGGAAACGGTGTGTGCATTCGGTTCACACAAATAATAATTGCCCTTTGACCGTCACGATGACAGACTGGGTCAACGACAAGGAGTCCAGTCAGTTTTTCTTCCCTGGTATCTGCTGGGAGCGAAGCCATATTCCTCTGGACGTTTGGAATGCCGGAGACTCGAACTCAAATCTCATCGAGTCCGTGCATGCTGATGTGAACAGAGACGGTGTACATTGTACGCTATTGGGTGGGTTACAGAAGGGACAGAGGTTCGATGCCCTGAGGATGAAGACCCTCATTGTAAGCCTCGTACCGATACTATTTTCTGGCAAAAGTAGCTGACTTTCCGAGCCAGACATACGAAGAATATGGCATTACCCCGTCGTACAAGACGGGCCATATGTCGGAGAACATGTACAATAACCTCAAGCGTAAATGTGGGTGTCTTTCCGACTGCTACTGGACCCATTCTCCGACATTGTCTTCAGCGAATAGTCAACATCATGTTCTTGACGGGGAAGACCAGAAAATCGAACGATATAACGAAAAGCTCCTGAAAAGCCTTGACGCTCTCGACAGGGCAGAAAAGGGAGTGTATGCGAAGCAGAAAGAATTATTGGAGGAAAACAGACCTGAAAAGCGCCAAAAGATCGAAGTCGAATTGGAGAAAAAGCAGAAGACGGAGGAGCGGGCTAGGAAAGCATTTGAGAAACAACACGCGGAGAGAACATCGTTGAAACGGGGATCGGGGAAGGTTGCGAGGCTCGAGTATGCTGCACCCGAATGAAGTGCTTGTTTTTGCCGCTCAGTACGCTGTCAAAGGAACATGAATTACGACCAATACGCGAGGCCATAGTTACACAGTTGGCGCAAATGGACCAGGTTTTTAATCGGATGCGCGAGCACGGGTCTCGTACGCCGTTGCAGACAACGGATCCAAGAGCATAGTGGCGGCAACACTGTCACGATTTCACCACCACGTGACAACGCCATCAGATAAGATAACGATAACGACATCTGATAAGCGAACCTCTAATCCGAAAGGAATCTCGACTATTTCAATCTCGACGCTTCAACACATGGAAGCAGCACAGCAGGATATTTAAAGACAAACGATCAAACACGCGATACACACACAATTAATATTCACACGTCACTTAAATATTCACACGATCGGACAACAGGCGACGGACCACGGAACACACGATTGACAGGCGGAGACCGCTCACAATAGGACATGAGGTTTCGGCACGGACAATAGGTAGTTCTCACGGTTCGCAGTCTCAAGTATATAAACCGTAGCTAGTTGTAGTTATTCTGTACCTCTCCTAGACTTTTATTCCATCTCAATTACGAGCCTCTTACCAAACCGGACCACCGAATCCTTCTGCTTCGCCAGAGTTCGGCCCGGGAGCTTGTTCTTGTAACATAATAAAAGTCTACCCTTCATACCTTCGTACCCTCCTCCCTCATCACCATCACACCGCGTCCTTTTGGCGCATCATCAAAAACATTTCAAACCCTCTTACCAGAAGAGTAGGAGCGCAAAAGTAAAGTACCTACGTTCAACGCTCTACACCTCTATCCGTCCCCCTCCGTTTCTTTTTCCTCTGGGGATCGCCCTAGAACGTCCATTAAAGAGAACTGCACCCTGCGATACGGGAAACGTCGAGTCCGTCCCACCCGCCTGCGGTAGCTAAAGGAGTGCGCATCTAATCCTCGGAGAGGGTGCCCTCGTGTACACGGGGAGGGTCGTAGAAGGCCCCGGTACATTTCTCTCGCAACAGACGGTCTACCCCCACGCGCGCTTTACGCGCAACCATCGCCCAAGGTGTTTAGAGCACCATCCCACGAGTCGAGCCTTAGCTCCTCGACCCCCGATTCGGTCCACGACTGGGCAAATCAGCAGGCCCGTCCCGCTTCACCAACAACCGAAGGAGAAACTTTTCACTCCTTCCCGACCTTCACCAACCCCGCTACTTCCTCCTCTTTTTACAACCAGCCACCGGAGATGTCAAACCACGGCTCTCCCATGAATCGCTCGCCCACGAATCAAACGCCTCCCCCCGCCCATTATTTCGTCCAAATGCCGGACGGAACTTTCCTACAGGGCCCCCCGATACCTCCTTCTCCCCCGCGCCCCCTTCCCCAACCACCAACATGGGGAATTGGACAGCAGTCCCCGAGGACTTTCTTCTCGGGACTGTTTCAAAACATGCCCCCGATGCCACCGAGACCGGCATCATCGAAAATCACCCTCGCAAAAATGCCGCCCTTATTCGACGGCCACGACAAATCCAGGTGGGATACCTGGTACGACGCCCTCACAACTTACGTGGCGGCATACGGCTCCGAGTTCAACTCGGAAGCCACGAAGATTTTCTTCACCCTTTCGCTATTGAGGGATGAAGAAGGAAAGGCGTGCCCGGCCTCCAACTGGGTACGCAACTGGAAGCGAGTATACCTCGCTTACGGGTCGCTCCATCCGTCAGCGACATTCGAAGCGCTCATTCGTGAGCTCGAGAAGACGTTCAAAGATCAGAACGTCAAGGAGACGGCGCACTTGCGCCTTATCAACACTCGGCAGGGAAAGGTCCCCCTCGCCGATTTCCTGCAGTCATTCGAGTTGACTGCCGAAGAAGCCGGGTACACCCCCGGCGATCCGAACTTTGACACCTTCTTGTGTCAATTGTTAGAAACCCTCGTTTCGGACGAGGTACGCCGCCAGCTTTATGCTGGAGGAGTCGAGATTCCCGGAGTCTACCGGGATCTCAAGAAAAGGATGCTGGTCATCAACAGCATCATGGAGCGTGGGAAGCTCCTTAAAGCGGCGCTCGGCCAGGGCAACATGTTCTGGAACCCGGCCGGCAGCGCCAAGACAACGACGCCCCCGGCCGTCGGTAACAACAGGGGGAACGCGCCAGACCGGTCCAAAATACCGGTCTCCCGAGGCGGCGACGCCATGGACGTCGACCGCGCGAAAACGAAGGCGGGCGCCTTCAAGTGTTACAACTGTGGCGAGGAAGGCCACATGGCACGCGAGTGCCCGAAATCACGGCGGGAACGTGGAAAACTTAACGTCCGATCTCTACGAACGGACGAGATATCCGAGGAAGACTACAAATTCCTCTTCGCTGCTGCGCGGGCCAAGTACGGCCAGGGTTTTTAAGGCGGACTCCTCCCAAGGCCGAGGCGACGAGTCCCCAAAAAATTGAAAAAGACACAAAAAAAGAATCGACTGGACGGAGTATGTTCTCCCAGCTGGAATCGGAGAACGAAACGGTTATTTACAAAGACATGTACGAAAAGGGGTCCGATGGACCGGAGGCTCAATCCACGAAAGTGGAGGCAGCGCCTAATAAATTATCGAAAAAGGTTAAAGCAAAAAAATATATTATCCCTCCCAAGCGTGAGGATGAGGCCCCCGGAATCTCCCCCGGTGAACAAGAGGAGAAAGCAGACTATATTCATATTACTTCCGATGGGAAACGGAAGTACGTTGAGAAAGGAATGCCGGCGGGACTTACCGGCATGAAAGCGGCGAAGTGGCTGAGCCACCAAGCCATTCTCGAACAGGGACCGAAGCTAAAGAGAGAGCTTCGAGCGCTGCAGGCACAGCGGAAGCACCATGAGATGCTTCTTCCGATTGAATTAGAAACCCTTGACACGGGCAAGACACGAGTAATTAAAGCCTTGCTGGACAATGGCTGTACCACCACCTGCATGGACCGGGGCTATGCTGAAGCCGAGGGTTACGAACTAAAAGAACTCGACAAGCCGATTAAGGCAAGCAACGCGGACGGTTCCGAAAATGTCAAAGGACGGATCACTCATTACACTGAGTTGATTATGACAATCGGACCGCACACGGAGCGACAAAGGTTCTTGATTACCGGCCTCGGGAAGGCCAGGGTATTTATCGGCTATGATTGGCTATTTAAGCACAATCCGGAGATCAACTGGCGTGATCAAAGAATATTATTTAGTCGATGCCCCGAAGAATGCAATATGACCGGGTCAGAAGCTAGAGAGGGGGTCGATAACAAGGACGAGATCCTTGAAGAAGATTCTATTTTATTGGTCGACTTCACCGACTGGATTGAAGCGCGTGCGCATCAGTCACAGTCAGCACATATGGCGGAAGCGGCAGATGCCGAGAAGATTAAATTAACAGAAGACAAGATTCCTGAGCAGTATAAGGAATTTGTCAAGGTCTTCGCAAAGGAGTCTTTCGACTCCCTTCCCGAAAAAAGGCCCTGGGATCATGCGATCGAGTTAAAGCCCGGATCAAAGGCTGTTGATTGCAAGATCTATCCGCTATCGCTGGACGAACAAGAAAAGCTTAACGAGTTCCTGGAGGAGAACTTGAAGAGCGGGCGGATCAGGCCATCAAAATCGCCAATGGCGTCAGCATTCTTCTTTATCAAGAAGAAAGACGGATCGCTTAGGCCGGTCCAGGACTATCGTAAATTAAACGAAATGACAATCAAGAATCGTTACCCACTTCCGCTTATTTCGGAGCTTGTTAATAAGCTCCGCGGGGCAAAATATTTCTCCAAACTGGACATCCGCTGGGGTTATAATAACGTACGGATCAAGGAAGGAGACGAATGGAAGGCAGCTTTCCGAACAAACAGGGGATTGTTCGAACCGCTTGTTATGTTTTTCGGGTTGACGAACTCGCCGGCCACGTTCCAAACGATGATGAACGACATCCTTAGGGATCTCATCAACGAGGGACACGTGATCGTTTACCTTGACGATATTCTAATTTATACGGAGACTCTTGAAGAGCACCGCAGAATCGTACGACGCGTCCTAGAGACGCTAGAAAAACATAAATTATTCCTTAAACCCGAGAAGTGTGACTTTGAGAAGACCGAGATCGAGTACCTCGGTGTAATTATCTCGCACAACTCCATGAGGATGGACCCGGTTAAAATTAAAGGAGTCATGGAATGGCCCGAGCCAAAAAACGTGAAACAGGTTCAAGCGTTTCTAGGCTTCACGAATTTTTATAGGCGCTTCATGCGCGCCTTCAGCGACATCGCTCGACCGCTCACTAAGTTAACCGGCAAGGCCGGATTCACATGGGGACAAGAACAAGCCGAAGCGTTCCAAAAGATCAAGGACCGGATCGCTGAGGATATTGTCCTCGCACTTCCCACCGACGACGGCAGGTACCGAGTCGAAGCAGACGCTTCTGAAGGCGCGATCGGTTCCGTGCTGGAGCAGGAACAAGACGGCGTGTGGAGGCCTGTGGCCTTCATTTCCCACGGTCTCAGCGAGACCGAAAGAAATTACGAAATTTATGATAAAGAGATGTATGCTATTATGCACGCGCTGGACGAGTGGCGGAATCTATTAATGGGAGCGAAGCACCCTTTCGACATATTTACGGATCACCGGAACCTACAATATTTTAAGAAGCCACAGAAACTTAATCGTCGTCAAGCTCGCTGGATCACCGAGCTCGCTAATTATGACTTCGCATTACACCATCGCCCGGGCGCGTTGAACAAAAAGGCCGATCTTCTATCACGACGAGCGGATCACGATCAGGGAAGCGCGGACAACGAAAACGTCACACTACTGAAACCGGAATACTTCCGAGCACAGGACATAATGCTCGAAGGCCCGGAGAAGGAAATCCTCGATCAGATCAAGGCTGAGAAGAAGATCGACAAAACCGTCAAGATCGCTCTTGAACGGAAACTTCCCGGCTGGACCCGGGAGGACGGCGTCATCTACTACAATAATCTCATTTATGTCCCGAGGAACGAGGACCTTAGAAATAAAATTATCGGATTACATCATGATACCATTATGGCGGGTCATCCAGGAGAAAACCGCACGGCGGAGATCGTAGAACGAAATTATTGGTGGCCGCGCATGGGTAATTCCTGCGCTATTTATGTCAAGCAGTGCGAAGCGTGCCAGAGGACACGCATAGATCGGTTTAAGCAGGGGAAGCTGAACCCGCACGAGGTCCCAGAGGGACCATGGCAAATTATATCTATGGACCTAATCGGTCCACTGCCGATCTGCAACGGGCGCAACGCCATCCAAGTGTGGGTAGACACGTTCTCAAAAATGATACACGTGGAGCCCACCACAATGGAGGTCGACAGTGAAGGGGTAGCACGCTTGACGCGTGACCGAGTGGTTAGATATCACGGAATACCCCGAAAGATTATTTCGGATCGGGACACTCGTTATTTATCCGGATTTATGCGAGAACTCAATAAGATCCTGGGGATCGAGATGAACCCTAGTACGGCGTACCATCCCATCACGGACGGACAAACGGAACGGATGAATCAAGAGATAGAAAAATACCTTCGCATTTTTGTAAATTATCGTCAATCGGACTGGGCCGATTGGTTGTCGATGGCCGAGTTCTGCCACAACGACAAGATCAGTTCCGCGACCGGGATGTCACCATTTTATGTAAACACCGGCTATCACCCTTGGAAAGGAATCGAGAACGCCGTGCACACTCGGAACGAAGCTGCTGAGCAGTTCGCCGAGAGAATGAAAAAGATCCGCGACGAGGCATCCGCGGCTCTAGAAAAGTCGAAGAAAAAGATGAAAGAGCAGCACGACAAACACACACACGCTGCTCCGGAATTCAAAATCGGCGACAAGGTCTGGGTGAAAGGCAAAAACATCACCACGGACCGCCCGAGCAAGAAGTTTGACAACATCAAACTCGGGCCGTACGAAGTCCTCGAGAAGGTGGGAGCTTCAGCATACAAGCTCCGGCTACCGGAAACGGATCGGCAACACCCCGTATTTAATGAATCACTCCTTTCCCCATATGTGGAGCCTCCCGAACACAGGCGCGAGAAGCGCCCTCCACCCGTAATTATTAGCGGCGAGCTCCGCTACGAAGTCGAAGAAATTCTCAAACACCGCAAAGTTGGACGCGGTTATCAGTATTTAATCAAATGGAAGGATTATCCCACGAACGAACGAACATGGGAACCAGTGCGCCACCTCTTACCCGGTGCCAAGAAGATCCTTGAGAGTTATCAAAAGGATCACGGCATCAAAATACGGGCGTTACCGATCTTCCCCGCGAGATACTGGGATTATTTAATCAAACGATACAAACACAAGGAGGAGTCCAAAGAATACTCGACGAAGAAATTATTTATTCCCGAAACTGCTACGCTCGTCGAGATCAACGAGGACGTTGATTCTAGAGAGGGGGTAATGTCACGATTTCACCACCACGTGACAACGCCATCAGATAAGATAACGATAACGACATCTGATAAGCGAACCTCTAATCCGAAAGGAATCTCGACTATTTCAATCTCGACGCTTCAACACATGGAAGCAGCACAGCAGGATATTTAAAGACAAACGATCAAACACGCGATACACACACAATTAATATTCACACGTCACTTAAATATTCACACGATCGGACAACAGGCGACGGACCACGGAACACACGATTGACAGGCGGAGACCGCTCACAATAGGACATGAGGTTTCGGCACGGACAATAGGTAGTTCTCACGGTTCGCAGTCTCAAGTATATAAACCGTAGCTAGTTGTAGTTATTCTGTACCTCTCCTAGACTTTTATTCCATCTCAATTACGAGCCTCTTACCAAACCGGACCACCGAATCCTTCTGCTTCGCCAGAGTTCGGCCCGGGAGCTTGTTCTTGTAACAAACACCTCGATGGCCTTGCGTGTAGTTTCCGTTGGACCCAGAGTTTGCGCAGCTGCGCAAAGGTGACCAGGTCATAGGGATGAAGGAAAAGAGAGAGATAGAGGCAGAGGGAAAAGTAAGTGCGCACCGGACAGGCCTCGACATAGTCGAGGTTCAATGAATGCATATCCAACCGGCATTCGAACAAAGGTCCAGCAGCAGGACTCGGTTCATACTGCCCAGCGGCAGGGCACTCGCGGATGTACATATCTGGGCCACGACAAATGCACATGGGAAGGAGAACCTGCGCCAGCCGACGTGATGATTGGCATTGCATGATAGCTCCACCAGCAGGGCGAGACGTGAATTCACGCATGCGATGCGGGTGGAGCTTTAACTGCGTTGCCAGGGACAGACTTGTCCTGCGAGCAAAGGGGCCGCCGCACGATCTGCAGGTACCAATCCCGGCCTTCAGAAGAGAGGCTGGCTAGGATGCAAAGCGAGGGGAGGGAGACCACGCACCTCGAAGTAGTAGTAGTACCGAAACACCAGCCTGACTTGGGGTGCATCATCTTGCTTTCCGTACATACAAGACCGGAGCAAAGGGAGAGGGTATGCAGGCCGTTTGATTGCGAGACGAGTGAGGCGGAGAGGGCAGCGGCATTGAAGATGGGTGATTTGCGAGGACCGAGAGAAACAGAGAAAGAAATTGAGGAGGTCGCTATGGCGTCACAAACCACATGCTTCGTCACACCGTGAATACCCTGCAGAGTATACGCGGTGTTACAGAACGGGTGGCCTGTCACTCTCGGATAGTCACGGGTAAGCAAGGATCCAGGACAAGTTGGGAAGCACGTAGGCGGCGGAGGACGTCCGCGGTACTGGAGCCGAGTAGCTATTCACATCTTCCCTGTCCGCCGCTGTTCTTTGATCCAATCACAACTAGACTAATGCACTGTGTACTCCTGAGGCATCCACCCAAGGCCACGTGAGCGCCACTGATGGACGAAAATTATTACTTCAATGTAAATTGATCTGTCCACGTGAGCGCCACTGATGGACGAAAATTATTACTTCAAAACGACGATCCACGCCTTGGGCTTTGCTGTGAAAGCCTCTGGTTTTTTCGTCCTGGTAATGAGTTCACAGCCGGGTCAGTATCAGCGAGGTGGGCAGTTGGTGGGCAGCCAAATCATTATCCGAGCACAGCCTTTGCTGAGTCAGACCTGCCTTATTTGGGGGTAGGTAGGTCGTGGGAATATATACGCGATAAGGAAATCGCACACCTCTTGCATCCACCGCCGCGTTCTCGCCTTCTTACATCCCGTCGCCATCTTTGCTGGGAGGACGTTGGGATGGTGGAGGCTTCGCGCAAAGTTCAGGATCTCATTTCGTACCATACAATTTTTCTGCTCGTAACCAGACCATTCTTCCCCATTCCTCCTCATTTAGTTTTTCACCACCAAAACTCATGAGTTTCGTCCGAGCCGAGTCCCCGCCCAACTGATGCCCGGCCCATCTGTGAGCTCAACACCTTTCGGGCGCAGCACCTCCGAAAGCGCGAGCCATCTGTTCTTCCGAGCCTGCCCCCTGAAAAACAGACCGTGATCAATCATTTGGCTCGTTGGTGAGGGAGGATGGGAAACGGGCACGCACTCCGAGGTCGGCCATTCGATACAAGTCATTGAGATTTTTTGCACGAGGGGGAAGCTCACGGGGTTGAAGTGTTCGAAGGCGCGTTTGAAGAGCGGGTCGAGCTTGGGGTCGCTGAGAAGAGACATCAGCAATGCACCGAAACGAGTGCGGGTAGAGCAGACACACAGCGTCCAATAATTGAAAGAAATCTCGGCGAGCCTGGCCTGCGGGACGGAAGGAGCAAAGAAATTTTCCGGGAGAAGCTGCAATCGTCGGGCGGGACAAGTCATTAAGAAGCGTCTCATCAGCAATCAAAGCACGAACATCTTCCTCCACTGGGCCCTTCAACATCGGGAGGTCGTCGATCACCCGGAGACCTTCGAGGTTGGGGCACAGGTGGAATACATCGCTTTGCACTAAGATCTCGAGACCAGCACCGAGCCGGACCAGTTTCGACCCGTGTACTTGGAGAAAAGCGACTGCAGAAAGAACGTCTTCTACATTGTGAGTAAACTCGACGTCCCGCAGGAAGGTGAAGCTAACAAAACAGCACAATCAGCTTGAACCTATGTATGCACGGGGGAGACGCACGGGAGTTGCAAGCCAATGTCAAGCAAGGTCGGGGATGCACCGTCAATGACGAGCACTTCCAGCCGGGGCAGAACGGAATATCCCGCAGGCGGCGGGGTGAACACCAACCTGTCGTCGTGCGCTCTCCAGGTCAGGTGGGTGATGGACGGGAAAGGGATGAGAATCGCGGGGTTTAGGGGGACACAAGGCTTGTGCTTGGAACTCCGACCGAGCAGCATGTTCAGTTTTTGCACAGTGCGTCCCTTGGTGTCGCCGAGTTTCTTTAGGTCTTTCAAGTTAGTGATCCACGACGTGTCCATTACCGGTGGGGCCACCGGCTGGGGTGAGTGGGACCAGCGGGACGAATCGTCGTCGTCGTCGTCGTCGCCTTGAGCTACGAATGCATCCCTACAATATTTTGGGTCAGACAAGGTCTTCGATGTGAAAATCCGATTACCCGTCTATCAACGTGACGATTGCCTTGACCTTCGCATTGTCGTTGACCCACGTGTGGAGTGCGTCGTCAGAATAAACTATGTCCATCATATTGACGAGCTGGAGAGACTTCATCGAGGGCACTTGGCTGATTTGACGAAACCCGTCTGACACACTCTGCAGGAACCCGGTGCGTACAATCAGGGTTTCGATACTGGAAGAACGGCCCAGCGCCGAGATCAGAGCCTCTGAACGTTCAGCGCAGGTTGGGTGCAGGCTATCCTCGACGATGTATGGATGATCGAATGATCGCTGAGGCGCGGTCAGTGGCCGTAAGGCGGAACGAAAAAGGCCAGCGCACAAGGTTATCCCACTTCGGAATACATGCCACGAGCGTTTGCAAAAGCTGATTAACCTGTTTGTTTTTCTTTGGGGTCCTGGACTTGGCGCCAACGTCGACGACGATGACGCGCCGGGGATTGATGAGCGGTAGGCCGCTGGCCAAACCACGCACACTGTCCGACCCCCAGATGAATAGCGTCAGGAACAGATCCGTGACGTTGGGAGCGGAATGAAGAATGGTGTGCATCGCATTGCCAAAGCCGCCCTCGACCCGCAATTTCTTTATGAAAGGTCCGACCTCTGGGTGACTCTTGAGGAGATCCCTCAGGGATTCTGCCTGCGGAGTCGTGCGAAGGATGACTACGTTATACAGGAGTGGAGTCGCCACGCGAAACCATGCTTTGCAGACGAGCAGATACGTCGATGACGAGTAGCCAGGATCGAGAAGTGCTTTTTCTGACCGGTCGGAGAAGACCTCGTCGGAGTGCTTGAGCAACGGGGTCAGAATTTCTGAGATTAGTTCGTCGGGAACTCGATTGGCAGCTGAGCTTTCCATGCTCGCGAGGACTCGAAGGTTGTGGGAGAAGAGCAAGAGAATAGCAAAAGGAACGTGATTGGACCAAATAACCAACACCCCATCAACACCGCCACCGCCCCTCCTATTCGCAACCTATTCGTCCCACCTCGAAAGAAACCACCAGTATGGATGAGCCCATGATTGGGCCGCTCTACAAGCCGAACGACGAGCGGGTAGAGACCGACCTGCCACCTCTCGCGTACGATACCTGGTCTTTTACTGCGGCTCCCGACTCAGGCTCGGAGGAGGACTCGGACTCGGAACTGAAATCGGAGGAGGAGGAGGAGGATGAATCGGAAGACGGCGTGCAACTTTGGCTGTCGACCATCGAGCTCGTAGGCGTGCTTTTGAATGAGCGGCCTGTTGCGGCCAATGCGCGGAATATGAAGAAGACCGTAAGCCGCGTCTCGAATCATCGTCTTCCAGTGTCGCTCATCGGTGCGGCACAGGTGTTGGACATTCGATTTGAAAACGGGAAATCCGTCATTGTCCGCGCTCTTGGGGGTGCCCATGAAGACACTGTTCAAGCTTGGAAGGTCGCAAAGCTCTCTGCGGAACTTGAAATTCTTCGTTGGCTCGAAGCCAACGCGTCCAACCTCCCTGTTCCGCGCGTTCTTGGGTTCGACGATGTGAATTCTTTGCTCGTCACCACAGTTATGCCTGGGATGGATGTGTTCCATTCCTATCCTTACTTGAGTCCCGCTGCAAAGGTCCGCTCTCTCAATTCTTTCGTATTTCTCCCCGACTGACTTCGACCATTGACAATTACAGGAGCAGTCAGTCGTCAGCTGGGCCCGTGTAGCTGTCTCAATGTTCCGCATTCCCACACCACAGCGATTCGGCATGGTTGAAACTCCCCTGTACCTGGACCGATCTCCCGGGCAAACATTTGCCACGGAGAACGCCACCGACATACTCTCTTCTTTCCAAGGCGCAATCTCCGCTCGCCGCGCTCACTCGCTCACGGTCAACAACGCTGAAGCGCACGGTACTCTTTGCTCTAACTTGGACCGCCTCCTCGAGGGCTTGAAGCCGTTCATTGCTCAAGCACAGGATAATCCGTCTATGTCGCGTTTTGTGTTGAATCACACAGACCTCAACACCTATAACATTATGTTGGACCAAACTTCCGGAGAAGTCGTTGGCATCGTCGATTGGGAATACTACGCCTGCATGCCGGCTTGCATGTCTACGGGTTACCCCTCATGGATCAACGCGTCTACCCTTGACTCCGATGACCCGGACCCAAAGTTCCTGTACTTCTTTTTTGAGCCGCGAGCGGAATGCAATCGGCTTCGCGAGCTGTACAAAAAGGTCCCTCATCAACCCGCATCCATTTAAACAACGCTGAACGATTGCCCAGGTTGTCCAGGAGCTAGATGAAGACTACTACCACTGCCTCCTCCATGGCGCAACGTTGCGCAATGCGCTGAGCTGGATTGAAGACTCTGACGGGGACGACCCCGACGGCGATGATATGGCGGAATGGGTCGAAGACACCCTTTTCTCATCTGTACCTGTCAAGCTCTGAGATCTGGACGATGATGCGGGATATTGGTTATTGTGGTCTGGTCTATGTAGTAGCGATGCTCAGCTCTGTTTGCTTCGGAGCCATACGTATGATACTATTCTGCTGGCCAAGTCTCCTCTCTGTGAGGGTATAGGATATGAACACGATAGAAACGCAGAGGAAGAGACTCGGGAGCAAAGTGGTTCGTATCTGCCACGCAACTGTGCGTTAAGCTTGCAGAGGACCCTGTTCGATTCGGGGCCAGGTCATGTCCCAGAAAGGCTGATTTTTTCCCTTCATTCCCTGGTGCGTCATCTAAAGGTGTCTCGTATGACCGCCCTAAAGACCAAGGCCAGGCGGAGTAAATTGCATCCGTCATGACTTTGCAGGAGGCTTCATTCGCGAAATTATCAACGCCGAACTGATATTGATAATGAGTAAACGCACAAGCACTCTTTCTACTCAGAGCGGATTTGAACTTGACACATTTCATTGTGAAAGATACAGAACTTGACGACCCTCGGTCGATTTTAACTTTGGCCACATACTGGTATAATCACAGTACAGTCGAACTTCACACCTTCCGCTCAACCCTTGTGTCATCACTGTTTTGCAGTGAATTCCGATCTTCAGTCGACGGCTACAGCGGTCTCCTCCCAAAGGTCCCCAGCGCCGCTTCTTCGCGCCCCAGAAACTCGTGGTGCAGCGCGTCGAACCCGCGGAACGTCGTCTCTCCGCACAGCTCGCGCACAATCGCGCCGATTTCGTCGATGAGCTGGGAAATAAAGTCAGCATTCACTGCTTCATAAGAAAGGGATGCGCAGGTACGCACACCGAGGAAGTTGCCCAGCGCAATCACAGCTGTACGAAGTCAATCAAAGTCAGAGATACGCGGATGAGGGATGGAGAACTCGCCTGTCGAATGCGTCGGCAATTGTTCATCCTAAAATCGGGGTCAGGTAAACATCAGTAGGGGAAACGCGCTCAAAAGCGCACTCACCATCAACACACTCAGGGACAGCTCCTCAAACCCAATGCTTGCGCCCTCCACCTTGCCCGCCACGAACTCGGCATGCGTCTCCGAGTCCGCGTCGTCGTCCGAGTCGTCGTCCTGCGGAATTGGCGGGGCGGCTGGGGGCGCTCTGGCAGTGCGGCTTATAGAACGGATGAGCGTCTCGTGGTACACTAGGCGCTCGCGGAGGCACGGGAGCGATGCGGGGAGCGGGTGCCCTGCCTCGAGAGCATTCGCCAGGATGTCGATGGTCGCGAAGACGTCGGAGAGCTGTTGAAATTATTACATGTAACTTCCGTGGGATTATCGAGAGCTTACCAGATTGGGATTCAAGAACGGTGTCTGAAGCTGTGGTCAGTCGTGGGTCGATTTTGAAGCAATATACACACGCGATGGACCAGAATACTGCACCACTTGGTATCGAGCTTCGAGAACGCGCCAGCCAGGAGCGCCAGTGTCGTAATCAATCTTGTCCTTGAAACCAACAAGTCAGTGCCAAAATAGAACCGAACGAAGACAACATACTCCTTTGCGTGCAAGAGCTCATATTGCTCATGCGGCCACAACCCTCTTCAAAATAAGGCACATCAGACCCGCAGCAAAGTGACTTCAGCAAAGCACGTACTGCACCTGCGGCTCCCACCGACTCGTCTTCAACGACGGCGCCAAGCCCTGTAGCCGTTCCTACAGACCGCCCACGCGGACAACCCATCAGAAATCAAGTAAAACAACAAAGTGAGAGGGAGGGACGCACGAAAACGACAAGCACCCGCTGCGCGACCTTGCGGATGCGGCGCTCCTTGGGCGACACCGGCGGCGCATCTTCGCCCGTCTGTTGGTCCACCCAGTCGATCGTCTCGCGCTCGTACTGCCCGCTGCGCGCGCGCGCCTCCTCGGCGAGGAACGCCTCGACCTCCTGCCCGAAGATGCTGCCCTGCTCGCGTAGTGTTGCGGCGAGCGTGCGGCGTACGAGGATGCGTGCGGACGTTGGGCGCGGGAACATCATCAGGATACCCTGCATGTCCTTATGAGCCGGTGTTCAAAAAGCAGCGACTATAGAAAGACGCACCCCGGCCGTGAACCCAATCATCACCAGCAGTCTGCGCATTCAATCAGCGGAAAATCAATCTTAGGGAAAAGAAGGAGTCATACGCGCGTTTCCACCCCAGCGCAATTCCGACGCCCGAGTTGGACACCAGCGGGAAGTGCGTGTCGAGCCACGAGTAGCCAACGACGAAGACCGTCGTCACACCGATCATCGTCCAGAACATCATCTGCATCGGCGGCGCCGCGATCCGCGCAAATATATACGGCGCCGTGAACACCGTCTGCAAACCCCCCTCCTCTTTCAGCAACGATCACTCAAGACAAAGAGGAAGAAATGGGACGCACCGTAACAACCACAACCGCGTACGCATTCCCATCCGCCTTCCCCGGCGCCGCGATATACCACACCACCATCCCATTCAGCAGCCCAATCGCAGTGCCGACAATGCGCGTGGCGACGCCGAACAGCTGGTCCCCCGCAAACGTCGCGAGCCCCATCTGCCCCATGATAAGCGCCCACAGGCCCTTGTTGGCGTAGTAGAACCACGCGGTGCGCGGGACGACGGAGGGGATCCAGAGCGCGAGCGAGATGACGGCGTGTCGGAGCGCGAAGATGCCCTCGGGGGACTTGAAGAAGCGCAGTGAGCCGCCGAGCGCGACGGAGAAGCGTCCCAGCGCGGAGGTCGGCGGGAGGGCGTCGGGGTTGCGCGCTGCGAGGCAGTCATAAGCAATCAAACGGAGTGGAATGAGAAGCTGGGACTCACGCCTGGCAGACACCTCCTCCTCTTCCTTGCCCACCCCCTGCCCATCGTCCCCATCGACCGTCTCCGTGCCCGCTCCGTCTGCATCGAACCGCGTGGGGTCGTTCGACGTACCCATCGCAAGGGGCTGCTGCGCGACCGTCGCCGGCTCGCGGCTCAATATCTTGCGCCCGAGCTTGCCGAACCCGGGCGGGAGCCACAGGCGCGGGGCGGGCCTACGCGCGTCGAGATCCACCACTATTGCAAGGACGCGGTGCAGCCGCGCCGCAAAGGCGTCCAGCGTATCGCAGAAGACGAAGCAGATGAACAGCGATCTATCCGTTGTGTCAGAAAAAGGAAGGAAGAACAAGAGCCGCAGAAACAACAAGAGCTGCAGAAACACACCTCACAGCAAACATCTCCGGATCCTCCCTCACCCCACCCGCCCCCCTCCCAATCCTCTCCGCCAACCTCCCCGTCTCGGGATCGAAAAACTTCTCAAACGGCTCAATCAGCCGCACCCTCTCCACCCCCCTCCACGCCTCCAACTTCCCCATCAACGCGTCCCTTGCCTCCACCAGCGCCTTCTGCCTCTTCTCCACCTCCTCGGTGCTGGGGTGCTTCAAGGCCCACCGCGCGGTGTTGCACCCGCGGAACCACACCTGCAGCGCAAGAAGCCCGGATTCGGCCGCAGCGCGCAGGGGGGCGGAGGCAGATGCGAGGATGGGGACGAGCGTGTCGAGGGTGTGGCCGTGCCGGGCTTCGCGCGCGCGGACGATTTGCCGCCGGCGGGTGAAGCGCGTGTGCAGGGCGGAGGTGTAGCCGTTTGCACGCGCGTGGGCGTCGTTGAGGTTGGCGTTGCTGTTGACGTTGCTGTTGATGTTACTATTCGCGGCGCTGGCTTTGGCGGCGGCCTCTTCCTCGCGCGCGTCTTCGTTGTTCACGTTCTCCACGGCCGCGTGGAAGGCGAGGAGGCCCCTGTCGTTGCGTTAGTCTGTGTCGTATGGACAAAAGATCAAATGAGGAGACGAGGGGGGGGAAGGATGTGTCGGTGTGTGTTGCTCCGCAGGAGCTAAATCCGGTCCAACTAAGAATGCATCGCCGGGGTGGCATCAAGAAAGAAGGATCCAATAAGTTTAAGGCAGAAAGAAACTCACGACCCCCTCACCCCCAACGCCCGTATCTCCGGCGCCAGCCTCTTCAGATCCGTAGGGCCGAGCCGCCCCCGGCTGAGCTCGAGGTCCATGAGCGCGAGCTGGCCCGCGAGGCCGGCGAGCGCGCCGCCGAGGGCGAGGCGGGCGGAGGCGATCTGCGGGGTGGTTAGTGTGTGCGTTAGGATGGTGATTTTGGGGAAGAAGGGGAAGGAAGGTAGGAAAGTTGGAGGAAGAAGGGGGAGGGGCAAGCCCAAGGAACAAGGATGGCAAGATACGTAGGAAGAGAACGAGGAATCGGTATGTAACTCATGCGATGGGAGGAAGGGTCGGTGAAGAGAAGGAGGGAGGAGCGAAGTGATCGTGAAAGTAAAACCAGTGAAGTTGAGGTGAGAAGCAGGTGAGAAGGAGGGGCAAACAGGTAGGACGAGCCGCGTTGAACATCGTCAACCGAAAATGAAAGTGGAGAGGAAGAATAGAACGATTGTGTTAACATCTAGTTGAAACTATGCACCAAGGGGAAGAAAGGACGCAAGCAAGGTGGGGGACATGAAAACGGCGGCATTGGGAGCATAGCGAAAAATCTCGACAAGGAACGGAACACAGGAGGACAGAAAGAAAAAGAAAAAAAAAATGCAAAACAAAACACGTACCTTCCCCCCAACCTTCCCCCACGCCGCATGGTCCGACGGGCGCGTGCCGAGCGCCGTGTTTTGCAGGGAGAGGATCGAGAGCGTTGACTGCAGGTCGGTTTATGTACGCGTTGGTATTCGAGTTGAAATTTGAGTTGAAGTCCGAGTTCGAGTTCGTTTGAGTAGGAGTTCATATCCGAGTCGCAATAGGGCCACGAGATACGGGAGGACGTCCAGCGTGTGCAACGTAAGACCACGCAGAGCAAGAGCACAGGCAGAGTAAGAGGACAAAAAAGTAACATGCAAATAAACAATCCGTCAGTCCACTTGAAGTTTGAACAAAGAGGGAAGGACGTACACCGAAATATGCGCCGTCGAGGGTCGTCCTACAATACAGAATTAACGTCAGCCGGAGTTCGATAGTGAGAGGGGAGAGAAGGGGAGAAGGGGGGAGAGGGGGGAGAGAAGAAAGAAGAGTGCAGAGAGGGGACAGGTGAGGGGAAAGTCGGGAAGGGAAACGAGAAGAGCGAGGGAGGAAACCCCAGCAAAGCTGGGGTTTCGTTCGCAACATGAGAACCGCCGCGCCTACACCAAACCCGACCACATCCACGAGGAAACGAAGAAACAGTCGCGCCCAAAAACGAATGGCGCGTCCCAGCCTCCCAAAGAAACGGGCTTGTCGGGGAGCCGGGTATCCTTCCTTCCTCCTCCTCCTCCTCCTCCTCCTCCTCCTCCTCTCCCTCCCTCCCTCCCTCTCCAAACCAAACAAAAAAAAAACCCTTCCTCTCCAACTAAAACCCCACCTCCCCTCCCCCCCCCCCGCCCCCCCTCCCCCTCCCACCTCTCCCCCCGAAGAAACTTTTCGAAAAAAAAATCAAGAAGAAAAAACTTACAACCACCCCCCATTCAGACTCTCCGGGAACACGAGCACGAGCGTCGCGAGCGCGACGGCGAGGTAGTAGCACGCGGGGATCAGGAACGTCTTGGCGAGGGTGTATGAGGGCGTGGGGAGTACTGTGCGATGTGTTAGCGAGCGTTCAAAAAATGAAAATAAAAAAGGCGGCGGTTCAAGGGAGAGTGAGGGAGTGAGCGTGAGGGGGAGAGAAGAGGGGAGGGAGGGAAGAGGAAGAGGGGGAGGGAGGGAGGTACGATGGGGAGGGTAAAAGGAGGGGTTAACGAGCAGTGTGGATTAGTTTATGTTGGATATTAGGGTGCGTAGGTGAGGGTGAAGGAAATTGTGGGGGTAGTAGGGAGAGGGGAGAGGGGAGAAAGGGAGCGGTAGAAATGAACGAAGGAGGATAGGCAGGTTCGTATCACCCGACGAGTTGTCAGGAAATCAACACGCTCCCGTAACTCCTCCTCAAAAACCCTCTCCCACCCCCTTGGAAAAAGCCCCAAAAATAAGTAACACATCACACGCACAAACCCCCGTCGTCGCAAACACATCCACCACAATCGTCCCAAAGATGCCCATCAGCGCCAGCCTGGGCACTCTCGCCCTCAGCGCGCCGAGGGCGAAGGCGCCGAGGAAGAACAGGGCGCCGTAGGCGGCGGAGGTGCGCGGGTCGAGGAAGGCGCCGTGGAAGATTAGGGATTGGAGCTGGGGCGTGGATCAGCGTCAGTCCGTTATTCCAAGGGAGGTGAATTTAAGAGGAGGGGAGAGAAGGGGGGTAGAGGGAGGAGGATGAGGGGAGGACGAAGCAAGGGAGGATAACGGGAAGGGAGGATCTCGGGAAGAAAGGAAGGAGAAGAAGAAAAGCGCACCTGCAACGTCGGCGACACCCCGGGCACGAGCCCCTTCTGCGCCGCCGCTAGACGCGCAGCGAGGAGCGCCTTGTCGCGCACGGCGTGGCCTGCGGCCATCATTGCGGCGCCCCATGCCCAGCCGAGGAGCATGCCTGCATTGCGCGACGCATCAATCTACATTGGCAGAGGAGGACGAGTGACGAAAGCAGCGCGCACCGAACAAGAGCGTGAAGCTCGCAAGAATGAACACCGAGAGCGCAAGCGAGGGCGGGAGGAGCACTGCTACCAGTCTATCGCCCACCATATCCCGTCAGTTTCCCCTCGAATAAAATCACACAAAAAAGGAGAGAGAGAAAGAGACGCACGCAGCGAAAAACCCCGCCTGCCCCATCGTCCTTAGCGACGCGTTGTCGACCAGGAGCACCACGGCCCCCGCGAGCGCGAGGATGCAGCGCACCCAGGTCTTGAGGAGCCGTTTGTTGCGCAGGGCGGGGCTGAGCCAGGCGAAGAAGCCGGGCGCGGCGGCGGCTTCGATTTCTTTGTCCGCGTCTTCCTCGCCGTCTCCGTTTCCGTTTGAGTCCTTTTCGCCGACGCCGCTGGCCTTGTCCTCCGCGCTCCCATCCCGCTCCCGCTCCTGATCCTTATCGCCCACCGCCGACGGTGTCTCGTCCTCGCTCCCCAACGCGCGCTTCGTCTCTGTCTCTGACCCAATCACTGTCTTCTCAGCGTTCATCGTCGTCTTTCCAGCCTTTGCTGTAGTGTCGTGTACAGCCGTTCGTGTCGTGTACGAGCTTCAGAGGATAGAGGGAGAAGCAAAGCGCCCTGAATATAGCGCACGCTCGGAAACGAACCCGGAACCGGCCTGTCACGGAACGCATCTTGTAAGCAGCATCACGCGAATCGGATCGCGGGCTCCGAATCCCTTTCAGCCGTTGACGCGTTGGAAAAGCGTCAACGGGGCGTTGGGCGGAAAATTGGGCCCGATTTCGTGGACTTTTTGATGCGTCGGGACGTAGGTGGAAAAAAAGTAGGAAGTACGCGTAGGGAGGAAGGTTTTTACGGCTAGTGCGGAATAACGCGCATCACCATGTTGAACACGGCCGGCTATGCACGTTCGGGTGTAAAGCCCATCGATTGTCGCAGAAAAACTCGAAAGGGCCAACGGAAAAGAAGAGAAACAAAAAAATCAACTATGAGAGCAGCACCACCTGGCCCCGAATCGAACGGGGTTCTTCTGCATAATTTATTGGGGAGCTCGTCTAATCGGCGCAGACGGGTCCATTCCGCACCAGGTCTTGTCCTACTTCCATTCTACCCTCATACTTTTTGTGCTCAAGCCAAAAAAAAAAACGGCCAAAGAAAGATTGTATCCTGTAGACGGTGGCGACACGACCTGGCCCCGAATCGAACAAGGTTCTTCTGCAAGCAAACACTCTCGAAGATAGAATTTGTAGATGCGGGCTCTCATATTTTTCCGCTCTAAAAGCCCCCCCCCCAAAAAAAAAAAAAAGGACGAAGAAAACTCGACCGCTTATGACCTGGCCCCGAATCGAACGGGGCTTATTCTGCAAACACAACTTTGCTGCGTCTGTATTATGTGCAGATGCGGACCCACTCCGCCTCCAGGTCTTTCCCTTCCTCCCTTCTATCTCGCTCATAGCTCATACTTTTTGTGCTTATGGCACAAACGAACCAACAAAAATGGGATTGGAAAACAACCTATGACCTGGTCCCGAATCGAACGGGGTCTTCCGCAACATACAGTCTGTATACTGGGTCATCTTTCGTAGATGCGGCCATTCCGCCTCCAGGTCTTCTCCACTTTGTTCCTACCCCGTTCATACTTCGTACTTTTATCCCAGACACAAAAACGGACAAGGGAAAAAATAGGCTTTGAGAATAACATCCCACGACCTGGCCCCGAATCGAACGGGAGCTTCTGCATGATTTGTCTTGCGACGCTTGCCCACTCGGTGCAGACGCGGTCCATTCCGCAACCAGGTCGTTTCCTTGCTTTCTTCTACCTCGTCCATACCTCATAACGATTCTCATAGGCGAACATGGACGAACAAAAAAAAAAGCAGTGACAGCGGTCCACGACCTGGCCCCGAATCGAACGGGGGTGCTTCTGCTGTACATGTTTATGGCACCAGGTCATACTTATCGCAGATGCAGACCATTCCGCCTCTAGGTCTTTCCCTTCATTCCATTCTACCTCGCTTATCCCTGATCCTTTTACGCTGCGTGATAAATAAAAATGCCCTGCGATAACAAAGACGGCGAATGACCTGGCCCCGAATCGAACGGGGTCTTCTGCATGATTTGTTTTAGAACTCGCCACTCGGCGCAGACGCGGTCCATTACGCCTCCAGGTCTTTCCCATCCTCCGTTGTACCTCCTTTTCATCCCATACTTTTATCTTTTCAACGCAAAAACGAACAAGGATGAACCCCCCACACGACCTGGCCCGAATCGAACAGGGTTCTTCTGCAAACATTCTTAGTGTATGTGCAGATGCGGACCATTCCGCCTCCGGGTCTCTCCTTCCTCCCATCCACCTCCATACTTGTATGCTCCAATGGAACAACGGACAGGGAAAAATTCCGAATCAACCACTGCAACATGACCTGGCCTTGAATCGAACGAGGTGCTTCTGCAAACAATCTAGAAGGGAGAATCCGGAGTCATTGCAGATGCGGGCCATTCCGCCTCCAGGTCCTTTTCTAACCTGCTCCTACTTACCCTCTGTAGGCATCATATTTTTGTGCTTAAGGCAAAACGGAACCGAGAAAAATTCAGTTTTGAAAACGACGAATAACCTGACCCCGAATCGAACGGGAGATTCTGCATGATTTGTTTTAGCACTCGCCACTCGGCGCAGATGCGGACCATTCCGCCCTAGGTCTTTTCCTTCATTCCATTCTACCTCGCTTATCCCTGATCCTTTTACGCTGCGTGATAAATAAAAATGCCCTGCAAAAACACAGACGGCGAATGACCTGGCCCCGAATCGAACGGGGTTCTTCTGCGAACACAAACATCAACCAGCATAAACTATCATGTGCAGACGCGGACCATTCCACCTCCGGGTCTCTCCTTCCTCCCATCCACCTCCATACTTGTATGCTCCAATGGAACAACGGACAGGGAAAAATTCTGAATCAACCACTGCAACATGACCTGGCCTTGAATCGAACGGGGAGCTTCTGCAAACAATCTAGAAGGGAGAATCCGGAGTCATTGCAGATGCGGGCCATTCCGCCTCCAGGTCTTCTCCTTCCCTCCTTCCACCCCTCTCATACCGCATACTTCTAAGCGCACAGGAACAAAGGAAAAATCGGCTTCAATGTCCAGTACTATGACGATCCTACCGAAAAAAACGGGCAGGCGAACCACGGTATGCGCGACGCATCTTTTGTTTTTATTAACCAGTAGCGCAAGTTTGGCTCCTGCGACTTGCCATGCAGTATCCGAGGTCCCGAAATTCGAATGCCGAATGTCAAGATACAGAAGCTATGCTGAGCTTTCTCTGGCGATCACAGAGAAATGCCAGGGCCAGCAATGTCCCCGTTCTTCATTACTGTCTTCTCCAGCTTATCCATAGTGCTCTGCATGGACCGAAGGCTATTTTCCATGCGGTCTATCCGTTCAATCACGGTCGCGAGTTGTCCGAAAAGGACATCCAAGCGGTCATCCGAATCGGTGCGTGCATCCTTAAGAGAGCGAGCTTCTGGTTCCCAGTGAGCTCCACGGTGAATGTGCGGGTGTGCGCATACTCGCCTTCGACACTGCGCTTCGCTTCCAGTTGGTGGTAAAATGGTCCATCAAATCTCTCTCGTGTTGCGACTCTTTCCGATGGATCTGTGTAGATGTAATTACTGCACGGCCGGAATTGATCGACGACGTACCTTCGCTGGAGGGCACAAATGCCGTGGCAAAAAAAGAAAAAATAGTCCACACCGTGGATACCATCGCAAATGTCGACACAAATACACTCGTTATCGCCGGCCCCAAAGGCTTGAGTCGTGGGACCGGTCGTAAGTATTCGAGGACAGGGACCCGGTCAGTTTCGTTGAATTCAAGAACGGAGGCACGCCATTGCGCCATCAATGTTGAATTCGACGTGGCCGCGCGAGACGCATTGCCCTCCGAGTATATTATGCCTTCAGGGACCACGACTGAGCTGTTGAACATTTCTGGCGAGCTGTAAATCTGATTGTCGAGAATAACCCCCAGGTCACGGCGCACGAGGTGGTAAATGACCTGCATAAAATTTAGGAAGGGAAAATTCAATGCGGAGAGGTTGTGTGATCCGAGGTAGCCGTGCTGTTCGTTCGGTTTCACGCCAGCGAATAGATTGGTGATGTCGGAGCCGTTCCAGGTAAAATCATAGCCAAAGGGTAGTATCGCTGCTGTCGTGTTCCGGAGGATTCCACTAAGCCCGATGAAACGAGCGGGCTCTGTGCTACACGGTGGTTGCAGTAGATTTCTTGCTTCCATCTCCAGAGTCGTATCTGGTGTAGTCTCGATGGTCCCAGTGCAGTTGCAGCATGGTCGGACAGTGACCTCAACAGAGCAGTCCCCACGGACCTCATTTGAGCCCCCGAGTACGCTACAAGTGATGTCACTGTCAGTTTTTTTCAAAAACCGAGGATCCGATCGTATAACCCACGCATCCAATGCCCAAGACTTCATTCATTAATCCATCGATCACCATAGCAGCCTCAGTTTAACACTGCACTCACCAAGTCGTTCCCAAATAATCCGACCAAGGGAAAAAAACAGGTGGTCATTCATCATGGGAAGACTCCACGTCATTTGAAAGACAGTTGGCCGAGTGCAGGTCACAAACCCCTGCAAATAGTTATTAACAGGCTGCGAAGATGCTGTTCCAAGAAGCTAAACTGACTGAGGCTGTAGTTTCGTACTGTTCAGATGGATTAACCGAACCTGCCAGACTGCGGTTCACAGTAGCCGATATGTTTGTCTGATGGTAATGATTTCGCCGTTTCAGACAAGTTTCAGAAGGTTGTACATACGCACTCACCACATCACAGTTGTTCGAAAACGGGTTGTTGTAATAGGGAAATGAACTGACTGGTTTTCGGTTGTCTACCGCATCGAATGCACTGACAATTGTATAGGAGAAGAGGGAGTTGTTGAGTCGGAATGTGTCGCCAACATGCAACGTCTGAGGTGCAAATGTTGCATCAGAAGCACGCAGGAACGGAGGGATGATGTTGCTCATGGGTAGTGCAGGAACACTGTTATTAGGGAAGTAGGTGGATTCCTGTACCATATCATAGGCCGAGAGCGGAACTGAACGACCGGGTCAGTACCGGTTCCCCGTGTATGAGTTTTGTGGTACACGTACTATTCAAGCAGGCCAGAAGGACTGTACTCGTGAGGAGGAGACACAGTGCAAGTGGCGTGGTCCAGCGCCAGGGATATGCTGCAGCAAGGCACTTCGAAAAGTGAAAGAGGTGCCTGGATCATCCGAGTACTTACGGCGTTGGGGGCTGTAGCCAATTCTGTAATCGGCGAGGAAGCTCAGCGAGTGTCGGAGACTGTGCATGGGATGAATGATGTCAAAGCTGTCTGGAGCTGTCTTGAGTGTGCCTTATATACCATCCCTCCGTGGGCTGTTTACAACACAGTGGTTACCATAGGCACCCAAAAGAGCCGACCCTAACCGTGGAGTAACAGTTTAGACATTTGATTCCAATTGATTTCGGGCGCTGATGTTGTAATGTTCTAACTTCTAAGATGTACAAGACATGCCTCCGCTTCGCTCCGGCAGCTCAGATCTTGGCTCGAAACATTGGTTTAACCGGCTATCTGTGATATCAACACATCCAGATAGATTGTCCTTGCAGTTCGACCACGGTCCGAAGTTCGAACTTGGAACAGAACCAAGTTCCAACCAAATTCAAGTGTTGTGATCCAAATAATAGGGTGCTCAACTCAGATCGCCGGCAATGATGAGTATACGACGCCAGAATCATGCAAGAATAGGGTCGTTCACGGTTCCCTTTTTCCTCCCCTTTTTGGTCCCTTTTCCACTCCCTTTTTGCTGTTTCCAACGAACTGGGTAAATATCGGTCATTGGAGTTCCTTATTAACAACATGCGAGCTTGAAGGTTGGTATAGGGTCATGCAAGCTTCTACTATACTCCAGAAGCATGCAATACATGAATCATTGGAAAAGGGGAGGAAAAAGGAAGCAAAAAGGGCACGAAAAAGGGAGTTCTGTCGGGGGGTTTCACAGTTCACTTTTTCCTGCTCTTTTTCCGCTCTGGTAATTGGCCAATTCCGCACCTAGGAAGATGGTGTTTTCTCTTTTATACCCTTTTTACATTACATAATTGAAAAGGGGAAAAAAATCCGGGAGAAAACCGAAGGAATACAGAAAAGGGAGAAAAAAGGGAACGAAAAAGGGCGGAAAAAAGTGAACTGTGAACGACCCTAATGTGAAGCCAGATAAATTCGTGCCGCTACGTAGGCGCGGTGATAGCCGCTCTACCCATGAACTGACCTCCCAGAATCTAGAACGCCAGTCATGCTAAACTTACTGGGTCGTTAGCTGGCGAATTCGAACGCAGAACTGACGATTCCAGAACAATTTTGAAGCATTCAAGGGGTTCCCGGGGGGAGATATGCAGACGGCCTAGAACATGAAAACGGTTTGAACAGATGGTGTTTGACGCGGTGTATATTCATCCTTGAGCCAAGAAGCAGCACTTGATACAGGCTAGGCCAGTTCGAGAGGAAAAACACCAATGGGACGACGTCCAGTCAGCAATTTCCGTGTGTGCGATCTTGAAGCAGTCCAGAAGTTCCAATCCAGAAAACACTGCACGCAAAGGAGCACAGTCAAGGAGGTCAATCAAGAAGCCAAGCAGTTCAAGAAAGGGGCATTGCGAGGCTCCGTAGGGGACACAGCGTGTATTTATAGTGGCATAATGTCGGAGAAAAGGCGCTGCGCCGTAGCTGAGATGAGCTGCGAACAGATCAGGCGCGCAAGGAACCCGTTTGAGCACAGTGAGTCAATCGCCTTTGGAATTGCGCTGCGCCTGCCCGATACATCGAGATTTAACACTGCGCACGGTCAGCTGTTTGGCCGTAACGGGGGGCGGGGGGACAGTGCAATTTTGCTGTGGTTGAAAAAATTGCCGCGTTGCGTGGCCATGCGGCAAAGTTTGCGCAGGCCGCAGTGACAGATATGCAACAGAGAAGGGACCCCAGGAAGACCCCGTGCACCACTACAGATGGAGTAAATAAGCCTGTTCTTCAAGAGCGAGAGCAGAGAGCACAGAATGGAGATGAACCTAAATGGAGCAAAAGCACAGCTTACGCACCATCTCGTTAAAGAACGGTTAATATCCGTACCATCATTTTGGATGACAGCTCCCAGTGTGCCTTGTTTCATCAGCACATTTCTTTCCCATCAGCAACCCATCAAGTTCGTTATGCAGAGAAAACAATCAGACAACGCGGAACATGCCAACGGTCAACGCCTCCACAATCCTGGCAGAACATGACGTGTGAATAACACACGTGAAGCCAGAGGCTATGGCGGTCAGTTGGCGCCTTTAATAAAAACACATATATTTTGTGCGGAAAAATGGGCCGTTTGTGCCGTTTCGAGATTTTTTTTCAGGGTTCCGAACTTTCGTGATTTTTTTTTGACATCGTGCTTTTTTTTTGTTCAAGTTCAGAATGAGTTCCTTTCGTGATCTTATCAGGCCGCATGGCTGTGCATGCCGAGATGATGGCCTACTGCGTCCTCCTCCTAAACCCTCTGGCCCGTTAGACCTCGCTGTCTCGCTCAGGCCGGCCAGATATGGCTTGGCTAGCTGCTTGTGAGGCAGTTATCAGCCTGTCTCCCTTAATCTGACTTGGTTGGAAGTCTGGTTGAAGTCTGACCCAAGTCTGACCTCCCTCTAGCTGGATGAAAGAGAAGTTCAGACCACAGTTCCATGCCGAATGACCAAGGCTAAAAAGCCAGTAGCAGGATTGACTCACTGGCTAGCCTCACCCTGGTCCTGCCATTGTTTTGGACGGAGAGTAAAGTGTTGGCGAGCTGCCGGACGCCGCCGAAGTGATGGTCCATCACACCGGCGTGCCTGGCCGTAGCCGGATAACACCGAAGGAAACACGATTCTGAACTTGAACAACAACAAAAAAGCACAAAAGTTCGGACCCCCGAAAAATCTCTCGAAATGACCCAAACAGCCTATTTTTCCGCAGGAAGACACAAAATATATGTGTTTTTATCAAAGGTGCCAACTGACCACCATAAGAGGCGGCACTTACCGGGAGTAATTTAAATCAATCCGTGTGGAATGTCATCGACATGAAGAGCGGAACGCCGGGACACTCGTTGATTTTGTCTTGCGACTAGTACTACTGTGCCAGGACAATCTGTCCCTATTCCAGGCGTCCAGGGAAAATCAACAGCTATCGAAAAATTGATGGTTAAAATTGTGGGGGAAAGCACTGGCCTGAACTTCTTTCCTCCACCCTCCTGCTATTTGGGTATCAGAGAGTTGATCAACAGGCGAAACGTTGGTGTCTGAAAGGTCCTTATAAAATCATTGCACACGGAGGCGCCCATGTAATTTCTAGCCCTCCTACGGTGTGATGGAATCATGCCCCGGAATAATGCCCCCGACATCATTTTTGGACGAGACTGGACTTCAACTCGACTGGCCGATCGGAGGAAGACGGTGCGCTTCGGTGAAAGATGCCCGTGAGCTCGGCGTTCTATAGGTGCGGCTCGGCCCGAGCGGCAGAGTGACCCTGCTTTTGCTGCGTCTGGATACACGGCTCGTCAAAGCCATCACCGTCAACTTGAGCTACTAGGGGACGGCTAGGCTGAGTAGCCTCACGAGAGGCTCCGGCGAGGCTTGGTCTATCGTCTAGCCCAACACGCAACGGCTATCCGGCCAATGAACGCAGTGCTTTGCACAAATAATCGACCATCACCGGCAAGAGTATATAAGGCATGGTGTTCACAGCTCATCCTCACCACATAACTCATCCGGAGGTCTAGACTCATAACCAGTCTGCATTTTACGGCAAATCTTCAGTGCAAGCACTGTGCCGTAGGCAGCCTGGTACAACTCGGGACACCCAAAAAGGCTGAGCCCGGAGTTTGAAATTTTTGCTTCTTAGCTAGATTCAATCAATTCTGCGTCAATCCATGAGAGCCAAAGAGAGAATATAATCCAAGGCAGTGCTTCTTCAATTCTGCTGGTTCAGATTTGCATCGAATGCCGTGGTTGTTGAGTACCGCAAACCTAATTTACAAGGGAAATGATGGCGCTGCACAGCCACCGTTTGATATGCCGCGATCGGCACCGCTTAGAAATTCAAACTCCGGGCTCAGCCCTTTTGGGCGTCCCGAGTTGTACCAGTCTGCCTACGGCACAGTGCTTGCACTGAAGATTTGCCGTGGCAGACTGGTCACGAGTCTACCGGAGGTCCACATCACTCGAATCAATCATGCGATTCACAGCTCCTCTTGCATTGCTCATAACCAGCGCCGGCCTTGTCCACGCCCTTGACAACTTCCTTCTCTATAACCTTCCCCCTCAAGTCAATCTGACTCAGTTCGCGCCCGCGTGCGTGCAAGAACGAGGATTCATTAGCTTGATTCTAACCTATGCGCAATAGTTTCACTAGCGTTTGTGCCATTTGGCCGGTCGCTATTCAGAAAAATCAAACGCTCTTGGGTGCTTTAGCTGAGCCCCCCATCCCTGATGTCGACCCTCTTAATTGTACGCCCCTCCGCCTTTGATCAAACTGACTCCAGCTTTTTACTGACTCGCCTTTTTTGGTTCCAGCTGTCAGAATTACATGTGTAAGAGCCAAAACTTGCACGAGTCCGAAGCCAAACGATATCTGAATTTCACACAGACCTACCACGATTCAACGCTGTTGTACCAATATGCCGCAGATATAGCGAGCGTGTTGGGGGCAACTCCTGTTAGCTTAACACACACACTACTCACGAAAGGAAGAGCAGCGTTTGAGTCGGGTAACATAGTTTCTTGTTAATTGTATGTTCTTTGGATAATTGGTCAAATATTTGAACCGTATCTCGGTCCGTGCATGTAATTAGTGAGTTAGCGAAGAGACATTCCGGAAGGAGTCAATATTGCCCTGGGAACTCGTGTCAGAAGTATCGACCCATCGGTCAATAAAAATGGACCGTTGGGCATCGGTTGGGCACTGAAACAACTTCATGTCTGAAACGAGCGGGTGATTCCAAGCCGATGACCTGGGGCGAAGTGGAGCGCTACCAAATACATTGTCATTTGCTTGGAGTATGCAAAACACCCATTCGATTCGGGCCGGGCCATGTCGACAACGTTCGAATTTGGGATGGGTGGCTTCGAGAAGCAATTCAGTCTTCACCCGCAAGAACCGTTTATGGTCGCGTTTCTATCCCGGTTCCACTCCGGGGTCGCATATATAGACCAGCTTCTTCCCGAGTTCGAATTGTTCCTGGCCCAAATTTGGTCAACTTCGAGGCGCGTGACAAGCCAAGTCAAAGAATATTTGAGTGTAAAATTCACCACACAACCAACCAGGAATCTTAACGACCATGCGAACTTCACGTTGGAGGGGATTTTTTCTGCGCAGGTCTCTCCGAGTCCGAGCGCTGAGTTCTGGACAGTACTTCAACCATAAGCGCCGGCGTCTGTCTTCAAACCTGACAGCTAAGTTAGAACTAGACCGGATCCACTCCCGCGAGCGCATAGCCGCCTGCCATTCCGCTATTTGGAACTGCCGCATTCGTCCAGGCCGCCCGTCACGCGCCAAACGACCGAGTTTGGCGCTGGTTCTAATTGGCAATTGCCGTTATAAGGGAGGACCCTATCGATTAATCGCGATTGATCACCGGACATAATGTGGGGCGTCTCATTGGCGGATGTCATCGCGATGTCGATGTCGGGGCCACAATCGCGGAGGGGCAGAATGTACAGCACAAGCGAAGATAATAGCACAAGGATGATACAACACAGCAGTATGGACGGAGCTAGAGACATACGGCGGACAGCCTAACGAAGCTTGTCCTCCAGGCTCTGGCCGTTAATCTTCAGCAGCTCCACCTCGAAAATGAGTTTGGAGTTCGGTGGGATGACGGGGGGGAAGCCGCGCGTTCCATAGCCCTGCGGCGGAAAATAAGTCAAGTACAACGTAGATGAAGGAGGATGAACGAACCAAGTCGGGAGGGATTTCGAGCCTCGCTTTTTGGCCAAGGAGTAGGTCCGGGACGCCTTGTTTGTCGATACTCGTAAGCATAGCGCAGTGGCCACAGGTATAGGCACACTCACGAAGGTCCCAGCCCCTGATCACCTGGCCTGTGCCGATGACGGTCGTGAATGGGTCACCGCTGCGCAAAAGAAAGGTCAGGATGTATTGGGAAAGCACGGAATGGAACGCACCGATCCCGACTCGAATCGAACTTGGAGCCGTTCTCAAGGGTTCCGACGTAGTGAATCTGCACCTTATCTGTGTGCAGGCCGTTATTCCATCGCATCGCGGGGACTTGCCACAGCTACGCACCCTCCGCCTTTGGCTTCCACTCCGGATTCGCATTCGGGGGTGTGGAGATGACTGTGAATATGATTCTCTCTCTGTCGTCGTCGTCTCGGCCCTACAGTAAGGTCAATCGAAGTATGCGGGGTTGGCCAGCGAGGACGAACCATGGTGGTATGAGGGAAGGAAGGAGGAGGACGACATTGGACGGCGTCCCCTGTTTATATACCGGATTGATGATCCCATCAGCCGGCGAATCCCGGGCATTCGATCGGCGACCTTGTTGACAGAAATACGACTGTTATCGATATCGATGGATTGCAACGTCTTCCCCGTCGTTGAAGGACGCGTTCATTTGGAAGGTTTGTATTGCTTGTATCGTGTGATCAGACGAGATAATGCTCCGTGAGCGATGGAAGTCCTGGGGAGTCCTGTATATGCAAGTTGTCAGATGAGGAAGGTTGAAAGGGTACATTGCGATTCGGATACTTTGTGGGTTGACTGCTAACGAACAACCGAGGAGATGGATAGCGATGCGATGGATAGCGATGGGATGACGTTCCTTCGACGCGCGTTCGCCGTTATCTGGAAAGCCAGAGTCGTCTAGAAGCACAGCACGCACCATTGACGCGCGCGGGATGACGGGTGGTGTTACAATTGCACCATGCAATCGAAATTTTGTACAGATCGTTTACGAGTGCAAAGTGAGCGGCGTGCTGGCACAGGTCGCCGACGTATCGCGGTGAGCGTCGGTCAGGAACCTTAACGACGCTTCAATCGAGCCTGGGTTCACAGAGACATGTAAGGAGCGCTGGGATGTCGTGATGGTCCGAGAAACGAATGCGAAGCGAAAAAAAGTGGTGCTTTTGACGGCAAGCGTCGGCAACAAAGTTCCCAGCACGTGATGCGAACACGTCGTTGGATCGTGGTCAACAAACCAAGCAACGCGAACGTCAGCTCAAATTTCAGACAAAAATGTGTATGTATCTATAGTCTCTTAGCCGCAACAGTTACCCGCGATGGCAGCGCGTGCAGGTGCAGGGTGAGCGTTCAATCTCTTTTTCCGCCTCATTTCCTTTCCTCCAGAAATTGTGTAGCCGTAGGCCCGTAGATACCAGTATCATTGTGCTTGCTCCGTCATCGTTTGTGAAAGTGTACCTCGTAAAACTAATATCCACTCCTCCTTTTTCGCATTATCACAGGTAGCATTGAGTCGCGAATGACCCTCGAAGCAGCAAGCACGCGTTCATCACTCTCATCCGCCGTTCCCCGTTTGGTCGTCGAATTTGCAAAAGGCTCGAACAGAGTTGCGTCCACGGGGCAAACTGTCCCTGGAGCCGGAAGTGTACCGTTCAGGAAATACTCGCGAATATATCCGAGGGTGCACAGCGAAGGAGCGCTGACAGAGACGTGCTGCGTTTATTCAACTTGAGTTACTTGAGATAAATCAATGGGAGAGAGCGTACCCCGGTTGAATTCTGCGTCAAGAGGACAGATCCAGGGAAGCCTGCCTGCGTGTTCAGCGCGCTGATGTCCGTACCGTCAGTGTAGTACGCGACATCCGAGAGAGTTGGATACGTACCCCGCCCTGGGTGTGACTGGGTCTACGAAGGGGATCAGTTGCTGCCCGGCTTGATGAATATGCTCCCTACCAGCAGTGTTCGAAATCAGGAGAAGCGGGAAACTGGTATTCCCGCCGACGGGACCCTTGAACCGATCGTCCCGGTGGACCTTCCAGCCACTAACCAACATGAGTATTATATCTCAGGGCAAAGATAAAACGTACGCGCAATTAATCCTATCCGAGTCTACCAGAAACTCAGCGAACTGGGAGGTCTTCGCAGCATTCTGAAAAAATGCAGTGACTTCGTCAATCGAGTCCGTCACCTGGACCGCATCGCCGCATGTAATCGCCGTTGTAGAATCGTCGATCGGCGAGAATACAGAAGTTTGGTTGCATTCACATTCGAAAGCCGGTATTGTCGTCAGGATCGAGTACAGAGCAGTGCCGTTGCCCTTCTCGAGTTCGGCAAGGCCCTGTGCGAGTAGCGGGAATAGGGCGTATGGGCTGTAGAGGGTCTCGAATATGGTATAACGGAGGAGCGAGTAGTCGACGATCCCGTATGCCACGGGAGTGATGGCGGGAACAGGCTGTGCGCGGACGGATTCTGTCAGGGTCTCTAGTCTGTCGGCGATCGCAGCAGCGGTAGGTTCATAAAATGCACAGAGGTCAGGGCCTGCAGCCGCACATCCATCGAAAAAACTTTGTAAGGCTTTGTCGGCGTCGGTGGCTTCGATGGTGAGATTTGCTGGGATTTTGGATTATATCGGTCGCGAAGCGAATGGAGCGAGAGGGTTGGCTTACCATTAAACCATGCATCGGCGTCCACCACACCTAGGAAACGGTCAACATGATTCTCCCATCAGTGTTGACGCGCACCATCAATAATGAGCCGTTCTACATTGTCCTGGAAAACTAATCAGTTCATTGTACTCATTAAGAAAATGGGATACTCACGGGAAACATGGCTGCGAAAGTTGCACCCAGAACCGATCCGTACCTATTTGCGCAATTATTGATCTCAGAGAAAACTAGTGCGGTAATTACTCACGACACCCCATAATACTTGAGCTTCTCAAACCCGAATTTCTGTGTAATCAACTTCATGTCGCGTGCCACATTGTCCGTCGTTAAAAACTTCAGAATCTGCGTGTCGTCGCGCTGTGCAGTGAGCGTGCCGAGAAGCTGGGCCCGCGCCCACGCCTGCGGGATCGCGTTTGACGAGGCGTTCAACGAAATGGGCAGCCCTCCCGTATACCACAGCACCCGCTCCGCCTCTGTCTTGAAAAAGGAGGCGATCGGGGTGGAGTAGTGGACGCCTGCAAGACCAAGTTGGTTCAAAAAATGGTAAACATAATATTCAGCCGCTGCCGCACCTCTAGGATCAAAACTAACGAAATCGTATCTGGGGTCACCAAGAATCGCTTGGAAGCTAGACCCGGCCGCGATTAAAGCGTCGACGCCACTCCCTCCGGGCCCACCGGGGTTGTATAATATTGGGCCCTGGTAGTCAGCTTGTGAAACGTTTGCAGGCAGACGGATGACGGCTAGAGCAGCGGTGCCGACGCTGGGGTTGGAGTAGTCGAGAGGGACCTGGATTTAAATTGAAAGGTTAGAAGCTTCGCCACTTTGGGAACTTGGAGGGAAGCGCGCCTCTAGTCGCGTGCACTGAAATGTGGAATAGCAGTCCACCCAGTTGAAATCTTGGCTTGGAGTCAACTGTTCGCGGGCGAGGTGAGGGATGCTGGCGGTCTGCAGTTTATATGCTTACCTGGTCCCACGCGAAAGTGCCGGGGGTTTGGGCCCGAGCATTAGGCAGAAGAAGAGCAGAGAGTAGGAACACGCTGGAGAGTGAAATCATGTTGAAGTTGTGGCTGAGCAGAGTTGCAGGCCGTTTAAGTACCCTCTCGGGTGATGGTCGCCTGAATAGTGCCACCCGTGCGTAGCTACATACCTTGATACAACGCGCGGGAGTGGGGCCAGGCAGCTCGCCTAGAACTCAACAGCCTCTCAACAGCTTTCAGTCAAGTTTCAAGGTTGAAAGAACATTGACCATGGGCTGCGGCGCAGCCGCCAAGCAGCCGCAGGGAGATGCCCCGCAGATGCCCGCTCCCGGTAGTTCCGAGGAGGACGGCGAGAAAGCGGAGGCGTGGAAACAATTAAACTGAAGTGAGGCCAGATGTTAGTCGGAGGAGATTAAACGGAACACTTGGCCACTTTGGTTGACTTCCAGCCGAGCCTCGCTTTCATATTTTGGGTCTGTTCAAAGTCTAAGTTGATTATCACCGGTCTGACAGTTTCGCACAGGTGTCTAGATCAAAACCATCTGAGGGACTTGTGAATGACTGGGCGAACCATGAAAATCCGGCGGAGAGCACCTTGATGATTCTGGGATGAAGGGATGATTATGAGGAATCTTTTGTCAGTCTAAACGAAAATGTGAAGAACTGCCTCCCCCCACCAAAAGAAAAAAACAAACCAAACTTTCAAACGGCTCGGACTCGATTCGAACGAGTGAGGGAGGGCCACGCGAAGCTGCAAAAATGCGGATGCCTCCATCCATCCACAGGCACGCCCGCGCACCCACCAAGTCTTTCCATACCACCTCTAAGCTGGCATTAGCCGGCACACTCCTCAGCCACATGTCGTCGGCGACTCGTCGCAGGCGCATGCGCATCGTTAAAGGTCCTCGACGCGGCCGAAAATTTCAGAACCCAACCTTAACCATTTGGGTATACGCGATTACAAGTTGGGCGGTATGTAACGCGTCGAATTCGATCCAATCCAATGCCAGTGAGATGAGAACGCCAGAGAAGTGTAGCCTAGCCCTATCTGAAAGAGAAGGGAAGGGCCGGACAAAAAGAATGCACGCCTGCGCCTGAAAGGGAGAGGGGAAAAGTAGGGGCAGATCAGCAGGTGAACGAGACATCCTGGCTCGCGAGGCCCGCGTTGGTCTTGTCGACCGCGACGTTGACGGCGAGCTTGGAGGTCAGGTCGGCGAGTTGGGCCTGGGTGTGGGTCGTTAGTGATCGGCCGATTGACGACGAGAGGAATGCGAAGACGAGATGGGAGGAAATACGGGAGGAGGGCGGAAGACGGGGAGAGACGAGGTTCGGGAAAGTGGGAAAGTGGGAAAGGGGAAAAGAACGGAACGCACTGTCTGCGCCGCCGACGCCGTCCCCCCGTTCTCCGCGATCTGCGCCTGCAGCGCGACCATCGTGCCGAAGATCTTCAGGACCTTGTTTTTACTGTATCGAGTGATTGACCATTAATCACTTACTCGTTGAGCGCGAAGGAGGTGGGTGAGACGTACAACAATCCAACGGAAACACCATTTGTAGCGCGGTTCGACGAGGCGACGGCCCCGGCGTCGAGGAACGCCTGTTCTGCGAGCACGGAGCAGTGGGCGTCGGCCTGTGTAGTGGTATCAGTACGTATTCATTCATTCACCGGAGCAACGTAGCGGGGAGCACGAATAATGATTCGAGATTCGAGAGGGCATAAAGAAGGGACGGAAACGCACATTGAAATCCGACACAGTCGCCGCACTCAGCGTCGCCGGCGTCCCAGGGAACTTCGCCTGCGCCTCCGCGAGCGCGTTCCCGCCCACGCCCCCTCCGATGGAGAGCTCCGCGTACGTGCGCGGGGCGCGCTTTGCGATCTGCACGGGCGCCGCGAAGGCTACGGCGAGGAGAGATGCGAGGAGGGACAGAGTGAGGAGGAATTGCATTGTTGTCTGTGGCTTAGAAAGAGGTGGAAGTGGGGTGCGGATAGGCAGGGCGAGCTGAAGGCGAATGTTCAATGAATGAAAGTGCAAGTGAGGCACAGCCTAGGCGAAGGAAAGTGGGCGGAACGAGAGGATGAATCCGAAAGGAAGGAGGGGTGCTGGGCGTGTGTCCGTCGTGCTGGCCGTTCTTTATAGGTTCGGTTGCTGGTGATGTCGGTGTCTGTAAAGCGGAATTAGCTCAGAGATGGTGACGGTCGCGACGAAATCAATTTTGGAAAGTTCTCCTATTCTACCGTGTACGCGCCGCCGCGCCGGAGCTTCCGCTCTTATTGGGTCCGATCTCCAGAGTTACGGACGCGACTTGGACGCGACAGTGACGCGACTCACGAATACTTAGCGGAGAGGTTATAAGGTGAGGGCATAATCACAGTAGAAGTATCCGACCGACACCAGATCCTGAGCTACCGATCTGGAGCAGCTAGCTGCACATTGACACGATGTGGAAGAGAGGGCTTGTCCTCACGTGGACAAAGGGTGTGTCAAGGTCGTGCTGGCGGATGTCGAGGCTTGCAGTAGAATGTCGATGTCGCGTGAATGGGAATGAATCTAACCCTAGAATAATCAGAAGGCTCAATGAAATATATAACTTAGCTCAAATGTGTCAAAACGAGAGTGGATTCGTGCGAGGAGCTCAGATTGGGTATTGCTGAACCTTTAGGTTTGGCTACTCTGGGGAACTTGGATTTGGCCCCATTTGAGACTACATGTACAAATAAGATTTTGTCATATAGCATCAGTCATTGGAAATAAAAGTTGGAAGGAGGACTCTGGACCTGGTGCAGTGCCCCGAGTTCCTTTTTGGGGCATCCGTATGGGGGGGCACAGCCACACTCCGCTCCGTATGTCTCGCCCAAGGGGGTACTGAAAGAAAAAAAAAATACCTTATGCCGTTTTTTTTCAAACGGACCCTTCCCTTAGGTTCGGTCCAAGCCCCGTTCTGACGATGCCGCGCAATGCCGGACCGACCAAATACACCAAACATCAGAACAAATACACCAAACAACGGCTTCGTCAGAAGGGGCTTGCTTCAGACTGCCGAAATCGTGGGGGTTGGAAATCGCTCTCTGGCGGCCTAGCGCGGACTCCTAAATATGAGGTCACTTGATATGAACTTTAGATTGTTAGTCTGGCAACAGGATCCACCAATTGTGTCTGGTGATTGGATAAGATTCCATTGAGTTAGAGGGCCCCGAAAAGTGGTGTAAACACGCTTTTTTTGGGACCCTTCACAGATATTCATTTGGGTCGGGATCTCTCCGCAAATTTATTCGTAGCTACCTCTAGCATACGAGTTCACACCCGCAAAATCCCAGGTCAATCTGGAACCTGAGTATGAAGTTATCCACGATTGATTTCGCTGAACGGTCGAAATCACATACATGTCACGCATTGTGACAGCCGTTACAACGATACATTTCGATCTGAAAATATTCCCTCTCTTCCGGAGGGTGCTTCAATAAATCGAGAGTTTGATCCAATGACCAGCAAAGTATGCTAAATGTGTTCTGGGGACAAGAACCATACCCCAATCATGCTAGGGAATGCAAATACAAGCAATTGCTGATGGTCAGGCAAAACATGAATGCTAGCTTCAAAAAATACCATATGGCTGAATCGAGGCTTTCATACTGTGCTAGCAAGTTCCAAATGACTGTCTAACTAGTTGCCGCACTACACCATTTGCGACTTCATCATTGCAAGGCATCTGGTGTTAGCCACAGCTGCCCATATTTCAAGTTATCTAGAGGCTTGTGATGACCAGCTTTAACGCGTCAGGACGTGTTTATGACCTAGAAAAGCCCAAATGTGTGTTAATAAGTACAGGAATGGTGATGTGGTGGGGTACAAGGTCGATGGACGTCGCGTCGGAGTGTGTGACACGATGTGACAGCTTGGACCTGCGAACTTGCGACAGCCCTGTATCCGTTACCGGGAGGATAGAAAATCCCAGAATATTTGTGGGCCTTCGTAGTATGCCAATAAACATTTCTTAAATATTTGACGAGTGGTTTGGTGCAACGCCTAGACCCACAGGTGACGATTTCCAAAAATGTGCGACGAAGCCATCAACACAGATATTACGGGGCAAGACTGCATCTAGCTGCACAAAGCAAAATACGGACAGACGCCTGAGCATACATTCTTGAATACGCAAGTTACACCTAAAGGATTGAGGCAAAGCTGAAGTCAGGAGAAAGCGATTTGCATGCCGTCTGTTTGCGGCAGTTTGAAGCAAGCCCCTTCAGCGAAGGAGCCGGCTCGCCGGGCCGGAGCTGCACGGGCTTGCTCCGAACCTACCCTTCCCTCTGACCCTCCCTACCACGTGACGTCCAAATGCGGTAATTCCCCACGTAGATGTGTCTGGACAACGTCCGGAAAATGCCGTTGCTCTCGGCAAAAGTCTTCGATCAAAGTCAAATAACCACTCGGGAGGTCCATTGAAGCTATTCAACCAGGCCAGACTTGTCATAGTGAGCATAATACTCAATAAAGGCTCAACCAACCTCAACTGAACAGTAACCAGGGTAGAAGCGATAAATTGTTGATCGAGTCAGTCCAAGTTTGGTTCAAGTTGCTGTTCAACTGATCAAGAGCAGTTGCAAACCACCCGGAAAAGTAGGCATGCATGTCGGAAAAACCAAATTTACCTGATCAGAACCTGACGATGCCTGACGCTCTGATCAGGTCGTATCAGGTCCTGGTCAGGTCTCCCCATGAGGGTTATCAGACACTGTCAGGTAATATCAGGGCCCCGATTTTTTTTCTCCTGCTATACGATCGGGAAGCTATCTCTTAGCAATGTACAAGAGGTTGCTGAATTTTCCTGACTTGTTGGAACCATTTACCCGGCTTAAACCGGGTTTTTTGGGAGGTTTAACGAGCTGTGGAGCCCGTGTGAAGCGTCAACCCGGTGGCCCGAGCAAGGTACATAACTCAGGTGATGACCTTCCAAAATTTCCCTATACATGTATGCGTGCGCGATTACCTGTTCTAGTACTTATAGTTGGCTAGATAACACTACTAATCCTTACCTTCCTTACTTACATTGCATCGTCTTACTTCCTTGCCTCTAACACTGCTGTTGAACCAAACGCTTCAGATACAGGAAGTATGGTAAGTAAAATGTAAGAGGCGGGGCAGGGAGTTGGCAGGGAGTAAGACTTTTGAACCCTTTCATAGCCTAGTCTGATCAGGTTATCGAAACATTATAATGCCTGGTTCGACCATTATCACCCGGTCAAAAACCTGACCGCCTGATTCAACCTGATATGACCAGATCACCTCTGGTCAGACGAATTTGATTTTTCCGACACATGTACTATCCCATATGGATGGGATCCCATTCAAAATGCTGGGTTTCTGACAGGGCCCAAGCATAGATTGGTCTTAGATTGGCCTGATACCACGCTTGCAACCTGTTTTAGACCTCAAAAGCGGGTTTGGAGGTCAAATTATGCGTCCAGAATGAGCTCATAGCTCACCCAGACCTCCGCCGACCCTCTAAATTATAATGCATTATTTTTTTTCCCTCGGCCTGGCGGCCGACCCACCCTCCCAGCACCCGGTCACGGCTTGACCGGCCCGGACCCCCTTGGTCTCGCCAGCGGTGCACTCTCTGGACTCCTCTTTTAAGCCTCGCTCGCTCCGCGGCGGTGACTCGCAGACTCAACCCTACTACCCCGGCAATATCGCGGCCTTGGTAACGAGATCAAACGAGTACAGCAAACCCACCAAATACGTCGACGACTCGCAGCCTCACAAGCGGGTCATTTTTACCAGGCTCTTCAAGATGCTGAAGGCGCTCGGGGCGTTCGTTGGCATTGTTCTTCCCGATGCATTCGTCACGGCTCGTTGTGGATCGCCCTCTTCCCGAGAAGGTCGACTTGAGGGACGTCAAATTCGCTAGCATCCAGTGCGTCAGTTTTCTCACTAGAGACTATTCACTCTTACTGTATACAGTGCAGCCGCAGTCCCCGAGCTCTTCTTCGCTCCACCGTGCGGCCATCGTGGAGGGCATCAAGCGCCTCAATTTGCGGGATGCCATATGTGGTTGTGTCATTTTTTTTTGGCCCGCCCCAAGATTACGCTCGGCGGGCTCTGCACGCGTACTGCTCGGCGTACCACCCTTTCATGTGCATCTGCCGCCATTTTGTGTTCATCGCGTGCGGACGAGCCGAGCCGAGCGATGCAGCGTGGGCGTCCGCACCCTCCGCTGATTTCTCAAGACAAGGACACCTACGCGGATAGGTGGGTAGACACGAGTACAGGGTGATGGAAAGGGACCAGACGCAAGTCAAGGTACGCACCCGTTCTTCTCCCTTCTTCCCCTCGCGCCTTTCTCTCTATTTCTGTCTCCCTCTCCACCGTGTCTCGGCCACCCCGACCCCGAATTTGCATACAAGGCGTGGCGGCATCGACACCTGTCGTTGCCAGCGGACTCGGCCCGAGGGATGCACCACGGTCGGTTGCGAGCGCTTCGCGTGCTGCCGACCCATCTCGCGCGCTATCCACCCGCGAACTTAATCGCCGACACGAGCAGCGAGGTGATTAGCATGATGCACCTCGCGCACCCACCCCTCCGCAACTGCGAGTTGCGAGCGCGGGTGAGCTTGCCGCGCACGCATCGCTGTAAGGCTTCAAGAGCACTCACAGATGGGTATTCGTCGTACGCTTGCCCTGGCGGGATGATCAAGCCTTATATTGTGTGAAAGACCCTCGTGAGACGGTCTAGCTCTTCGAGACTCTACCAGGAGTCGAATATTCGTACTCTCAGAGTTGTAGAATCTCTAGAACCCTCGAATATTCAAGGGAACTGAGCAGACGGTCTTATCGTGATCCGGCGTGAAGTAGGTCGTAAGTCGTAAATATAGTGATAAGGTCGCCTAGTGCCTAGTGCGTATGCCAGGCAAGGCGAAGAACCCGATCGTCAGGCCTCTATCAGAGACTCGGAGGTACTCGACGAGAATTGGAGGCGGTTAGACGATGGTGGTTTGTGTTAAGATGATAAGATAATTGATCTGATCGAGATACATGTGACTTGTAGCTAAAGAGTACCTAAAACGGGTATATAATCCCTTACAAAGCCCCCCACTCTTGAGCTGCAAGGGCAAAGAACTGTATCGAGGGAGGGAATGGCGGGGGAAAAATTGAAGCAGGAGAAAAATTTTGCACTGCGTTCCTCCGTCGAGTTACCTCGTCTCCGCCTCCGCGGGCCGCTCTGCGTCCTCTCCGTCTCCATCTCCGTTGCCTCTCCGAATCCACTCCGCGCCGTGGTCGCTTCGCTCCCAAACCCATACCAGACCATAACCAATCCCACTCCGCTCCGTGGTCGCTGTGCTCCCCATTACCATACCATACCCTACCTGCCCCCCACGAAAGAAGCCGCTTGCAATGGTCGAGCGAGAGCGGTTTCTTTCGGAACCCATCCAAAGAACGAATCAGCACCCCAGTCAAAAACAGGGAGCCAAAGGCCAGTGTAAAAAAAAAAAAAAAAAAAAAAAAAAAAAAAAGGGGTCCGGGCTGTGGTGGGGAAAGAGCACAGAGCATTCGGAGCTGGATATCCGGGCACGTTGAGATGAATCCGCTGGATATCTGCGTAGGTTTCGACCCGTGGCAGTGGTTCGAAGCCTGAGCGAGAAGGAAAGGAAGCCGGCAGAGGAGCAACAAAGGTTGGTCCTTTGCGCCATGCACGGAGCGAGGAGGAAGACTCGCATGGGAGCTACCGTGACGTCGACCGAGCACCTCAATTTTGTTTGCGAAACTACGTGATTGCGTGGTTGTTTGGTAGAATCAAAGAACCCGGGTGTTTGAAGGGTCGGCGGCGACCTCGAATGAGCGAGGTAAATTCGCGAGCCAAGGCACGACGCGTCGACAACCAGACTTCAACGTGAAATTGGGAGATTCCAGCGATACTGGCACATGCAGATCGGTGCAAGCGCGCCAGCGACGGGGTAGAACATGGTCGATAAAGATTGACACACCGGAGTGCAGAACCGAAAGAGGGAGAGAGTGGCTGTTTGGTTCCGTGGGATATCGACCTCGGAACCAAACAGTCTCTGCCTTGCATCTCGTCGACTTCCACCAATTCCTCCGTCTCACGTCGACCCGGCGCCTTGCGATGCGTCCTTCCCTTTCTGTGGTAGAGGTGGATAGTTCCATGGCCGTGAATGTGCTCGCAGATGCGCCACGAAGACGAATCAGCTTGGGGTCGGCAATTCTCGCACAGATGCACTTGGACACCGGAATCCGAAGATTCTGCGCACGGGAGCACAATACTGCCTTTGCGCTCGATCCGAAGGGTGCAGGACAGTGAGTAAATCCAGGAAATGAAAGGCCCAATCTGAAAATTCGGGAGAAATAGCGAAAAAAATAGGGAAAGGAATCCGTAACTTGGTATATGGGCCTCGAGGCGCTCCGAATTGAGACGCCGACGAGGTAGAGATGCCTTGCCGAGTATATGACCGGGTGGAATTACGAGGTACGTGTCGAATGTCCACGAAAGTGTTTGAGGCTGAATTTCAAGAAAATTTCAGCTGCGTTGCCGCGCGCCCGCGCCTGGAGATTAGTGGGTCCAGCGCGCGGTGCCTATCCCTTCCCGCGCCCATGCCAGGCATGGCGCGAGGTCCCTACGCAGGGTATGCGCAAGGTATGATGCCGCTCTTGTCCGTACGATCGCGCTAACAAACGCGAAAGACTCTGCAGCAGCCTTATCCATGACGATGATCGGAGGAGGGGGCATGGGCACGACCGAGGTGGCGTTGGCATGTGCGCAAGTGTCCAAGGTGCGTATTTCTGCTATGGCAGCGCAGAAGCTCTGCTGCTCCCCGACTTCCTCCAGCCCCCCAAGCTCAACTGCAGCACCGTCGAAGACGATACCGGGAGCGGGGGCCTCGCACGATGCTGATTCCGTGCACGCGGCCACACGGGTCGCCTCAGGTTTGGTCGCCAATGCGAGCGTTGAGCGTCCGTGGGGTGTTCGTGGATGTCCGTCTTCGTTGCAGGTGCGAGATTTCAGCTCGCTGTAGAGCTTCGCATTGTTGCTGAACAGAACTCCTTGTCCCGCAGGCTCGTCTTCGCCGGTGGAAAAGCCCGGAGCAAGGCCCTGCACCTTCATCGCGGATGCGCCAGGGTTAAGAGTGACGATGTCGTCTGCACTGGCAGAGTTCCAGAAGGTCCGTACTTCCGAGTCCGCTACGTGCACGAGCGACTGATTTGTCGTGTTCTCCAGCCCCACCCACTCGACCACTCTCTGTCCGACAATGGCGAGAGAAGCGGGAGACGTGCACTCATAGGCAGGAGCACGCTCGGACGTTTTGCCGTCTCTCGCGCGCCATTCCGTGTCGTTTTTATGAAGCCCCCCAAGCTCTACAGCGCTCGCAATTGCGGACGCCGGAGCGGGGGACTTGAACGATAGAGGATACGGCACGGGAGTAGCGGCATCGTCCGATAGTGCTTGTAATGTCTGCGGGAGCGTGGGCACAACGTCTGGCTCTCGCAGCGTGATCCCATCGGCTGTATCGCAGTGCCTCCTTCCTGTGCGGAGTACCGGAGAAGCTGAAGACTCCAACACAGAGAAATTGACTGTTGCGAGCTTCGACGCACGCGTGTATTCGTTCGAGGTGCGTAGTGGGATACCCGCAACGCAGGACTTGGTTCTAACCCCAAGCTCACTCTCAGCAGCTTTAGCGTGGGCTGTGCCGATTCCTCTCTGTTTCGAGGGTCTTGACGATACCGATGCGCGCTTGATATTCATCACGAGCGCCGTCACTGGAGATCGGAGCCCATGCCCCCCAGCCTCCACAGCGGTCTGATTGGCAACACGAGCCAGGGTGAAGGACTTTGGTCCGCACTCAGGCCCCGATCCAGGCCGCGATCTGGCAGTAGATCCGTTGTTAACTGGCGACACGGACTCGGACCTTAGATGGTCGCTGGCCACAGTGTCGATATGACAAGGAGCACAAGCCTCGATGGAGGATGGATCATCAGTGTCCACAGTGAGTAACACGTCATCGAGTTTTCTGGCGGCTGTCTGAGCTGATGAGCTTCGTTTCCTTATCAGCTCTGTTGCTACGCGTACGGCGGGCGCAGTCGCACGCAAAGTGACCCCTGTTGGTGTGGCGCTTGCATCCGCCTGAGCGTGCACGGGCGGTGCTGGCTCCTTATCGTCCCGGGCACCGGCTTGCATCGGCCTCTCCTCAGGCGGCAGCGCGAGGGGTGCTCCGTAAGTCGCATCAGGCTCCGCAGGCAGCGCTCGCGAGCAGCGCTGCTTCTCAATGTCAACGTGAAGCCCGGAAGTCGGAGCCGTTGACCCGCGTACGAGCGGACTGTCACCGGAAAGGGAGGTGAGTGAGCTTCTTTCGCTCGGTATCTGGTGCTCCGACTGATATTCTTCGAAGCGCCTTTGAGCCAGACACATCCTTTCTCTGAGTGCCGTCCACGTTGCCTGCAGCTCGCCGATAGCATTCGCACCTGAGAGCGCTCTCATCAGGAGCCCATGCGGATCCACGAGGAAACAAGTATCCTTGTTGGGAACCAAGGACGAAGCTCCGGTAAGTATGGATTGCATTTCTTGCACAGTGTTGATCACAATCCGATAGAAACTCGTCTCAAGCCCGAATTGTCCAAGGGCGCAGTCGATCCCGCGGTCCGTGACATCCAAATTGCCAAGCGACTTCAATTTGACGATACATGTGATTCGAGCGAGTAAAGAAATAGCGGGGGTTGGATAGCTGGTAAATTTGTAGACCAGCTCAGACATGGATGTGTCTCTGCCGGTGTGCGCTAGGTCCACCGTAGCCATCGCGACACATTTGAGAGGATCTGGTAATCCAAGTGCGTGTCCTGTTCCGTCAGCTGGGCTCAACTTATAGTCATAACTTGCAACGTTTCCAGAGGTTTCCGGCCGCCGTCGCGGAGATCCTTTGATTTCCTCAGGACTCGCAAGCCCCCCGACCTCGACGCCTGCGGGAGACATAGGCGAGCGATGTGTGGGACTGCGCGGTAGTGATTCCGCGTGTTTGCGAGAGGCAGCCTTTTGGCTGGCAGCTTCCGAGACATTTGCAGCAGGGGGTAAGCTCATGATGCCGTGTCCCTCCAGGAAGTCTTTGGGAAGCATAATGCGAAGCGAGGGAGGGAGCGATTCCAAGATCTGTGACATTCGGGACGAGGAGTCGACATTTTGCAATGGAGCCTGCATCCAGAATGATTTGAGCCGAGCCATTGCCAGATAGAGCTCGTTGAGAAGATGGACCCAGTTCCACACAATTTGATTACGCGTAGCTGGTATAATTAATCCTTCAGTCTCGGTTAGAACCCGGAGTTCGCGCTGGCAAAAGGTCGAAGTACTGTGTAAACCGTAATGTCGCTCAGCAAGGCGAAGTAAATGATCCATTGCGGGGATGATGTCCGTGAGCGGTCCAGCGAGGTCGGCGTGCAAGGTAAATCCGCCGCCAACGAGGGCAATGTGCGAAGGTTGAAGTACATGCTTGGTGAATGCTGAGCACGTTTGGTAGAGTGATTGCATGCCCGATGCGGGATCGGGCGAGGTGGTGTACGCGGACCATATCCAGTCGCGGACGTCCAAAGACAAGTCCGGCATGATGAAATCCGATCGAGGAGGAGGATCCAGCCAGGAGGGGACGACGGTTCCCAATGTGTCCACTTTGTAAGGCTTCAAGAGCACTCACAGATGGGTATTCGTCGTACGCTTGCCCTGGCGGGATGATCAAGCCTTATATTGTGTGAAAGACCCTCGTGAGACGGTCTAGCTCTTCGAGACTCTACCAGGAGTCGAATATTCGTACTCTCAGAGTTGTAGAATCTCTAGAACCCTCGAATATTCAAGGGAACTGAGCAGACGGTCTTATCGTGATCCGGCGTGAAGTAGGTCGTAAGTCGTAAATATAGTGATAAGGTCGCCTAGTGCCTAGTGCGTATGCCAGGCAAGGCGAAGAACCCGATCGTCAGGCCTCTATCAGAGACTCGGAGGTACTCGACGAGAATTGGAGGCGGTTAGACGATGGTGGTTTGTGTTAAGATGATAAGATAATTGATCTGATCGAGATACATGTGACTTGTAGCTAAAGAGTACCTAAAACGGGTATATAATCCCTTACAATCGCACTCGCTATTCTCGTTGGACGAAACCGCCGGTCCACGCCCCGCTCTCGCTGCACGCAACTCTGCATCTCCGCGACGCTTTCTGGCCGTTCCACACGCCGTACTTACTTCGCGTGCTCGACGTGCGGTACCATGTGTAGCTGCTGCTCTGTATATTTACGGTAAATTACCTACTACAACTACGCATTTGTATCCACCGCAACATTTGAATGCATCTGTTGTGGACGCTATAGGATCTGTGAGATTGTGAACAAATGATGACTGAAAGACATGCAAGACGTGGACGTTAAAAACATTTGCGGGTGCACCTTAAGGATTCGGGCAGGAATAAAAATGATTTCGCTGTGCGGTTCGAACTCGCGTGGAGCAAAACTACGTCAGATAAATTAGACGCAGTAACCGCTCAGCGAAGCAACCAATTGCGGGAGTGCATGAGCACACCGACTCAGCCGTCGAATATTTGAATAGAAATCTATTCAAATATTCCTCGGGACATAACACAAGAGCCGGAAGGAGCATGGAATGACCCAGAATAAGAACTGAAAAGTTGCAAACACGATTATTGATCCCTCTCCCTGTTGAATGCGGCTATACCTCTCTTTCATTTGCGACAAAGACTTCCAAGTTCAATTTCCAGGCATCAGTCATTCTTGAGTCATTCTGCTTTGTGTTCCGGTTAGCATCCGACATTAGTCAATTCAGCTTCGAAGGCACGGCATCTTCCGGTTCGGTGATCTCCGGTGGGTAGCGCATGTTCGAAAGTTGAACCTTGGTTGAACCTCGACGCTCTCATCCCTCGTGTAAAGTGGACCGGATTTGAGAGGACATTTGTACGCCTCAGCATCTGATTGACCATGTCACAGTTTTGCCGTCCTTGATTCATCCACGATTCCAACAATTGGCGGAGGAATTAACCTTTGATTCAGGCAGAAATTGTCACTATATCATGCAAGGTATTTCCATTCAGGCAGCCAGTTGACTACAGCTCAAGCCAGTGCGCAAAATTTGATCGTGACAAGATGACGTAGTACTGTCTCCGGAATGGCCGTGAATTTGACGGGCCAACGACGGCACGGGCCGTCAATTCTACGGCCATGGAGGGACTGGCAAAAGCTTGAACAGCACAGGACGGTCTAAGGCAGGGCCGTGATGGTGCCACGGGTGGGGAAAGATGTCATGCATTGTAAGCTGATTACAACCCTCTAACAACGCTGAGGATGCTGCAGAATATATTTCAACACTCACAAAATACAGTCCTTGGTCAAGATTGACGTGAGGGCTTACTAGCCGCGCAGATACTCAAAAAAAAGAAATGCATATAATTCAACAATTTGGTACATTCTGTGGATATTTCCAGATAACTTGACATCTCTCACCACTGTGTGTTAGGCTCCCTGAGCTCCAATAACACTGACCCGTGCCACGGCCGAGACGGCCGTTTTTTGCGGCCCGGGACTCCAGAAAATCTTCGACAGAACGGGGCACGGCACCCATGCCACTGGTGCCGTCGAACCGTGGACACGGCACGGGCGGCATGACCCCAGAAATGCAAGCAAGGCTACATAGACACTTCCAACCATGCCAGTTCCATGGAGCAGTATTCACTTGAGCGTGAGTGACTGAAGACGACTAGACTTCAGCCACTGCCAAGCAATTTAGGTGAGCCTCGGGAACGGAGTTTGCATTGGCAAAATTTCCGGAGTGAGAACAGCTCACAAACCAATGTTCTGATGGAGCGACTGCAATTGAAGTGCATACATAGTTGTAACTCAAGACTCAATATTTCCAGGTCATGATCCGCAAAGCTCTGGCAAATTCCTTGCATACCGTCCGATTTAATTGTTCAAGACTTCCGACCATACTACTTACTCGGAACCTAAAGGTTCAGCACCCGCCTCGAAGAGGCCTAATCCACGTCATATCGAGGTGGTGGTAAGAGGTAAAGAGCGAGATGATGTCCAAACAAACAAACAAAAACATGTATGTAATTGTTCCGTGGATGAAAGGCCGCAACTAGGAGTCGAACCTCCGTCCAACGGGCAGTCCGGGAGCTACGCAAAGACGTATAGGGAGAGCATGTCCCCCACAAGACATTGACGAGTGGGTGCCCAGGCCACCGTCGGCTCGATCCCCGGCGTAGTCCGAGAAGGCCGATGGCTCGGGTTCAACTCTTCGCCTTGGCGGTACGTAGTGAAAAATGGAGAACGTCTGTGGCGAATTGTGTAGGTAAGTCAATGAGTGTGTTTTGGGAGTAAGAAAGCTCAAAGTGGAATATTTTACGCGTGGTTGAAAAACTGTGGTTGAAATATTGAATGCGTCGACGTGTCCGTGGAATGAGCGCGGATATGTGTGTAAAGCCATAAAGTAAATCTGTGAGGGAGATGCAGGGAAACGTGTGAGTAATGGTGAAAGACTCGGTGAACGGCGTGTAGGAGCGCAGAACAAAATATTGGCGATGGCGCGGGTCGATCATGCTCCATGCCCCAAAACCGTGAGAAGGAGATTGGCGACGAGGGAGCCAAATCACCCTTCCACAACGAGATGACGGAGTGTGCCAGAGAGTTGGTCTGGCAGAGACTGGCAGGCGGAGGGTCCATAATTCGAAGGGATCATAAGTAGTTCAAAGTTGAAACCGCTGCACCAACGAGGGAAGCGGCAGATCGAACGGCGTTCAGTGGTACGCCAAATGTAGAGCAAGGATCGTATGCCAGATGTAGACCTCTGCCTATGGGGAGGTTTGCGGGGATGAATAATGCGAGTGCGCTTTGCTAATTTTGATGATACTGTAGACACTCAACTCTGGCGAGGCAAGCTTATACGAGTATCCCAGGCGGATCGGCCAATAAAAGGCTGTTGACATACCTCAGGGATAGATAAGACAAAGGATACGGTGACCACGACGCGCGCGAGAACGTACCGTGGGCTTCTTGCCAGTGATCGCTGCGCGGGAGACACGCTGCAGGTTAACGACTTTCCCCTCCGTTCATTGTTGGTTGGAATACGAGTCGCGTCAGAAAATGCAAGCGCCAGCAGCGGAGAAAGTGCCTTTCGCCGAATATGTGGGTGTACGGCTGAACAAGGACCCGCTGGCTCGAGGGTATTTGGGCAGCACATGCGACAGAGCTGAATGGGTGCAACAACAGATGGGTGGGCGTGCATTCAACGACGATAAAACTGGAAGCACGCGCTCCTTAGACGAGTCTTGCTGCGCATGCGATTTTCTACACAAAGGCCGCCAAACCGATTAGCAAAGTAAGGGTTAGCCTCACAGTTGGGACTATTGGCAAGCCTGGTAAGTGAGCTCCACAGCACCTCAGTGATCCTCGATGAACCCATTCCAATTATATTGTCGACCGAAATAATTCAAGCGGTCAGACGTTCACGATCTGCCAGCGAAGACAGTTGAACGTGGCGCGCGCAGAAAACTATGCGGACCATCAGTAGAGTCCCAGCTGAACGGCACAGAAGTTGAGCACATACACATTCCACCAATAACACACATCCCCTCAATAGAACCCACCCGTCTTCCCCGTCCCAAACCGATCCCCGAGCGACTTTGCCTCCTTGAGCATCTTATTCCTCTTCTCATCATCCATCAACCGCCCACTCAACGCCATATCCCGATCCCGATCCCATATCCCCTTCTTCCCATCCTCCCCCTCCCCCTTCTCCTTCTCCTTCTCCTTCTCCGCCGCCGCCCGCGCATGCATATCCACCAACGCCGACCCCCTCGTCGCGCGCGTATGCTCATCCACATCCCGTCGCAGCTTCTCGTCGATGCGCTGCCTTTTGCGCGTTTCGAGTTCCTCCGCGGCGGAGACGGTGTCGCCGCTATTTGCGGCGCGGCGTTTCTTGCCGGAGACCTCGTCTGCGAGGCGCTGTTGGCGCTCGGCGGGGGTTTCGGTCCAGAGGGTGGTGTCGGTCGTTTTTGAGGGGGCGGAGGTGCGTGCGAATTGGCGGGGTTTGAGTTTTGTGGGGTCGAGGTCTGTGTGTGCGTGTGTGTTAGTGAGAGTGGGGAGGGAGGGGTGAGATAAGGTACGCACTTCCGAGCACGGATGATGTGGGCGGGACGAGCATCCACTCGTCGCGTTTCGGCGCCTTGGGCTTGGCTGCTTCCTAGATAGACGCGCATTCAGTCCACTGAATGATAAAAGAGGTTGATGCTCACCTCAACCTCCTTCCTCCTCTTCTCCTCCTTCGCCATAAACTCCTTCACCGCGTCCCTCTCCTCAAAATTCACCCCCGCCGGCAATGGCCTTGGTCCCACGTCGTCATCTGAATCGTTCGGGTCGTGGTACTGCACGCGGCGGTCGTACGTCGGCGGGTAGGCCGGGGGCATCGTGGGGCCTACGACGTGTTTTCTTCGACGACGAGGCCACCATGTCGGGTGGCAAAGCGGGCGCGTAGTCGTCTTCCGAGTCATCGTCGGCGTCATTCGGTGGCACGGGTGCAGGGAGTTGGGGACCGGCGGGCTGTGGGCCAGCTTCGTCGTCGTCGTCGTCGTCGGTGGAGGGACGGTTGAGGAGATGAGAAGGGATGGCGGGGCCGATGTTGGACATGAGCGGCGGAAGGGAGTGGCGGATTGTGTGGCCATGTTTGGCTAAGACGCTGATGTGGCAGTGCCAGGGCTTTTCTTCCAACGACCACAATCTGGGTCCGGGCGATGACCGCTGCCGGTGGAGCTGAGTCTTTCAGAGTTCCGTGATTATGTTCACAATTTCTCGAGTCTCACAGTATTTTCCCCACCAGTTTTCTGGATCGTTTTGGATCGTTTTGTAGCTAGTGTTGTTCGGGTCGGGTCGGGCCTGAAAGCCCGGGCTTGGGTCGGGTCGGGGTAGGGTCGGGCCTGGAGAATATCCTGAGCCCGACCCTAGGCCCCAGGTAGGGTCGGGTCGGGTCGGGCTTGGGCCTGAGCCCGGGCTTGGGTGTATTTTTCGGCGACTTGATTCAGTGAGTTTTTTCAACCATAAACATGTTCTACAATGATTTCTCACCGCATGTTGTACTCATGTATCCTCTCCCTTGCGTAGTAGCTTGAAATAGGCTTGCAACGAAGATTTGAACCGCCATCAAATCCAGCGACAAGTGCTATTTCACTAACCGACCTCAGATAGGCTGTGATATGCTGAGTCCTACAGCAAGATTTACTGTGTACATCCCAAAGTAACTGCTGAAACAAATTTTTCTTCACCCAAAGTGGGGTGGTTAGGGTCAACCGAACCGACCCGGGCTCAAGCCCGGGTCGCGGGCCTTGAAAAATCCCAGGCCCGACCCTAGGCCCGACTCAAACTAGGGTCGGGTCGGGCCTGGGTCGGGTAGGGTCGGGTCGGGCTTGGGTCGGGCTTGGGCCTAAGCCCTGGCCCGGGACATCACTATTTGTAGCCTACAAATCCAAAAAGTTCGCTCCTGGACAGAACTGTCAGAACAGGACTGGACGACGCAGTTCTTCTGTTCCTACCTCGTTTATATCTCATACTTGATGCTCCCAGGGAAAGAAACACGAAGAAAAAGATGTGCTCAATTTCTCCTTGATAAATTATTGCAGGTGCGGACCATTCCGCCTCCACATATTCTCCTGCCTCCCTTCTACCTTGTTCATCACACCTTGTAATTTCGTACGCCAAGGGAAACAGACAAAGAAAATAGTTGGCTGGCACCCAAGCAAGACCCAAGCGAGACCTGCCCGCGAATCGAACGGTGACCTTCGGGGGGATCATGGAAGAGCGGGCAGATGCGGGCCATTCCGCCTCCAGGTCTTCTTTTCTGATTGCAGCCTGATTGTGCCTCATATTTCTATACGCCAAGGAAGAAGCGTCATTCCACTACATGAACTGGCCGCGCATCGAACGCGGATCTTCTGCAGACTTGTGCGCATTTTGACTCTCAAGTTATTGCAGATGCGGACCACTCAGCCGCCAGATCTTCTTCTTCCCCCTTCCACGTCACGCCTTGTACTTGCTGACACTGTGGGTGTCAAAGCTAATGACTTTCACACCCGCACGTATGTGAAATTCAGTCTCCGAATCGCTGACTTCCAGGTACTTTTTGTAATATTTCATGCACTTTATCATGAAATTCATGAACTAGGTGCGGATCGCAATCCCGAGACACAGTTTTCATGCACTTGGGTCATGTACTTTTTGTAAGGTTTCATGATTTTTTTGTGAATTTCATGAGTCGACCCATGAAATCCATTAGCTTTGACAACCACAGTGTGAAAACACACAAAGAAAAGAGTTGGACAACGAAAATATGACCTGGCCCCGAATCGAACGGGGTCTTCTGCCTGATTTGCTGCGAGTGTTCCATCCTTCACAGATGCGGACCATTCCGCCTCCAGGTCTTTCCCACTTTGATTCTACCTGGTTCATACATGACAACCTGACACTCGAGGCTTTGAGGACTTGGGGTTCTGAGAAAAAAAAGGCCAAGAGGACCAAGGAAAACGTTGGTATCGGCTGGTTCTTCTGCCAAAATTCCTGATCGTGTATTAATATATTATGAGAATCTTTCCGCCTCCAGTTCCCCTTCCTTCCTACCTTATACCTCGCGTATCCTTATACTTGACAATCTGAGAAAAATGGACAAGAAAAAAGCTGGGATGACGGAAACCATGACCTGGCCCCCCAATCGATTGGGTTTTGTTGTTTGCAGATCTCCTGGTCCTCACCGCAGGCTACCCAAAGCAGTGATTTGTAGAGGCGGATTATTATGTTGAAACCTTGGTTCTTGATACCAAAAATGGTGTACAAACGGGCGATGACCTGGCCCCGAGTCGAACGGGGGTCTTCTGCAAACCCAAGTTGTCTCTGTATTTATTGCAGATGCGGACCATTCCGCCTCCAAGTCTTCTCATACCTCCCTTGTACGTCCTTCATACCTGATACTTTCAAGCTCCCAAGGACCCAATGATGGCAACATCGACCAAGGAAAAACATGTGTATCAGCTGGTTCTTCTGCAAATAATATTCTTGGTCATGTATTCCAATTACCTGTATGCGCAGATGTGGGTCGGTTCTGCCTCCGGATCTTCTTGATTCCCCCTTTCTACTTCGCTTATCCCTTGTACTTCTGAGAGAAATGGACAAGAAAAAAGGTAGGATGACGGGAACCATGACCTGCCCCGCGGGAATCGCGTGGGTTTTTGTTCAAGATCTCTCGGTCCTCGGTGGCTACTTAAGGCAGTGATTTCTGGCGGCGGTTACTGTGTTGAAACCTTAGTCCTTTATACCGAAAAAAAAAAAAAAAAAAAAAAACAGATGGAGCAAATGGGCTATGACCTGGTCCCGAATCGAACAGGGGTCTTCTGCACAGTGCAAACACTTTCGAAGGGAGAGTCCGGAGTCATTGCAGATGCGGACCTTTCCGCCTCCAGGTCTTCGCATTTCTCCCTTTCTATCTCGTTCATACCGGGCAAAAGTATTTTGATGACGCGCGACGTGTGCAACGTCAGTTCAATTTTCCGTCAGTGTTGAACTCACCTTGTCCACCCTGCCAGAGCTTCAATCTTTCAGAGCCATCTTGCGTAATGCCTCAGACACAAGAATGCAATGGAATAATTCGTGTTAAACCAGGCTTGGAAGCCAAAGCACAAAAAAAAAAAATCGTTCATACATGATACTTTTACGCTTCGTGCTGGAAAAAGAGGCGAAAAGAAGACATGAATTTGACGGTGCATGACCTGGCCCCGAATCGAAAGGGAGTTCTCTGGAAACACTGTGTGCATTATTCACAAATCAGGACCATTCCACCTCCAAGTCTTTTTTTTCCTCCCTTCTACCTCGCTCATACTGGCTAGAGACTTCAAGGTATACACCAAGGTAAAACACCACAAAAATCTGGCTTTGACTGGACGATGACCTGGCCCCGAATCGAACTGGTCTGCCAATATTCTTGATGCACAATGTGTTTCATTATTATGCGCAGATGCGGATCGCTCCGCCTCCAGGTCTTCTCCTTGCTCTCTTCTACCTCGTTCATGCCTCCCTTCTAGGCTCAAAGGCAACAATGGAGAAAGAAAAGATCGACGAAATACGAGGACAAAATTGTTGCAGTGTCTGTTCGATACACACCGTCTTCAGATTAGGCCCAGATGCGGACCCACTCCGCATGCCGCAAGTACTTTCCTTTAACCTCCTTCTACCTGGTGACCTGGCCGCGAATTGAACGGGGTACTACGGGCCGTCTGCGGCCGCGCGGCGATGGAGATCATGCAAAATGCAGTCCATTCCGCCTCCAGGTCTTCTCCTCCGTATCTTTCCCCTTTACTGTATATTTGCGCTTATTCCACGGGCAAGTCAACACACTCAATATTTCAACTCCGATTTTCCAACCTTGCGAAATAATCAAATTGTGGTCGTGTTTGGCCCAGAAGGCGATGTGGCGGTGCGGAATTTTCTTCCACACGATCCGCAACTGCTCAGGAAATGCCGACCTCCACAAGCGGGAACACAGAAGGCTGACGAAAACCAACTGCTCAGGACTTCGTTATGATAATCGCGTCCGACGTTGGTCCCGTCCAACGTCCAAACTTGAACGCGGGAACGACGAGCTGCAAACGAGATTTTGTGGGCGATTGTACGCTTGATACATGCCTTATCGCACCGCCTTCGAGCTTGAAATGCTAGCTATAGGCAAGTTTATCGCTATCGTGCCACCAGCTTGAAACACCCCTCCTTTTCCTCCTCCTACCGTTTCCGATCGTACTATCGCCTGGAGTGGATTGGCTTTTTTTTGTCGTCGCGCAAGATGCATCGCCGTCGCTCGCCGTCACTTGGGGTACCCATGGAGCGGAATGACGAAACTGAATTTGGTATCTCGGCTGTTGCAGGCTGTTGCCACGCTGAATAAAGCTCGCGATTTCTATCGGTGCCTTTCCTAAGACAGTGAATAGACGCAGGGAGCCGCCTGTTTTGTCGTTGGTCACATCCTGCCTTGGGCACCAGTACGGTGAAGAGATTTGCCTGCTGTAGAGCCCAAAACAGACTCCGCAACAGCTGCAACGCCAATCTGTTTTGAATTTTTGCGGTGTCCCGTACACTGATTGGCGCCGCTTCGGAGGCGGTGGAGAGCCCCACGGAGCGTCCCTTAAAACCAAGGACGCGTCGTTCCCACCATCTTTTCCCCCTTCATGCCGCCCGCACCTCACCCTATCTATGTCGGCTTAGAGCAAGACGAGCGTAATGCATACGCGGAGGAGAAGTTTGACCCATATGATGAGGAGCCACAGCCTCAGGAGTTCGCTCCGCCACCCACCGTTCGGTGCGCATCTTCTTTACGCTTTGGAAGATCCACGCTTACCTTTGAATGTGGCGACAAGTGTGGCCCGACGGTCTTTATTTTTCCACCTACTGGGATGGCCTACCCTCGTCATCGCCGGTCAACTATCTCTACAGGCCGTGGGATGGGTATTCTTAGCCGTGGTGCGATCCCGCGGCCCAATACCCCTCCCATATTCTATGGCCGTCTCCGTGGACAATAACCCACACATCGTCACGCTCGTCGCGACGCTCATCTCAACATTCCTGGGCGGATGTTCGAGCTAGTACGTTCCCAAAAAAATGCATACCGCTTCGTTGCTGACGAATCACGACCTGCATAGTCTCTTCTCCTACGCGCTCCGTCGGTCAATGTCACTCTACCTTCTCCGACCCGTGTCGCTAAGCACGCTCGGAGCGAGCGTGAACATCTCTATGCGCTCCTTCGTGTTTCACCGGCGACACTGGAAGTGGCCAGCCATTTCCCTTCTATGCCTTATCATGGCCGGCATCCAAACTTCCGTGTACGTCGTGTCTCCGCAATCACTGCAACTGCGTTGCCGGATCCTGATCCTCTCTCTACACTAGCTGGTCAACCCTGATAACACCCGTGAAAATCGACATCTCGACGCCACTAGCGGGCCACGACATCGATCTCGCCAGCCCGAATCTGCACCAGATTTGGGAGAGCAAGGCGATGGGGGTGTGTCTCTCCGCGGGTGCGTCTCACTGTCCTATCTTCGAGGCTCCACTAATTCCGCGTTCCGGGCTATAGGGAGGGACGGTGCGGTTTACGGAGGCGTTCCGACGAGCGGGTACGCGAATGGGCAGTCGTACCTCGGGTTGCCGGCGGCTGTTTCGCTGCTTGGGCAGGGGTTCAATATCTCTACACGTGCGTGATTTTTATGTGCTTATTTTCCGGGTTGCAGTTCTGAAGGCATGTAACAGGCGGGATTGCAGCAGCGACGTTGAACGATACGCACGTCGGCTCGTGGTCGATACCAGCCTCGGCGCACAGCGAGGGTAACCGAGGCCGAGGCATCTCCGAGAGCTACTCGATGACCCAGCAAGGTTCGGAAACCACACCCGCATTCGTTCCACACTGACGATTATTATTATTTAGGATTCACCGCAAACGTCTCGTGTACGCTTCGTAACCTGACCAGCACGACAACGCCCGACGTTGAGCAGTCCACGGACTCCATCTCTGGCTGGAAGACGAATCTGGCGGCAAACGGGATTGACAGGGCTAATATCACCTGGGTGAACGTCGCGTCGAATTGCTTCGGCACATACCTAGGTAAGTTAAAAATACAGATGCACCGTATGAAAAAAACTCACCTTCGGCAGTGAACCTCACCGACGTGTATTTCGATTCAAAGGGGGAATACATGTGGGCTGTTGGATGCGATCCGACGCCAGCTGCCCCCAATGATTACAGTACGCCCCGCACAACTCTTTGCATTTGTATTTGAAGTCTCACATCGAGTACAGGTTTGATCCTGCAAGCAACGGGTAATTACACAGATTTGAGTGGCGCGGACAAGACGAGCTACCTCGTGTGCCAGATCGCGCCCACCACCAGCGTCGTGCACGTAGACTACGCCAACGGTATCAACGCCTTGGTGCAATCCGTCGACCCCCCTGCGTCTAACGCGGGCGGCGCGGCTGGGTTCTTCGCCATGTACATCATTACAGACTTGGTGTGGCACCAGCAGGCGTTGAATGTGAACGGGGTCGCGGACCAGTTGCAGGAGCTGCTTGAGAATGTGGCGGCGGATAAGCGCCTCGAGGTTATAGTGCGTGCTCCGATCCCTACTCGCAGAGTGAATGATTGACCATGGATGCAGGCGCAATATCTGCAAGGTGTCGTCGAATACAGCGCTTCCGTATGCACCTCCTGCCTTATGCCATCCCTCCGCGCCTTACACTTACGTACATCCCTGACAGATCCTACGTGCCTGTCTGTCAGCACAAGATCTAGTATTCACTGGCGGCGTCCCAACCAACCTAACTCGCCCGACGACCGGAACCTGGACCACCCAGACGCTCGGCTGGAAGCCCTACTCCACAGGCACGACCGTCTGGATCCTCGTCCCCGGGCTGTTCATGGCGTGTTCCACTCTCGCGCTGGTAATCGTCGCCGTGTGGCGCCACGGCCCCGAGATGCGCACGCACACGACAACGTTTGACCCGTCGAACCCGCTGCATTTGATGGCGGCGGCCGCGTCTGGGGGGCTGAACGGTGTGTTTAGGAGTTTGAAGGAGAGGGATATTGATGAGGGCGGGAGGCTTAGCGTTGTGCTTGGGTCGGTGCCTGGGCGACGAGGGCCGGCGCTCGTTCGCGCGGACAATGTTCTCAGCTCTCAGCAAGAGAATGTGTTCTAACTTATTTGAAGCTGCTAACTGTCAACTCTAATTTTAATTGCTATCGTATGTCTGCAGCTAGGATTCACGCAAACTCTGACTTCACCGATATATAGCCATGATGACACCGCAACTCGTGTGCATTTGCGACCCCATTCATTAGCTCTAAAAAACTCAACTGCATACGCCTCTGCGTCTGGACTTTGTAGACTTCGAATCGACATTACAGAAAATCGAACAAGAATTTGTCGCTGGCAGTTCAATTCATGCACCTCACATGCCAGCCTCATCTATGACCGTGATAATATCTAGAGGCATAACCTGGATCTTCTCGCCATCCAGAAAATTAGCTGCATCGCCCTTCACAACTGTCTGGAATTCCTCGCTCCCCACTACCTGCAATAAACATCTTAGCTATTGCTCACCTACCAGCGGGTATTGATAGCTCACCTCCATCAAATCCTTGTGGCTCTTCGCTTCGAGGATAGCCAGACCGTCGTAGTCTGGTACGGGAAGTCCTGCCGTGCGGAGGCGATCCGACATCTCAGTGTTCACATGTCCCTAGGATCGGTTCATTCGCCGATATGGGGTTTCACTGGAGGCACAAACCTGTTCGTACTTCAAGAGCTTGGCCTTGACGATGTCGAGGGCGATGAACTGCGGCCCATGCACTTCGGTCCAGTAGCGGCCGAACTCTTCCTTGCTGGTGCCAGGTTTGCGTGTCATGAGGATGGCGATGCGGGCACGGTCGGTGCGAACGGCGAAGGACATCTTGGGGAGGGAGGGAGGGAAGGAGTAAAGCAGACTGTAAGCCGAGCCCAGTCACTGACTATGCTACTTATATGCAGACTGGGATGCGAATTAACGCTGAGCCGAGCAGGTTAGATCCATCTCCGGGTGACAGGTTGTTCCGGATCCCGAGACGCATGCGAAAGAACGCACGTCTCGGCTCTCCAGTCCCAGTGCCTTACATATTTGCGATGCTGAGAGGGGGAAACCCTCGGACGCAGTTCAACAATCAAGTGGACAAATCAAGGACTGACGTTTCCTAAGTCGACTCGTATGTGGTGAACTATACTCATTTATCTCACTACTAATATGTTCATACAACACATGAGCTACTAATATCGGTCCCACAAAGCGTTCAGATTAATGGGGGTGTGATTTACAATAACTTGAACGAGTCGGAGTCTGGAGAAGCATGTCACACTCTACTACGTCGGCTTCGGAATGAGACACGTCTGAGTCTCCCCGGAACAGCGTGCCAGGGACAAAGAAGAGTCGGATTTCGACTCCTCGCGTCCATCCCACTGGCCCCACGTGGACCTCAACGACATGGCGCTTCTCACGGAGGAAACGATGGACGAGGTCACGGAGCCCACTCGTCGAGGGCGTCGCACAGTGGGCCCATCGCCAAGAGAGGAGCGCACCAGCTCCGGGGGGATATTCTCGCCCAGCGTGCGCGACAGTTTGGCTGCCATTTTGCGTCGACGGACGAGATCCACGTTGTCGGCCAAGTCCTCCGTGGACGCCCAAGCGGCGGACGAGTTGAAGCTGATGCCCGACGACGGGGTCAGGGGAGAGTGCGGAGCGGCGATAATGCAGGATAGACTCGGTAACCGCACGGTAAGCACAGGCCGGGAGCTGCGGCGGGATACTTTTGGGGATGGTGGTAAGATGGAGGAAGTGGACTCGGATTCCGGGACGCTTTGAGGAAAAGCGATGCTTTCCGCAGGGAGGGGAGTCTCGCCGAGGATTGATTCGAGCTTGCGAGTAGACCTCACAAGGCGGGCTCGCTGCGCCTGTTGCAAAGGTGTGGGGGTGGGGGATACGCTGGGCATCGGTGGTGCGGCTGGAGATACTAGGGAGGGAATTGAAATGAAGGTGGTGGGAGGAGATGGGATTTGAGGAAAGGGGCGCACTCCGCTCCGTTTATATGTCTTGCAGTGAGACAGGCTCCGCACAAGTGAAACAGGAATTACCACATTGGGATACAATGCGGTGTTCAACCTCCGCCAAGCTCCTCTCAGTCGCACTTGACGTCTCTCCACTTCTCTCCACAATGTGCGTCCACGATGTTATTGTCAAGAGTGAAATATCCAACGTCCAAGTCCACGTCGCTACAATGACATACACACCAAGTGATACTCAGCTGGAAATTGAGAGCGAAACCGGGGCGGTGTTTGGCACCTATGACACGGATATGTGGCGGGAAACGTGGGTGCTAACGATTCGGCGTTCGTCGTCAAGTGATGAGCAGGGAACCACCTTCGAGTTGGGAAACTACAAAGACGGGTTGCTACATGTGGTGAACCATTTGGGTGCACCCATTGCATGTATTTACGCAACAAGTTAGGACCAAGGGGATCAGAATTTCGGGAAGGCGGGGACGCTGCCCGTAGGTCCGTGACGGCGACCAAGCGGCGAGTCCGAAAGTCTGCGACTTCTGTTGACGCGATCACGTGTGATGGTGAATTCTCACGGTTCACTCCGCAATGACCAATTGTGGATTCGCGTCACCGTCGTCAACGATTCCAGATGACCAGTTTTCTGGCGACGTCAGTGGTGCCAGCAGTGGTTAAATATCTTGATTCCCCCTGATACGTTCTTAAGATTTCAACTCATAACCAAAACCTCCACTAACAACACTCACAATGCCTCTTTTCGGATCCTCCTCCAATGACAACAAGGTACATTTTCTCCAAATTACTTCCCTGCCTTTATTGACATATTTTTTATTCTCCAAGCATCACGGCCACGCCAATGACCTCGGTGCCACCGGGACTGGCGTTGGTCGCACAAATGAAACCTACCCTCCCTCCTCTGAAATGACGGGGCCAGGGATGGGTCAGTCTGGCGTGGGTCAGGGCGGCATGGGTCAGGGCGGCATGGCCGATCCCGGTGCTGTATGTCATACTTCAAGCCGCATTTTCTGTTGAACTCATTTTCTTGTGGCAGATGGGCACCACAACACCAGGGGCACCACAACGCCGAGCACCACACTGGTGGTATGCGCGACGACGGAATGATGGACGGCGCCGGCAATGGCGCTGGTATGGGCAGCCTGGGCGCTGGCAATAACGCGGGCACGGGCACCGGCACGGGCGCTGGGACCGGCGTTGGCCATGGTACTCAAACCCACGGCGACGGATCATCGACGACTGGAAAAATCGAACACGCTGTCGGATCCGTGATTGGAAGCAAATCTCCAAGCAAAGGGCCTAGAGAAGGAGCAGTGCGCCGGCTCATTTATTTTAACGCGCCCGATACTGACATCGAGTTTCAGAGAAGCCAAGGGGCTGAAAATTCAAAGCCACGAGATGGCGGAGGCTGAGCGGCTGGAGCACGAGGCTGGCATTCGCCGTGAACGTGCTGTTGCACACGGTGCTCACCCAGATAACAGACATGTCGGCGGTATGGGTCCCGGAGGTGCTGGCGGTGCCACTGGCGGAGGCACTGGCGCATATTGATTTGTTCGAGCGAATAATGCAATGTACTACTATTCAAGTTACCAATGCGCACTGTATTTTATGAAACGTACCGCGTTTTTTACCGTATCGTGATTCATTCGTTTGAGTCGCACCAGAATATGTGAATTCAATCGGAGCAAGTCTATCAGGTTGCAGACCGAACGTCCCGGCCTGGACGTGGCTTTGGATGGTGGAAGTAAAATTCTTGCATGTGGCATGAAATTGTGTCGTCGCGAGGCTGCGTCCGAGAATCCTGGATGCAAGTTGGTTGTGTTGGACGAGTTGCGGGAATTATACTGCGATAAGTACGTACGTTGATATGCCGAACAAGTGGTGTCGCCGAAACGGGAAGAGTGGCGGCGGCAAGGGAGACGAGTGCAGCATGAATGATATGATCAAAAGAAGGGTAAAATCGAAGGATGTGATCGTAGGTCTTCTGTGGCTTGGAATACAGGCGGCGTTCATCCGTTCGTTTCAGACTTAAAACTGTTGCAGTGACCAGTCCGTTTTTTTTTTATACCGATGGGTTGATATTCCCACCCCGAGGGGCATCTAACGCAATGTTGATTCCCTCCGGAGTTCCTCGTCGACTCACTAACTGCATGAACACACCGATATATGGTTCAAATAATTAATAAGCTGGGAACTATTCTAGCCGACTCAAACGCTGCTCTTCCTTCCCGAGTAATGCGTTTAGCTAAGGGGGGTTGCCCCCAACACGCTCGCTATATCTGCGGCGTATTGATACTCCGTCGTTGCGTCGTGGTAGGTCTGTGTAAAGTTTAAATATCGTTTCAGTTCTTGTGAACGCTGTGGCTCTTACGCAAGTAATCCTGACAGCTGGAACAGAACAACGGCGAGTCAGTTAAAAGCTGGAGTCAGGTCAAATCAATGCGGGGGCGTACAGTTAACAGGGTCGACATTATGGATAGGGGGCTCAGCTAAAGCACCAAAGAATGTTTGATTGCTCTGAATAGCGACCGGCCAAATGGCGCAAACGCTGGTGAAACTATTTGCTCCCTGGTTAGAATCAAGCTAACAATACATTCCTCGTTCTGGCACGTACGCGGGCGCGAATTGGGTCAGATTGACTTGAGGAGGAAGGTTATAGAGGAGGAAGTTGTCAAGGGCGTGGACAAGGCCGGTGCTAGTGACGAGCAAAGCAAGAGGAGCGGTGAATCTCATGGTTGATTCGAGTTGATGTGAAATTGTGGTAAGGAAGGTTGTCTGAACACCATGCCTTATATACTCCTGTGGATGATTGTCGAGTGTTTGTGCAAAGCACTACGTTCAGCGGCGATGGATAGCCGTTGCGTGCTGGGCTAGCCCAAGTCTCGCCGGACCGCACCTGGCCGTTACCTAGTGGCTCAAGCTGACCCCGGTAATCTGGATGGCTTCATCGAGGGGTACATAGCCCGGAGCCAGGCATAGCCGCACCTGAGGCTGTCGTATGCTGGCCGGTGCCTCGGCATTGAATCCCAGGGCTGAACGCAATATTAATGTTTATGGGCATCTTTCACCGAAGCCCACCAGCACCGTCTTACTTCGGTCCGGTCTGCAATTTACAGATAAAGAACAGCTACATATGCTATTCACAGAAATAACTCTACCCCTTCTGTCATCGGCCCCAATCTTCTCACCGGCGGATGTTAATTGAAACTGGAACTTTTTTGAAACCTTTCCATCCAGCGGGGTCAGAGTTTGTCCAGTGAGAGTCCAGTCACGTCCAAAAATGATGTCGGGATGTTATTGTGAGCATGATTGCATCAAGACCTCGGAAGGGCTAGAAAAATCCGGAATGATCCATATGAGCCTCCGTGCTCGACGCAAACAACGGTTTGACAAGGAACTTCCCGGACGCCGACGTTCCGCCATTTGATCAAATCTCTGATGGACAAAGAAGAGGACAGAAGTTCAGGCAAGTGCATACTCAACAATCTATATAAGAAAAGACGTGGGGTGTCTCGACAAACGTCAAAGTGGAGCCAGGTGGAGCTGCCGGGTTCAACCGGTCAATTGGTTCCGGTTTGTGCCGATGGTTCATTCCGGCTCCACAGCGATGTCGAAATGTTGATTTTTGGCAACTTGGGCACTGTTTCTGGTTGAAATCATTGTGTGTAGTCGGATTTCTTATGTAATCTGCCCCATGAAGGTAAATCCTGTGTGCCCACTGCGAAGATAAAGAAGGATGAAGGCAAGATGAAGGCGAGAGAGAGCGCGAGAGCGACTGACTCAGAGGCGACTATATATCTATATAAGAAAAGAAGTGGTTTGTTTGGCGTAGCTAACAGTGGCGCCTGTGGAAATGGATGATGCCATTCAGTCCGGGTTTGCGGCGATGTTGAATTTTTGGTGCCGGCTCCACCACGATCTCCAGTATGGCCAGAACAGTAACGATGAGCCAAGTTAGGTTGAGGCAAGATGAAGGCGGGTCGAGATGAAGGCGATGATCTCGTACCAATTTGAACTTTGAGCCGAATTCATCATGCATACAAGCAAATCTAATAACTTGATATACAAGAAAATCACCTGAAAGATAGATTCGAAGCAGCAGGTGGTTAGGTTAAATGCTGCTAATCGGCTGAGGCTCAAGCAGCGCGAAGATCCACCATACTCCGAAAAAGTTGAAAGGAGAGATCTCGAGAACTGTCTATGGGGCCGCGAGGAGTCGACCGAAGGTCGACGACGAGCGGCGTCTTCAGTTTATGTATGTAAGTAAGGTCAACAGGACGTGGAATGCAAATCCTCAGCTGTTGAATTCCGTGGCGAAGCACGGGTAACTGCTAGTTTTAAACAAAGAACATCAGTTCCGACAGCTGTGTTTTTTTCCTGGGAGGAGGATGCATTTTACTTGCACAGGACAAAATCAACCAGCTTACCAGTGTACCGCTTTTCATGTCATCGTCATAATGATATTTTTTTTCCGTGAGGAAGCCATCCACGGGGACGACGGATTAGGCCTGTCCATCCTTTATCTCCGGGACGCAGCATAATAATCAACGGCCAGTACAGACCGTCTGCGGACACCGATGTTCCAAATTCCTCTTTCTGTGGGAGCGCCTATGTCCATCCTCAGGGTAAGATTGATTGAGGGCTTGGGCATGGTCGCGTCTCACTCTCGACGGTCTTGGTTGCAATTTTCCCGAGTTATCTGTCGCGTCGGGACAACATACCAGGCAATCCGAACCGCGTCGGAGCTTTTTGCTTGCATTATTTGGTGATGAGGGTGTGTCGGAAAAATCCTAGATTGCTTGCAACGGCACCAGACATGTTGCAAGACGTCGTAAGGTCATTTGGTTTTAGGTGGCTTGTATCTCGGATGTCAGGTTCTTGCGACTAGTCTCAAGCCACGTCGTGACTCTCAAGGCGTCACAAGGTCCCTGGTGCCAAACGGTCTTGCAACGCGCCCTGAGGTGTCGAGAGCAGCCCAGGATACCTGAAGGCTTCAGCGCGGTACCCGACCAATTGAATTTTCAATTAGGCACACGACACGAGGACTTCGAACGATGTATGCGAGAGAGAGATATATTGATATGGAGTACACGCGTAGCGACGGGGTGTACAGGGATAGTCAACGAGCAGTAAAAACTCACCTTGCGGTGAAGAAGAAACGGATGCTGTGTTATTGTGTCATTGATAGGCTCGCAAAAGCCACACGCTGCGTACCGTGTGTAGACATGAATACAGCGCGGTGGAGCTGCATCGGGCGGAGTGCGTGCGCCGTGAAGAACGCAAAGAAAAGAGAGGCACGACACTGGAAAGCAGGTCAGTAGGAATAAGCAGTGTGGGGTGGGGTGGGCACGCACCCGTACGGTAGTCGTCATTCAGTGGGATAGCCGTCTGCGCCGCATTAAAGTGGATCGGCACACGCGTAGGGAGACATAGGAGAACGAGGACGGTGCTCGTCACGGGGAGCCGGTGCGAAAGGCGTGGGTCCCGCGACCGCAGGTGGTGGTGGTGGTGGGACGAAAGCAAGAGTGGTGGAGTCACGTCGTCACAGGCCGCGGATTGATATAGCACGGGTGACGTCACTCGCTCCACACTCGGCCCGCTCCCCCACGACTCAGCTTCAAGAAAACTTCTTCACTGTATACACTTAGCCACGACGCATGTCTTTGACTCGAAACCCGAGCATCGACTGAAATATCTTGCACTTGAGCGCTTGTGAAAAGGAAAAAAAAGCCCGGCCTGTTGCAAGGCATCTCAAGATGTCTCAAGCCCTGCGTATCTTGGGACGTCTCGAGACGCCTTACGAGTGACCCACGTATCTTGTGATGGCTTGCAATAGCTTGTAAGCCACGCGCCATCGGCTTGTAACCACTCATAATCCGTTCCAAGGTCACAAGCCTAGTCAAGCCGTTGCAAGATAAATGGCTTTTTTCCGACATGGTCGGCATCGATTGCGGAAAATGCGAGGAAGCATTCGTACATGCAACGCAAAGTCAACTTGCTTCCAATTTAGCAGAAAAACTCCGTTCGTCACGGGGCTGGCCAGCGTTGACAGTACTTGCTCTCGAGAAATCCGGGAGAATGATGGCCGCGGAGTGTTTAGAGTCCGCTGTTTTCAACACGGAGCACGTGACTGGTTGAGTTTCATTCTTGAACCGACGCCGGCAGGCGTCGAGGCCCAAGGGCATCATCACAGACACGACGCAATACACCCAATCCTCACCTGTTCTTCATCCTCATACAGATTGTGTGCAGCCTCCGGCTCTCCATGTGAGCTTTGAATGGGGACTTATAAGATAAGTTATAACCCGGTCCTTAAGTTCCACTATCTCTGCCTCCGATCATCACTCGCATCTCGACGTTTGGTCACCTTTGCATGCCAGGTATTTTCGTTTATTGAACGAGGTTCTCCTGGCTGGGTGTTTCCTTGAGGACTGCATGGCTGGGACGGTGAATATTCCTCGATGCACGACGAGGCTGCCAGCACTGTCAGGGCGTTGAGAACTCTGGAGCATTTTTGCAAGGCTTTGGGAATACAATGCGGACACTCTGTGGACGGTCTGCCCACGTTGAAAAGGCGGAAATCATCCGGATGATTCCGATCAGATTTTGAACAGCAATGGTTCGACATGAATTGCACCAGAACGGTGTGCCTGGCTTCCATTTCCGTGCCTTCGGACCCTTATAATGCCAGGGCACTCGAAGACACGCGAACGGCGTCTCCCATGAGAGTTTTCCAAAAGTGGCAGCGCAATCGCCGCGCCGCGGGGGGTTGGAGTCGGTGTTTCCAACCACCGATGTCCGATCACCCTGGGCATTAGGCCACCCTGGCTTGTTTACAAGACGCACTGAGCATCAGTTCTTGCAGTATGGAACACATGTCGGATAAATTAGGGGATCATCAAGATATTTACAACGCATACACGCTTTGAGCAGAATATACAAACATATTCCCATGGGCTGCTTCCGATGAGTCGATGCTATAGATAGAGAATATATTAGGCTGCTTCCGATGTCATTCTGCCATTCTAGCTATCATGCCTCCTGTAACTTACACGCTCGTTGGCAGCAAGAATAATGATCATTGCCATACATTATTGGGACGTGCACCCTATATAAGAGGCAGCGGTACTGTTCAGGGGGATCAAGCACCCGCTGCGATCTACTTGCACCCACCAGCTCGAGCTACCACTGACCGGTCCTAATAACTGAACTGTGCGCTTCCAACGATTCGTCTAACTTGTTGTCACTGAATGTTCTGCCACGTCAGGCCATGGCTAAACCTGTTTGGGAAAATATTTCCGGCGACTGGCACAACCAACTCGGCTCGACTATGAGCCTACGCGCAGACAAGAACGGCGGGCTCGAGGGGGAATACCACTCCAAAGTTGGGAACGCTCCCGCCATTTATGCCATCGTTGGCCGTTTTGATGCGGGTCGTCCAGCGGGGCCGGCGGTGAAGGGCGTCTCTATCGGGTGGACGGTGACGTTTCGGTGCACGATTGCCAGCCCGGACGGGCGCATGGAGATGGAGCACAACGCGCGTACCACTACGACGTGGAGCGGTCAATACTTTCTGGACGGGGGTGAAAGGATCCTCACCCACTGGCTGATGTCGTACAGTACCCTCGCGGACGACGCCTGGGACTCGACCAACATTGGGAGCGACACATTCACTCGCAACAAGCCAACCGCCGCCGAGATTGCCCAGGCGAAGACCCTGACAGCCGCTTCGCCGCACGTGGAGGATATGCTTGCAATGCGTAGGATGTGAACCCACAACTCTGATTTAAAGTGGACCAGTAGTGGAGAAAGTCTTTTCGTGTCTGTATGAATAGTGATTGAAGAGATATGTAACAGGTTCCTTTAGTGACGCCGGTTGATAAAACCTGGAAATGCAGCTGAGTTTCAAAGCGGCGGTTGAAATACGTGCCACATCGCGAAACGAGAGGCGAGTTGAGTTTACTGTATTTTTTTCGTTCAATTCGGCAGTCACGCGTCACGCAGGGCGCTGACGGCGCCGAATTTTCTTGGCCCGTCGGCGAGTGACGAGGTGCCGAATTGGTTGAAAATGTCACGCGTCACACCCCGCGCCGAATTGAATGAAAAATACAGTAGGGAGGCGGAATAGACCGCATCTAACGCATGAGTGCAGTAATAATTTACGCGAGCTTTTGGAATTGATGAGTTTGAGGCGGCACGACCCATAAGTCCAGTTTCTGGTGAGAAGCGGCCGGCCCGTGCCGATGTCCTCAGTGCCAAAGCAAATAGGTCACAGATGTGACACGCCTGCTTCCTGCCACTACCATGTCTTTCGTCTGCATAAACTGCGGTCATCGCAGTGTGCCCGATTCCTTACCCTCCCAAGAGACATCCGGTTTCGCTTCTCCCAATCTTCCGGCCAGCTGCGCACAGAGTTGGAGCAGGTCAGATTGGCGATTCTGCGACAAAACCCTGCCTCGACGCGGTGGAGAAAAGAAAGTGCGATCTGGAGGTCGGGCTCGCCCAGGTCGTATACCCTGCTCTCACGCTCCCGCCGGAAATATTGTCCGGCATTTTCGTCGAGTGCCTCCCCACTCATGATCATCGTGCGCGGCCTTCTCCGGTGACCCCGCCGCTCTCACTGGCGCAGGTCTGTCGGCATTGGCGGTCGATTGCTCTCTTGACCTCCGAACTTTGGAGCTATTTGGATCTTGCTTTCCTAGGAGACGTAGGAGACGGGGAGAGGTTCGCCAATGGTAAGGCATTCGCCCCTTTTGGAAGATACAGAACGTTACTGAGCCGGAAACTATACCTGACGCCAAGATCTCCGCACCAAACCTCTGCTCCCTCACCCTCCACGGATACGGCCTCGATTTCTTGACTCTTCCCGGTCTGCAGCGGTTGCGGATCAGGGACAACACGTGTAATCTGGAGGAGTTTCTTAATCGCTCCTCCTGTGTCCTCGAGCACTTTACCCTGCATGTCGACGACGCCGCAGATTATCTTCCCTACTTTCGTGCAATGCCTATTCTAACCTTCCTGTCCATCGGGATCAATTACAGGGACGCTTTTGCTAGAGTGTTCTAGAACCCCACACTCCTTCCCCATCTCAGTACCCTCACGGTTTTGGCAGGTATCTTAGACGACTTCGATTACCTCGATTCGCTAAACCTGCTGGACGCACTACACAGTCGCTCAGCACCTCTCGCTCCACTGTTGTCGGCCGAGTTTGTTTTCCAACCGAATTCCCAAAATTGGCTGCCTCCCGAGCCAATGCGACGCGTATTTTACAGGCTTATTGCACAGGGCCTGAAGTTTCGAATGATAGCATGGAGGTACGATGCCGTTCAATTGGTCTGGCCGGAGGAGAGTACCGGTGAGGCTCATCTCTTGTCGGTGGATTCCCGCTGAATATCCAAAGGGTAAACGGCCAAATGCCTCAATCGTTTACGCCCGGGCGCCTCACGGTACTCGCATTTTCTACAAAAGTGATGTCTCGTTGCATGCGCGCTTACTTTTCTTGTTTTGTTTTGTATACCAGTGTATGGCTTCTCTTCTCATTATCGTCCCTGGTGTCCGCTGTTTTGACTGCGGTGGGGGAACTGCTCAAGGTTGCAAAAAATGCCAGAACAAGGATGCTGCCAAGTCACCTCAAAGCGTCGCCCAAAGAAAGCAAAAAAAAACGAAGCGCCTCACTGACACCGATCCCCATGGGCTTGTGGTGCCACTTTGCCAGGGCCGCTAGCCCCTCTCAAGACTTAAATTAAATTTTGATCAAATTCAGGACAATGCCAGGTGCCTGAGCTCCTAATTTTTTTGGCGGCATATATCTGGCAGCCCTCCGTTCCTTGAATGTCTCCTTGCCCTCCATCCGTCCATGCACACCCACTCCGTCGCTCGTTCCCTGATCTTCCTCCTGCTCTGCGCGTCGCTTGTGTTCGCGACGCCCGCAGCCTTCTTCGCGGGCCGCACCCACGATAATGTCAGAGAACTCCCAAGATCGAATGCGGAAAGGCTCGCACGGCACCTCCCGCCTGCCGCGCCCAAGCATCTATACACTCCAAGTCGTGCGTTTCTCTGGTGCTTCACGTCTGACTACACGCTGACGAGTGTGTTCAAATTCTGTTAGGAACACGCCGTGACGGCGGCGCGTCCCCTTCACCGACCATGTGAGTCCCAAGAACCTATGGCTGCGTTAGATGCTTTCACTTATCGCGCAACCCCCTACAGCTCGGGGTACATCGCTATATATAATAGCGACGGCGGAGTCCGGCGCGGGTACCTCGCTGCTGCCGCCGCAACACCCAGCCTCGTCGCCACCACCGCCAGCGCGGGCGTCTTCACCTACACTCCCAGCACCGCAAGCCCCGTAGTGCTGACAACCGCGAGCGGCATGAACCTCGCCCTGGGCAGTTCATCCGGTGTGCCCAACTTATTGTCTGCAAATTCGGCGAATTCGGCAAGGTTGCTTTTGACTTCGACTACCAGTGAGTTTGCAGCCTAGCGTTCGGTAGCGCGGCGTATGAGGATAAGACTGACGCAACTGTAGCTCCCGCGGGATCCACCCCACAGCGCGAGTCGACGGCCAGTGCGCGGTACTTAGAGACCACCATTGTGAGTCCCGGTTCAAGTTACCGTCTCTTCACGCGCTCACACCCTGCCCTAGTTCTCCATCGACTCCCTGACGGGCGGCATCTCAACTACCTTCACCAACTATGACGGCTCCACGCCCCCCATCGCAGTCATGCAGCAGGGCGCATACCTCTACGCCACTGGCAGCGCGTCAAAGTACGGCGCGATCGCGAGCGGGTCGCTGCAAGTGACATTGCAATTCGTCCCTATCCTTAGCTAGAAATAGAGAGTAAGAAAAGAAACGAGCTGGGTTGGGGCTTGGGGGGAGTGCTCGATCATTGGACTTGAAGAGATTAGATTTAGTTCGAGTTGAAGTATGCATAGAGGAGTTAGAGTTAGCCTACTTAGAACAAATAATGCCACTACACGTGTATATTACCCCGCTGCCGGTCGCCGCAGGCACAGCTGAATGTCAAAGCAACCGTTCAGCATGCCTATCCGAAACGAGAGATAAATTATACCTACAGGCGAAAGAATTCAGACCCGGAGGCGAAATGGACCGCATTTGTAGCGTATCCGATATCGACGTGTGATTTGAACATTATGCAAAAGATCCCGTTCGACTCGGGGCCGGGTCACCTTTGCGAAACGTTTTTGCTGCTTGGGGTAGCCCCGATAACCCGCTAGGGAGTGTCAGTGGTTCAGCACAGATACTGTAATTGGCAGCACAAACGCGGGTGCAGGCATCTGCTTCAGCCTGGTTGAACTTTTAAAGCGAGCATTCAACCAATCTAAAAATCAACCCATATATGGTGGGTTGAATCAAATGAGTAGAAGACCTGGAGGCGGAGGGACCGCACCTGCAACACATAAAGCTCCTGTATTCTGTCCGCGATTAAGCAGAGGACCCCCGTTCGACTCGGGGTCCGGTCATGGGACCTTCCAATCTTGCTTTTTTCTTGTTCGCGATCCCAATAATAATTGACGACGACCGAGTGCGCAGATATTAGCTGCAATTATCGATTCGAATCATCAGGCCACCGTTGTATTCTCAGCTTCAAACCGAGGAGAGCTCAGCCCATCGTTCGGCCTTCGATTCAAAAAAGACGCCGATCAAACTGAGCCCGGGGTGAAAGCATGAGAGACCTGGAGGCGGAGGGACCGCACCTGCAACGCATGAGCGAGAGCGTTTCATAAGTTACGTAGAGCACCCCCGTTCGACTCGGGGCTGGGTCATCCGCTTTCTTTCAAGTTTCAACCCTTTTGGTTAGTCTCTCGCAGCCAGACGCTCTAACGATGAAGCTCGTACCTCGCTTGTTAGCCTTCTGGTTGCGAGGTCTCGGTGGCGATTACCTACGGGTATTCGTAGAAATCAGCTGAAAGATACTCGAGCGAGCACCGAATATTGGAACCGTCGTTGGATAAATTGTCGACTTTAAATCTAAAGCCGGACCCACCGTTGATTCGACCCGTCAAGCTAATTTATTCTCCGGTGTCTTATCCTGCCATCCGAAAGACGCTGACAAAATGAGCGCGCATGTAGAAGGATGGAAGACTTAGAGGCGGAACGGCCCGCATCTGCACCGCATAGAGAGTCCCTCCTTGCGTGAATTTCAGCAGAGCAATCCCGTTCGACTCGGGACTAGGTCATTTGCTTTTAGACTTCGATTTTTTTTTGGCCGGGAGGGTTATCATGGCCAGGGTGCAAAGGACCGGGCCTTGCAGCGATAAACGTTCGGACTGAAAATATGATGATTTTCGAACAGACTGAGACTCCACATCTGCGCACTTCCACGAATTAAATATGATTACCTCCTCCTCCCCAATACAACCCAAACTTCGAAAAGCGCGGCTCAAATCCCTGCGCCACCGGTCACCTCGAGGGTGTGCCCGCTCACATACGACGCCAGGGGCGAAGCGAGGCTATATGCCCCGAAAAGAGAAAACGTCAGTATCATAGGAGGTGATGCACGATGAGGGAAGAAAAACTACGCACAACAGCATCGCCGCAGCCGCCTCGTCAGCATTCCCGCCCCTGCGCAGAGGAATCCCCGGCGCTGCGGCGGGTGCATCGGGACTAGCCCCGGGCACACCCAGCGCGACCTTCTTCCCGTCAATCTCCATCGTCACCCCAGCCTCTTTCGCTGCCGTCAGTCTACCCACAAACATTACCCGTTAAGCAGTCACGCCGGATACAAGGAAATGGAGGTGACGCACCGCGTATGAATGAGCCCGAAGGCAACGGTGTTAGCGCGCACGCCGTACGGGCCCCACTCCTTCGCGATAGTTTTGGTGAGCCCGATGACGCCCGCCTTGGCTGCGGCGTAGTTCGCCTGCCCGACGTTCCCGTGCAGGCCCGAGGTTGAGGAGACGTTCACGATTGAGCGGTTCTCGCGCGCTTCGGGCTATGGTACGGTTCGTCAGCCCGGTTGATTCGGTGGTAGGATAAATGGGAATGGGAGTGATATGTACCGTGACGCGGAAGTACGGCGCGGCCTGGCGGATGAGGCGGAACGGCGCGCGGACGTGGATTTTGAGGATGATGTCGAATGTGTCGTCCGGTGTTGTGTGCAGCATTTTGTCGAACGTGAAGCCCGCTGTGCATAGGGCAGCGAATCAGCACACGCGCCTTCTTCCTCTCTCTGGGCGAAATTGTCGCGCGACGCACCGTTGTTAATGATGTGGTTAATCTTGCCGTATTTCCTGCAGAAGTCAGTCAGTCAGAATTTCGGTATGGATCCGAATGAGGCACCACGTACTGCACCGTCGCGTCCACGATCTTCTTGGGGAAGTCGTCCGCGCCGACGTCGCCCGCAACAGCAAGGACGTCACCTCCAGCGGTCTTGATCTCGTCCGCGACCGTCGCGAGCCGCTTCTCGTCGATGCTGAAGACATTGACAGTGAGATCCTGCGACCCGCCCACAGACTACCACGTACTCGCTAATAACGACCTTCGCGCCTTCTTTCGAAAACAGAAGGGCGGCGCTCCGTCCGATACCCTACATGACCGTAAATCCCTCATTTTCCACCTGGTCAGAAGGGAATGCTACCTGGCCCGCTCCTGGAGTCGTTCGGATGAGCTCGGCGTCGTGAGACTTGGTGCCACGTCGGACGCACCTGTGATTATCGCGACTTCGCCAGCGAGCAGACCCCGCCCATGGGTGTTGGACAGATGCTGCGAGACTTGCGAGAGACGGTCGGACATGGCGGGGGAAAGCAGGCTGGAATTGGTGGATGATCGATGATCGAAGAGACGACTGAAAGGACCAGCTCGGTTACTCACATTGCCGGTGCCTTCAGTTGCCGGAGTAGCCGGTTTCAACTTTCAACATTGTGTCGGCCCCCGACGGCCTGAAAAATAGACAACAATCGCCGCTAGCTTATATGGAGGATTTGAGAAAGGCAAAACGACTTCTAGTCAGTATTCTGGCGCATTATAATTCAGAATCGGAATCACGCAGACATGGTAAAAATATCAGTGTCCGGCGGCTTCACCATGACTAACTTACGAGAACGGCAGTGTTCATTTTCATTCAATGATACAGTTTGGGTTCTCGTGCGGTCATACGAGTTCAAAGTGATTTCTTATTCGGTGTGCTAATCCAAAATACAGCCAGTCCATGCATTCATTATATTCTCAAGCAATTTGAATCTTCTTCGGCCCCAGCTCGGCAGTCGCCTTCGGGAAGGTCACAGTCAAGACTCCATTCTCCATATTTGCCTTGATTTCCTCCTCCTGCCAATCACATGTCAGTCCCGCAACAACTTCCCATGAAAATTACACTCAAACTCACCTTGACTCCCTGCGGGAGCTGCAGGGTCCTAGCATACTTGCCAAAGCGGCGCTCGCGCACGACGTACCCGTCCCTGTCGTGCTCTTCGGAAACCTTGGACTCCGCAGTGACGCGGAGACGCCCCGGGAGGGTCTCGATCTGGACGTCCTCCTTCTTCACGCCGGGGAGCTCGAGGGTCGCGGTGACGGTGTTCTGTCCGGCGTTTTCGTGTAAATCCATCCTGAATTTTAGCGAAGAGGTTAGTCAACTAATCCAGAGTGAATAGATATCAGAGGTTCGGCTTACTTTGGGCGGAAGGTGTCACCCTCGAGAATCTGGCGCTGGCTCACAGCACCATTGTTGTTGTTGTTGTTGCTGTTAACATCCCCGCCACGCGTACGGAAAGCATCGTTGACGAGGCGCTCGAGGTCGGCAAAGGGCTCGTAGTAGAAGACAGACATTAGAGTTCAAGTTCAGGTGTGTTGTGCCGGACGAGTTGCAACTGGTCCTCTTTTATACCTCGAGCGGGCTGAAGGAGACGTTGCTGGAAATTTCTTGAGCCGTTACTCATAGATGGAAACAGGCACTTGAGTTTGCAGGAATCGAAGCGAAAGTTCGAGATTGTAAGGAGAGTATGACGTCATTCGGTCGGGCTTCTCGGAATTGTTCGAGAACGCAGGGGAAGCAGCGTATGCCTTGAGGCTTGAGCTTCACATCGAATCATGTTCAGTGGACCTAAAGCCGTGAAAGAAAGAACCAAAAAGGGGACGCAACAGAACAGTCACGACTTGGGCTCGAATCGAACGAGCGAGTTCTGCTTCAATTTATTTCTTGAGCTGTAATGAGATGCAGCTGCGGACCACTCCGCTCCAGGCATTGGGTATCCAGGGAAGCGAGAGCACCAAATGTGAGACGATGGTCGAGTCTCAAACAGATGGAACCAATACACTCCCCCGTCGTCTGAATTACAAACTATTCATTTGTGTCAGTCTCTTTTCAATCAGGTAAAATGTTCGATTGCCTCAGCTCGAGTCAGACTCGTCGTTGTTTCGCGAGGCCTAGGCGCCAATCACCGACCTCTGCTTATCTGTGCGATAACAAATTAATTAGCTCGATTCTTCATATCGATGCAATGCCGATTTCAACACTCATCCTTCACGGCGCAATTTTGCACGCGAGCTAGCGATGCACCTAAACAAGTCGATATGAACTCTCCAACTCAGTAGTCATATTCCGCATGGAATTTTGCGGGATCCCGAGCGTCTACTCTGGTATCTACCACTGTGTTGATTAATTAAGCACTAGGGTGCCGTTCATTCATCCATTCATATCTAAGTATAAGGTAGGATGCAGTGCGGGCAGCGTAAGCCCCACGTATCTGTCTTTAATAGTGGATCTTTAATAGTGGATCAACAGTGGGTTGACGGTGGGCGTAGTGGTGACGGTGTGCAGTTTGATTCTAGATGCTGTGGAGACAGAAGTCTGGAGTCTCTGGAGTGATAGTACAATGTACAAGTGGAACCTTTACATTAGGAAGCCCTAAAGGAAGTCTACGGGAGAAGGGGAAGGATGCGGGAGAAGGATATGTACAGAGAAGATGGAAGGATAAGCCTGCGTAGTGAGTAAAAGAGTCGTCAAGAAGCAGAGGAGATAAGGTAGATAGGTGGTAATGATGGTGGTGGTACACTGATACACGTCGCACAGTCGGCAAGGCAAGTCTAAGTCTATGGGCGATCCAAGTCCGGGATTTGAATGATGTGTCGGGGCGAGGGCGCCGGCGCTGAGCGATGAGGTTATGGTTTATGGCATCGATAAATATGGGGCGGTGAAAGTTGGACGGCTGTCATGCCCGACTCCACGATGACGACGGCCTATTTGAGGCGCAGGACAAGGGTCCTGCAAGCGTAGCTCGTCAGCGCATAATTAGGATTCAGGATTGCGCTCAAATGAAATGAAGTACGCACTTGAGGATACGGTCGATCCGGAAGCCGTTACGGCGGTTCGGGGATTTATCTTGAGTCGCCGACGGGGAGGGGACGGGCTCAACGGTAGAATCAGGCGGCGGGTCGTCCAGCGGCGCCGCGTCGTACACCTGGAGGATGATGTTTTCCTCGCCTTTGGAAGTGGTGTAAACTGCCTTCACGGGTCCGGAGTCTGTCCCGCCATTCTAAGTCAGCGCAGTACGAGATGACAAGAGGCAGGCTACGCACGGTCAAAAGCGTTATCGTTATTCCCTTCTAACGATATCGCAGTGGGCAGGCGGAGGGGGCTCCTATTGGGGGCGGGGGACACCGACCGTCGGCGGCACGCGAGGCTTGACGTTGATGTCCGACGTCGCGGCCGAGGACGGTAGCGCGAGCGCTGCGGCTGGTCCTCGAAAACGTGGGGCGCAATCCCGCTGATAACGTCCCGCGAGGAGGGTCGGAAGTTGAGCAGCGCAGCCATTTGGGCCTGGTACAGTGCGTTCTCGCGTGCGTCCTGGCTCACCTCCCGCCCGCTGTTGCTGTCGCCGTCGACTCCATCGTTGTTAGGCAGCTGAACAGCAGTGTCGCAGGACATGGACAAAGCAACAAGGGTGGAGGTGGCCGCACACGCTGCGAGCTGCAGGCAGACGCAAGTCGTGGAGCAAAGAGGCAAAGGTATTGCCCCCGAACTTCGGAAGATACGCCAAGTCGAAGGAGCTATCGAGAGGGCAGTGAAAAGTTGGCCGTCACTGGCATCAACGGTTTATATCGTCACAATCCTCGCTTCCGTTGATCATCAGCGCGCCGCCCTGGCTCCGAATGACGCTAGGAACGTTTATGACAGTGTTAGCGCCGTTATATGTTTTTGAGGGTACTAGTACAAGGACAAGGCACGCGTATGGCATGCCGCTGCCTCGCGAGCCTCGCCTTCCGCTTCTGAAGTTTAATGCTCGATCATGCCGGGAAGGGCTGATAACCAGATAAGCCCAAGGCTGTGCCTCGGGTCGTCATCGAGTCTCTTGATGTGGAAAAAACTTTGTGCAAAGGAAATGAGCAACGGAGCGTGGAATTAGCCACTGGGTTGTAGTCCTGAAAGCGCCGCGATGGGAATGGATCATGAGAGACGATGGTGGCCAAGAGAAACGAAGATAAATGGGGGAGAACAAGGGGAGAAACGGGCTCCCAGAGGCTTCAATCTGATAGATGCGTCGAACGTTCGGGTAGTTCGGTTGCAGCAATACGAAGGCGCTGTTGGCGAGTTGTGTTGTGCTACAAGATTATCCATTCGATTGCTCCGGAGGGGTTTTTCGACCGCGCTGCGGGAAGGCGCAGCTTGCCGCCGCACAGGAGGTGTCCGAGGGATTTCAAGCCAAAGCGGCGCCTCAATTCGGTTTCAGGTGGCAGATACAGACAACGCAGATGTCGTTGGCCCTTGCTTTACACTCTTCAAAAGAAAAGGGGTTGGGAAGACGGGGATCGGGAACCTAATTATTGCAGCAGCAAAATTTTCACCCATCCGCTTGCGTCAAGTTCCAAGGGGTCGCCGATCATGAGAGTTCAAGACAAAAGGCATTGTGGCAGTACCGGAACCAAACAGGCACAATGTAGCGATCAGATCGGGAGGATGGCGACCAGTGCCTGATATAGATAACAGGGCAGGCTAAGTAATGGAATTGGGAAAAATAATAATCGGTGTAGCCCGCGCAAGCACGGCAGGGCCCGCTATCGTACCTCCAGTAAGTCACAATAATTGCTAGAAATAATTGTACATAGGGACAAGACGCTTCGCTGCAGCAGGAATTTACAGAACGTTGTTACATTTCAACCACGCAAGACCGCATTCGGAAAGGATGGGACGAAGTCGGCGTTCACACAATTGAGAACCTGGAGTTTACAGAGGCAAAGGAAATATATTAACCTTCTTGATTCTTTCAATCGTGCATAGACGAGCACCCCAGCTAGATAATGTGGCCCGAGACCTCTAGATTGGTGCCGGATATGATGGGCGCAGCATCCTCAGTTTTCAACCAGCGACCATTGTTGATAGATAAATCAAGAGGTGCCTAATTCTGGGGAGCCTGCAAACGGTCAGAACGGTGAGGATGTTTGTTGTGACATTGAAGCCAGGCTTCCAGGCAGCAATCCACTGTCAGCGACAGTTCCTAGGGTGTCCACCCGTTCTACTTCAAGTTGAAGTATTGACAACCGGGCAGAGTAATACTTACTTCTCGACGGTTCCAGTTCGGGCGACGTTGAGTAATGAATTGAATTAAATGGTGAGGGGCGAGTCTTTGGGTCAAGCAGCATAGAAAGGCATAGCGATATTCGGTAAGTAGGGCCAACAAGTCGTGTGAGAGCGTCTGGACGACGGATGCCGTCCGAGTTGGATTTCAGATGGTGAAATCTGAGAGTCAAAACGGAGTCGAGGACTCGAGGCCAAATCGGGACCGATGACCAGGATTGCAGATGAGACTTAGCAGGAAACAGAGCTCGAGCAAACAGAATAACGCAGTAAGAACAGGCGGCGATAGTAAGGTAACCTAGGTTTGGCGCGGCGCTCAAGCGGCGCTACGCGGCGATGGTGGACCAAAGTCGCAAGACAAGTGGAAGACGCTATGGGTCTGCAAATGAGACACGGTCGACAAGGACAGAGCACATAATTGATTAGGCTTGAGGTGAAAGTTCTGTCAAGAGAAAGGAGTGCGGGTCGGTGCCGGGCAAGTCAGATGGAAAGATCGGATTGCATAAGCCGCGTCATAATTCGCACCATATATGGCAGCAAAATCTGGCTTTCGATCACTTTTTCGAGGTGGGTACAAAACCCACTATCAGGAGATAGCGGGAAAATTGAGATCGAGGTTCTGTTCAAAAAGTCGGGAGAATCGCACCGGACATGATATTGATTGCGCCTGGAATACCTGGCAATGTAAATTTCCTCAATAGCTACGTTCAGCATCAAGAAACTCGGAAAGGTCATGAGATTGTGCTACTATGTATCTGACTATGCTAATTCCCTCGATAGCTACGTCGAGCAGGAACATAGAAGCCGCTTCCAAAGCTAGACCGAACAGACGGGGGTATTTCTGCAGGCATTGCTTCGCCGTACGCCTCTGCATCCAATCTCTGAGCTTCAGCTATTGCATCTGCCTTGTTTCGCGCCTTGGACTCTCGGTTCGCCCAGGTGGCCAAATATCAGCCCGAGGTGGATCGACTGCGAGAATGAATCCCCTCACTGGACAAGGCCCGCCAACATGGCTTTGAATTCGTACGGATCAGGGAATGTGGATATCTCAGGCAGCTCCGACAAATGAGAAACAATGATGGTGGGCAGATCTTCCAACTCTTCGGGATCATAATGTCCCAAGAGGTGTGGATCATTATTCCCGCCCCTGTGCAACAGGGTTAGAGAGTATTGGCGACTGAAACATGGTACTGACAATTTTTGTTTGTACAGCAATGAGTGAAATCGGATGGACTCGTCCACTGACACGAAGTACTCGGGCTGCAGGCTCGTTTCTACGCGGTCGTAAGTACTGAATGGCAAACGACTGGAAGGGGTCCACATAGAGGTTTTTCGAGGGTAAAGCGACGAGCAAAGCCCATTCGTCCGGATCCTTGCGCTCCGAGGGCACGATTGGTGCGCACTGAGTCTCCCTCGCTTGGAGGGAAGCAATAGGGAGAACGTGACAGCGACGTGTGTCTCCAGCCAGCGGCTATAGCTCCTGTTCAAGGTTGAGTGGACGAATGCTCGTGCTTCAAGGCTTCACCTCTGCCAGGTAGACCACGCATTGCTTCGGCTCCAGAGTGATTATAACCCGCCCCCCCCCCTCCCCTTGGCTCAGAACATGGCTTCCATCCTTGAGGGGCGTGCGTGGTGCGCCGTGCGTGACTAATCGCGGTTTTGGCTTCGTGACCCATCTGTAACTTTACGTTGACAACGTTGCAAAATTGCTCTCTGCCGGGCGTCTCTGTGGCTTCAGCCATGGTTGGTGGTTGTACGCCTGTCGAGACGATCGAATTTGCTGTTCTGCAACACCACCCCGATTGAAATTGCCGATCCTGCAATTATAATGCGGGAGGCAGTTAGGGCGCAGTTTGTTTGCAATAGTTGTTGCACTGGTATCTTGTTGCGCCACTGGGAATGGAGAGACACATCTTCGAGAGTGAAAGGACCTTAAAGGACCTTAAAGGACCTTAAAGGATGACAATGTTGTTGCATCTGGTTTGGATTGAGGTGGAATCCCGATTTGAACGTGAGCCAATGCAGAAGGACATGTTCCCCGAGTTCTAAATGTTGAATGAAGGAAAATAAGTAGGGCTGCACTGTAGGTTTATAAACTTTTCCTCTGTATCAGCCTTCAAAGACCACTGGCAACGGAATCATTGAACTCCCGTGTCCCCTAAAAATACCTCGATATCAGCCTCCTTCCACCGCTTCTCCGTGATCAGGAACTGCGGCGGCAGTGCGGATGCGTCGTCATCTGGGACGCTCTCCCGCCCCAGCAATATATTGGCGAGTGCCACACCAGCGAGCCACGCGTGTGTCATACCCTCCCCGGTGAACCCCGCTGCGATCCACTCCCCCGGCCGCGCCAGAGACGTGTCTGCCGACGGCATTTCCGGCTCCGCGCGCTTCGAAATACACTGCGGAACGCGCCCGACCCACGGCTGCCCGTCCGCCGACAGCCCCATGATCCCCGACCACGCCGCCTTTACGCGCCCCGCGCCCCATGCTTGGTCCTCTGCTTCTGCATTCTGGCCCGGGGGCGCAGAGGCAGTGCCCTCCTCTCCCCACCCAGGCGCAAAGTACCGCTCGAGCGCGCCACCGAGGTACGCAGACACTTCAAAGTCGCTTTCCGAGTCGTCCGTAATGCCGATACTGTACCGGTGTGTATGGGTGAAACACTTTTTTGAGCGTGACTGAAACATTTGTGTTGAAACGAGAAACGGCCGGCGCGTTACGCGTTACATGCCCCAAATGTTGAAACGGGTCACCGAGTGACCCGATTTTTTTCTCTCTGCCTTACACACATGCCATCTACTTCTAAAGCTTTTACGGGGCCACCCCAAGCTCTAATATACCGCATAGAATACCTCCAGCAGCTTCTCAAACATCTGCCGTCGTCCTTGCCCGTAGACCCACCCGAATCTCTTTACCAATTCTATCTAGATGAAGACCGCATCACCGAGACAGGTGGCGCCGTGTATCCGGTCGCTTCGAGGGCATTGGAACTGTCCTTTGGCACCTGGAGAGACCGGAATGCTGCTGTGAAGTTCACAGAACGAGGCTCGCGTGTTGCTGCACTGGGACCATTCTTGAAAAAGGTGATGAGGAGATTGTCTTCAAGCGAAAGGGATTCATTCGAAGATGCCTGGATTGGGAGGCTAATCGACGCAGCGAAGGCCAGTGGAGCCACAATTCCACCGCGTACTTCGAAGGGGAGAGTACGCGAACCAGAAGAAGAAGAATTGTCAGATGCGCCACCAATGAAACGCGGCAGAGTCGGCGCACCTATCATCCTAGACAGCGATGACGATGCCACTGAAGGCCCTTCTCAACCCTCCGGGTCATCCTCCGCCGCCCCGACACAGACCATTGCCCCCAACACTGTCATTCCGTCGACAACGGATGTGAATCTGGTCGCCAATACCCAAGCCACACTTGCTACTATGGGATGGCAGAAATGGTTACCAGGAGCGAAGGAGACACACCTCAAGACAGAAAGCAGGCTTCATCGGGAGGGTGCTGAGGAGACGAAGAAGCGAATGGAAAAAGAGAAGGAAGAAAAGCAGGAGCGGGCGCGAGAGCTGACAACGGCACGACAGAGACGATTTCGTGAGAGGAAGAAGGCTGCAGAAGAGGAAGAGGAAGACTTAACGGATGACGAGAACAGCAACGTCGTCCTGATGCGAGGGGCAGACGCCGCAGGACATGAACGACAATTGACGGTTGCTGAAACGTCCCGGGTAGGCACTCAGAATTGGCGGGCCAAACGCAATGGAACCAAGGGAGGTGCCATTCAAAAGAAGACAGCGTCCGTGAATTGGTTCCACCCGTTCTTATTCGGGCCAATCGAGAAGGAGATGCGCCGCACCGGATGGAGCCCATCTGCGACTGTCCGAAATCTCAAGCGCGATTCGCCCCTGTTGTACAAGGGACTTCAAAAGGGAACAATCTCGAGGTGGCGAGTGAAGGGGAAGAATGAGTGGAAGGTTGACACGTTGGACAAGATAGGGAGCGGCAAAGCAATCACCGCGTCCGGTCGAACCGGGATTCTCGCGCCGTACCCCGATATCACGGACACGGTTAAAGAGACGCTCACAGGACTTCGCACTGCTGGAGGGATTGTAAATGTCTCTGTCGCCCGCAGCTTGTTGCTTTCAGAGATCTCCCAGCAGCAGCCACAACTCTTGAATCAATTCAAAGCCTCCGAAACATATGTTCGTAATTTTTTGGCGAGTGTGATGGACTGGACACCTCGCAAAGGCACTCGCACGGCTCGACATATCCCCGATGATGCCCCCATTCTCCTCAAACGAACCTTTTTCCGCCTGCGATATGCAATCTTGACGGGGAGAATCCCACCCGAGGTTCGAGTCCATCTTTATCATTGATTGCAGCTTTTGTTAACGGTCTGTTCTTTCAGCTTATAGTGAATGCTGATCAGGCAGGGAATTATGTCCTTCCCTCTAGTAGTCACACGTTCCATGACCGTGGAGCAAAGCAAGTGGACATCGTGGGGAAAGATGAAAAACGGGCGTACACCATGATGATCGCCTCAACACCCGCCGGGGATTTCCTTCCCGTTCAATCCATATGGTCCGGAAAAACAGCGGGATCACTTCCCAACGCCGATGCAGAGAAATATCAGGATGCCATAGATCGCGGTTTCGTTTTTTCGGCGGCCCGAAGCAAGAAGAAAACCAGCCACTTTTCGACAATCGCGACGATGGAAGACTGGGTCCGTTTGGTGCTTGCACCCTGGCGTGCTAAATTTCTTGCCTCCCACCCCGAGTACGATGACGATCAGCTGATGGTCAGCTACATCGACATCTATGCCGTCCATATAGGGGAGGAATTCCGCGTGTTTGTGTTCAAAGATTTCCCCTACATCATTCTGATCTATGTGCCGGGCGGATGCACTCCGCTACTTCAACCAGCCGATGTCGGCCTTCAACGCGTGGCTAAGCATATTTTGCACCAGGATTCACTGGATTTTTTGGTAGATACATTCAAAGCTCAGTCCGCACGGGGGGTGGCTCCCAAAGATGTCAAGTTCCCGAACTCCCTTCCAGTACTCCGAAATGCAACAGTTCGGGGTTTGGTGAAGATGTATGATTTTTTTCAAACCAATGAAGGACGAAAGGTTGTCAAGCAGGTACGTACCGCAGTTTTCTCAGCTCTCGCACCAACCGATAACATTTTATGCAGGCGTGGCGCAAATGTGAAGTGTTGGGAACTGAATGGAATCTTTCGGCCGAATGTCTCACGTCGAAAGCCTCCGAAAAGGCACTGTTGGAATTCCTCAGAGAAGACAGCGCACTGGCAACCGAAATCGCCAACCGTTGTGGAGCGACTCATCTGGACAAGGTCTTGATGGGATCGACAGCCGCTGCTACGCCATCCGACAACTCCTCGCAATCCACCGAGCCAGAGGACATTGCTGATTTTGACTCTCACGATGACTCCGACGTGCCGTTGAATGCGGTTGTTCAGGATTCTCTTGGTATCGCGATTGGGCAGTCGTCATACACGGCCAATTACACTGTTTCGCAGGCCACGCGTGTGGAAGGAGATGATGGTCTATCTGCTCAAGATGCCGCAGAGGATGTGTGGGCATATACGGACAATGGTGATCGTTGGGACGAGATGGGAGAGCTTGTAGTTGATGATTAGAAGCCAAAGGTGTCGCGTAGCTCAGAAGTATCGCCATTTTGTGGAAAAAAAAATATTTGGATGTAACGCTTTTTTTGGTGAAACGATACCTCCGTTATGCGTTACATGGCTCAAAATCTGAAACGAAACGGGTGGTGCGTTATGCGTTACGTTTCACCCATACACACCGGTACAGTATTCTCCATCATCGTGGCCTCCGCTCGCCCGCCGAGCATTGCGCCACCGCCGAACATCAGCTCGCCGGCGGTGCGACTAGCGGGACTCTGATCGTCGCCACCCGGCTGCTGTGTCAGATAATCGAAGACGAGCATCGACGTCCACGGGTAGAACACGAAGGCACGCGTCCCCGCCCAAGAAGACGCGTTCCCCGCTTTGCCCAGGCCTCGTCCAGGACGTTGCGCGGTCATGTGCACTCGTATGGGCACGATCTTGCGGCGCATTCCCGGCAGCAGATGCGAAGCCCATGCATTGGTCGCATGCACGACGTGAGCAGCTGTGAAGCTGCCCTCCGGCGTCGTGATAACATAGCTTCGTCTGTCCACGGCTAGGGCGATGTTGGTGCAGGGTGTGTTGGTGAGGAGTTGGAAACTGCGCAAGGGGGGGTGAGATGTTATGGTTATGGGGGCTACGGGGCAAGTGGAGGTCATACTTCGGACAAGTGGCAGCTAGGCGGGTGAGGATACCGGTGATTAGGCGGTACGGGTGGAGCGCGCCGCCCGGCTGGGAGATACAACCCGCCGTTTGTGAAGAGAGCTGGAAGTCCTGGACAAAAGTAAATCAGTATTATGCATGTAACGTAGTATGATTGACGATGAGCTTGAATTTGAAGATTCGAACAAAAACGAAATAGCAACCAATTCAAGAGTGCTTTTGGGCTTTCGCGCCTGTTCCAGACTCGAAGATTGACAAGCATGATTGATGCCGAGAAGGTTTCTCCCGGCTCCGGAGTGAACTAGTCATATTTACCTCCAACGTCGATGTATCTTCGTGCGTCTTGTGTGTCCCGCGTCGCTCCGGAAGGGCAGTCAGATATCGGGCCAGTGCATCCTTGGCGCGTTGGTAAAGAGTACCACGCAGAAAGACATCGAACTGTTCAACCTCGCGCGTCTGTGACTCGAACAGGAGGTTCTCGTTCTTTGCGACAGCGAGCAGTGCCGGCAGATGAGCCAGACGGAATCGTATAATTGCCTGTGCCGCCCGTTCCCCGTATCTCGCCTCAAGCTCAGCATAGTCTTGATATGTGTTCGGCGAAACATGCCCGCCGTTTCTACCAGTCGCACCAGAGCACACGTCCCGCGCCTCGAGCATGACGACCCGCAGAGGTGGTCCCTTTTTTGAGATGGATTGAGAGTCGAGCAGCGTCCGCGCAATCGCCGTGCCAGCGATCCCGCTGCCAATAACCACAACATCCGCATATTCTGGAAACGGCGCGCCCGTTGATCTATCCAAAGGCGAAAGGGCGGAACACCAGTAGGAGCGAGAGGGGTTCCGGCCAGGGAGTCCAGGGTCCCGCGAGATGCGCTCCGAGAGGGCGGAAAACGAATCGGAGATGGATTTGAGTGTCTGGTAAATGAGGCGGAGGCGCGACAGCAAGGATCCCATGGTAAGCGCCGTCGTTCAAAAACTTGGTGCCGATGGTGAAAACAAAGTCATGAAGTCACGCGACGCCGCCGACGTGGCAGTGCGCACTGCGGATCATCAATTTCTTGGTAGTTCCCGATCCCGAAGTTCCCGCAGCGTTGAAAATTTCCACTCGGTGTTTCAAGGCCAGTCGGAGAGAAAAGCAATCCCGTAGTAGCCCGGAGTCAGCAATTCCAGGGCGGTGGAAGAAAATGGTAGGACGAGACGAGAAGGTGCACAATGGAATTGAGACTGCACGAAGATTCAAGAAAGAGCACAGCGTAATAGTCTCTTCTAGACAGACGCTTCGACATAAAAAGCTCGTTCCTCGCTTGTTGAAACAGCGTAAAGCTTCTCGTTAGATAACGGTCAATGTCAGCTCAACGACAAAGGAAAAGCGATACCTACGGGACACCTCGCTGAATGGCGCCAGGAATAGAAGGTATTCATCTACCGCCACGGAGACAGCTGGGGAAAGAGCCTTTCGTTACTCCGCGTATAGTACCTAAGGATTGTAACCAAGCCCGACACTTGGGTAACATGACAGTGGGAAGGCCCCCGGCTATTGGCAAGCACTCATGGGGTTCCGTTCGAGTACGCCATGTGAGGATGGGTGCGCTATTTGTGCGCGACTGAAAGAGAACTGGTCGGAGGTGAGACGAAGATGAATTTGAACTTTGAAGCGAAGCGGCATCGTGATCCGCGGATTGACCAACCAATCCTGACAGTTGAACAGATCCCATCAACACGGCGGCAAGATTCAATTGTCGATTTTCTTGAACCGTAGATCTCGGCGTGCCATAGTGTGGTAGACTCGTAACCAGCCTGCCTACGCCGTTCTAACAAGGCGAGCTTGTTGGCGTAGGCAGACTGGTACTTCTCGGACCTGTCAAAAGGGCTGAGGCGGAGTTTGAAATTTAAGTTACCTTTTCGAAGATTTATTCCGTTTGTACCCAGTTTTTGCCGTTATATTCTGCTTAAAGCTGGGTAATTAAGGGGAGACCTATTCCCTTTATTTGGAGGCCTTATATCACCCTTTTATGGCACAGAACATCATGAGGAATGAAGGTAGTTTTAACAGAAATCCACGTCGGACCGCGATCTCCGGAGTTGTCGCACGTCACGACGTCATCGATTTCGCCAAGCGAAAGAGTTAAATTTCAAACTCCGCCCCCGCTCGATTGACAGCTCCGAGAAGTACCAGTCTGCCTACGCCAACAAGCTCGCCTTGTTAGAACGGCGTAGGCAGGCTGGTAACGAGTCTAATAGTGTGGTGGGTGACTCGGGATGCCCCTGGCTGAACCCTGCTGAACTATCAGCTTTATCTTTATGTTATGTTCAACGTCCAACGTGGGCTTCCGAACACTCCGAGTCCCTGCATCAATGACGCCGCATAGTATCAGCACGGGGGAATCGTGTGGTAGCAGTGACGGCCGACACTTTTGTAAAGCTCCGCGCTTCATTAACCCATCGGCACAAACCAAGTCAACACCTGGAACAAAATGGAAATAGTAAAAAGACAAAAACTTCCCATAAGTTGTCTAGATCTCCATCTGGTCTCCATCGCTACCGGGTGCCCAGTATTTTCTGGTAGATACTTCACGAGAGACGATGATACGAAAACGTCTCAATCGCGCAATTCTCCCTCGAGAATGCCAGGAACCCGTAACGGAAACTCGATCGAGACACAACTTCCCAAGTAACTCCCGCTCTTCTTGAACTTGTATCGATCTTGAACGTGGACGGGATTCCACAATCATCCCTATCGCTTTTCGTCGTCACTGAATTTGACTTTCGCAATTACTCACAGAGTGACGAATATACTACTATTACTAGGTAAACGCCGAGTGAGTTGCTCCCCGACACGGCCGACAAGGCCTCGACCCAATCACGTTCGCTGGGCGCGGACCCAGAGAGCCGGAACCGTACGCGATATCCTTTCACGAGATCATCTTTTCAACAAAGTAATAGAACAGAATCCATTCTAAGAAGATCGTTGCATGGCGACTACAATTACTCGGTGACAATTGTGAGAGATCGGGACAGTCATCGAAGTTGCGAGCCCATCACATCGTCGCGCCGCAGAACGGGGCCCGCTTTTGACTCCAATTTGGTTAATAATGCATGCGTACGGTGAACCAGGGGAACGGACGCCGCGCTTCTCCCAGGTATATAAACTTGGGGGATGTAAGATTTCGCCATTGTGTGCTCTTGGCTCTGTTCTTCAATCACTCTCGACCCGCGGTCGTTTTTCTTGTTCCTCCTAAGCAAAGCTTCCCGTTGGCTAGTCCTTCGCTTTATCCACTCTTTTCAATCACTCTTCCTCGACACTTTCGTCCATTCAAACATTCACCATGTTGTTCAACCTCGCCGCCGTTCTTCCTCTCCTCGCCCTCGCTGGGTCGGCTGTAGCCGCGCCCCACGGTATGGATTTATCGTTGGTATGTTCAATGGTTGGCGTCAATATTACTCTGAGCTAATCACCTTAATTATCGCCAGGCTCGTAAGGTGAATCACAAATGCATCATAATGGTGTCGGCGCTCACATTGTATCATAATTCAGTCAGAAGGCGCGATCATGGTGCGGCGATACATTTTCTTTCCTTCGCGTCATCACTGACAGTGTTGTTTAAGGCCCGAGCAAACCGAGTGTTGGCTGTCAGCCAGTCCAGCAACTCCTCGTCCTCCAACAACTCGTCCTCGTCCTCCAACTCGTCGGCGTCGGACAACAACAACAGCTCCGCCGCGTCTAACAACTCGAGCCAGAACCAAAACTCGAACCAGAACTCGAACTCCGCCGGCAATTCGAACAGCAACACCAACTCGAATAACCAGAACCAGAACGTCAACATTCAGCTGAACGGGTTCGATGTTCAGGTAAAGTCTTTTATCAACGGAAGCTCGCACAATCTTAAATCTTGTTTCTACCTCCAGGTCACGATCGACCAGGGCAACGGCGTTAGTAGACTCGTTTCGTACCACTGCCAGAGCCCCTTGCTTACCCATTCCTGCACAGAACGGCAAAGGGAACAAAGCATCGAACAACAACAACGTACGTTCGAATTCTCGGCCCATTCACGTCTTTGCTTATTTCTTACTTGAGCAGTCGAACCAGAACGCCGTTCAGACCGCGGATGGCGGCTTCACTGTCAAGGTCAAAGTGACGCCCAACAAGACCAACAACAACAACAATTCGAACAACAATAACGGCAACAACAACTCGAACAGCAGCTCCAACTCGAGCAGCAGCTCCAACAACAACTCCAACAGCACAAGCAGCGCGAGCTCGGACAACTCGAACAATGTATGTCGATCCTGGTGCATTGAGTTCGGGTTCCGTTGCTAACTAAATATATCTCAGTCGACCTCCACATCGAGTTCGAGCGTGAGCCGCTTCGCTGATGCATAATTAATTCCCCTGACCACATCCCTAGGACTCGCAATCGACCTCGACCTCGAGCGCTGACTCCCAGTCCTCCTCGACTGCAAGCGCCGACTCTTCGAACGCCAGCGCAAGCGCCGACTCGTCTTCCAACGCTAGCGCGAGCGCCGACAGCGCTGCTGCCACCGCGTCCGCTGCCGCTCAGTCCGCTGCTGCAACCAAGGCTTCGAGGTACGTTTTAGACGCATAACCATCAGCGCCCGTCGCTGAGGAGACCTCCCCCCCAGATCGTTTGTCCGCCGTCGCGTTGCTCTTGATTGAGTATTTTCTGGATCCATTGGACATTCTATTAGCCACGCTAGCTTTTGCTTATACCTACATCCGCGATGTATTTCGTCGACAGATAACCAATCACATATCCATTGTACAATATGCAGCTCGGCGACCTTCAATCCTGAGCAAAGGTTGGAGCAAGGCTTAAGTTCCGGTGTTCGTGGCGACTAAATGTGCAATGCTCACTGCTCACTACATCGCTAAATCCATTCGCTCCGTCGTCAAATTTCGATCAGGAGACATTCTAGGTGCGTCGGGCCGTGTAACAAACGAGTGCGGTGACTATACGTAGACATCCAGATATCATCCCCTAAGTACTTCCATTCAGGCGGCATTCCCTTTGAGGTTCATACACAGACTGTCACTCTTCTCGAATGGTTCAAGCTCCGCGCGAGGAATAAATCATGTTTCTTGTTCGAGATGATCGACGCGGAGTCGTTCATCGAAGTCAGCCGGGGGCGAGTGTGGTCGGGCTGCGAACACAGTTAGCATGACACTCACGCTGGGCGAACAGGAGGAATCTCACGCTGGGAAACTGTACACTGGGCATCATGCTGCTTCGCGAAGAGACGTTCACGCTGGGGATAAGACTGCTTCGCGAGGATACGTCCTGCCGGCTCTCAACCTGTTCCAAAAATTGAATTGTGGAAGCCATCCTGTGGACGTCTGCAACGCTGCTGCTTCAGTGAGGGTCTTCGGAATAGCCAGGCTCATACCGTATTCAACTCCACCGCCGATGGTTACCGCGTCCTTTCCGAGGATCTCGTTAGAGCATGCGCGGTTGTTTTCCGACGGTTCCCCAGTCGTGCGGGTATTCAGATTCGCCAGCTACACCATTTATGGATATATAGAAGACTGGAGACAGAGGACGAACCATAGTCAGGACGTACACACGGCCAAGGCACCACGCGATCCCCAGGTGGACTGCACAATATCAGCCTAGGCAACCACGCTCGAAACTGCAGAACGCACCGTTGTTCCGATGATCGAGCAAATATCTGTTCATTGGACGAGCTGTGAGTTCACCAATGGTTCAGCAGCAATAATGATGGGTCCTACGCAATGAGCGCAATGAGCGCAACAGCCGCCCCAGCCGCACCACTCTGAACGAGCTGGGCCCCCAGCCTGGAATCACGACGTGGGATTAATCAGCCCGTTACCTAGGCGCATTGCAAGCACACACCTCTTGGCACCCTTGCCCTTCGTAAACTCCCACAGGAGTGCTGCAGCGATGCACGTGTCTGCTACGACCCCAGATACCAGCCAGGCTCTAATAAAAATAGAAATAACCACAGCTGTTCAGGGGGGTGAGTATTCTAGAGGAACATGACTCACGCCGCCGGGATTTTATCCCTCCCCCGGTCCTCGAATCCAGGAAACCTCGCGATTGTCATTGCACCGGCGAAGGCACCGCCGAGCTACGTTTTGTGTCAGACAATCGAGACTCGGCCGGCAAACAGGAAGGGGAAGGGAAAGGGCAAAAAACGCGAGAATGGAAGCGCACCGCAACCGTGTTACAACCGAACAGAATCATGGTGATCACCATGTTTTTGGACCTGGCATCGATGGAGTCAGATTCAGACGCGAGATGAAATGGCAAGGAAGTATGCACAGCTTCCAATATCTGACGGCCAAAAAGGCCTGGACCAACGCCGCGACGAGACCAGTGGTAACTAAGTAGAGCGGGACAGGCTGGATACATGGATAGGTCAATAGCTGGAGCTGACCCGATTGAAATGGATGCACTCACCCAGTATTGGCGCGCCAAATAGGCAGGATCACCTGTAACGCGAATGAGCGGGAATGCGGTCAATTGCACGCTGGAGAAGACACACCGGCGTGAATTATCGTGGACTGAGCAGAATTGATGAGCCTGGCACAAAAAGAAGAGGATGCTTCGCACAAGATATACACAGGCATAGTTCGCGAACATGGACAGAGCGTCGACGAGGCATGCGGTCGTTACCAGTGTCTGCGAGGAAGGTGTAAATCAAAGACGACAGACCAAACTTGGGGGACAATTCAGGCACTAACCTTTAACACCCAGCCGTCATTTTGGAAGTGCCGGAAATAGTAAGCCGCCTGCAGTTCCGTTCAGTAGATCCCCGCAGAAATTGCGAATAGCTTGCTTGGAGGATTTCGGCGGTGTAAAAGAGCTAAAGTATGCTTCAGAAAGGACGCAAAAACCACTCGCGATTCGCTAACCGAATTAAGCCAGGTGCCGATGAGCAACGCCCTGAGGAACTAGTCATTTGGTATAAACTGACGCCTGGGATGGAAGCAGACGTACCCTGTGCCGGGGAGAGACATAGGTGTGGGAGAGAAAGAAGAAGGGGAAGGATTCTGTCAAGCCAAGGCCAAGAGTTAATAACGAGCGCTGAGCATCGATCGCGGCATTCAGTCTCCTATACGCCGATGCATCCCTATGAGGTCGATGCTCCTCGACGAACGATATCAGGGCAACGCCGCCAAGGATACCACTAAGGCACAATTAGTTCGACCCTGCCGTTGTGTGAAGTTTGCAGAAGTTCTTAGTGAATTCGAGCGAAAATCGAACACCCAATGGTATAAACAATCATGGACTACTGCTTCGCCAGTTTATTTGCGGCGGAAACTAAAAGATACATCGGAAGTGCTGCAAGAAGCTCGTCACCATCGAGTCACAGAGGAGGGTGGGGTTTACATACATAGAGACCCAAAGAACACGAGAGTTCTGGGAATCGGAGTGCGTTGAGGGCGGGTGAATAAATGTCAGAAAGAGGCACATACCGCAATATGCTCTGTGCGCGGGTCTTCTGGTTGATATAGATATAGTTGTACAGCACACGTCCGCAGATACTACACGTTGGGCACTCAGCGAAAAGAAAAAAGAAAACCGGGCCACACGCGTGCGATACGCACTATGCGATTGAAACCAAGTTCATCGTCCGGTTGTCGAGGCCAGCAAAATTCCCGGCCAGCTAATGGAAAATTGATGTCTTTGAAAGTACAATGCAGATTTGACGACTTACAACGGCTGCGACCCAGATGGGAAAATTCTCGTTGCCGTTCTAAGTGATGACGATGTCAATACAGGCTCATATAGCGGGAAATAGCGCACCAAATGTGCACCCTCCATCCGTTCAATCCGGCCTGCAATTGCCGGTGGAATTTTGGCGTCACCAGCGACACGGCCAGTGTTTTGGCGCGGCTGGACACTGTCAACGCGTTTAGAAAGTGTACAGAACAGGAGAAGTGGGATCCTGCGTACTTATTGTACCCTTTAACTTTGTGAATCGCCACGGACTCCAAGAGATCATTAGCGTCTTGGAAAGGGGAACGTGGCAGGGGCTCACCTTCAGGGTCACAGGCACAAACGCCGTGAGCCAGACTAGCGGGATGGAATAGAATGAAAGTGAGTTGGAAAGGAATGCGGTGGACATTTTGGCGGTGAAGCAGGGCGAAGGAGAGAGCAAGAGAGATGAAGAGACAGACGTCCGGCAACCCGGGTATTTGACGGAAAGCTGCCGCATTACGATCAGCCGCGTTACGATCACTGTGATCGGTGTTCAGAGTGTACGCCGACCAGTTTATAGGCACAAGTTGGTTGAATTCAAGAACAGCTGCAATAACGTGGCAAGCCAGTAGAGAGTCAAGCTTGGACGATGACTGGTTCTCCGGCTTGAAATACTCGGAATGACCGATTTTCCGTCGGCATCAGCGGGCGGTCTGACGTTCCCACGGTTGACCTACGGGTTGAATTCATTTTGTATTGGAATTAAGGGCGCCGCCGTATGAGGCAGATGTCGGGCTGACTGGTAAGGTGCAGACTAACGCTTGCACATCACGAGAAACAAAAATGGACGGAGCAATCGGACAGAATTGAACTCGAGCGATGACGAGGGCAGAGACCAAGCAGAGACTGGAGAACCAGTGCGACCGTCCGGTACGACAGCGGGTGTTGCCAGACATAAGGACCGGTGCTCTTGCTTTCGACAGCATTCACATTCGGTACAACAAGTTCGCCAAAAGTTCGCGATCAAGCTTGGATCAAGCTGGTGGGTGAAGATCAGAAACCGTCACAACGTGACTCGAGGGCTGTTTGTGATAGTTTGGGGAAGGTGGCTGTGCGCGCCTCTTCCCATGTCTCTTCCATGTCGGTACGTCGCCGCTGCATCCAATCTCGGTCAGGCACTTGTCCGTACCCTCCGCCGTCAACGTACTATAGTCCTAGATCTTCCTCCGGAATTGTGGCTCATCGTCCTTTCCTTTATGGAGAAAGAGGAACTCTGGGTGCTCGTTCAAGTCTCCCAGCCTTTCCGAGCATTAAGCTTGTTTCCCTTACTTCTGCGATACGACATCCCGAAGTCTAACATCTATTCGGGTTCCATCAACCTTTCTGGGGACGCATGCTTCCTCGTCCCGATGATTTACAATATTCACCCCATCCTCGACATCACCATCCTATTGGGAAGCCGAAGATTTCGACGAATTCCCTCTATTCTGGCTGAAGTTCCCCAAATTCCCGATGTTAGGATCTTTGGCTCGATCGATGGATGTACGGACTTCCAGATTACCAGGCTGCTATGGACATTGGCGCGTAACAAGGCCGACCCTGTCGTCACCGTCGGACTCGGTCGCATAACCGTCTCGTACCTTCCAGTTTTCAAGCTTGCAATCGCGATGCGGGAGATGTTTACGGCGGATGCGCTGAAGGCCCTGCTTGCGTTCACATGCGCTCTCATTGCCACCGCTTTCCTTCTCTGTTTCGTGGCCATGTCCTGGATTGTCGCGGGTAGGGCCTACGCTCGCCGCTTTGCGCGCCGCATATGGGAAACATCTTTCGATGAGTCCGTGTCCGTCGGAGGATATCCGTGGGGAAGGATGCGCGGCAGTTCTATGCGAATCCAGAGCATATCTGGTGCTGGCAGGAGCCAGTTTACGTTGGTCACGTTCGTCAACAGCGACCATGCAACGCGCTGGGTGATGCGGCCCCTACCAAAATTTTCCTCTGAGCAGTATAAGGCTCTCCTCGGCGTCTTGAATATCGAGGACCCCGTCGGCACGTTAACAGTCCTGGCCGACTGCTCCCTCAATCTCGACGCGTTACTGCTGTTCGTCCACCGCCATCGACTCTTGACCAATCTTACTCTGTTCTCTGGCGCGATATCGTCTGCGTCGCTCGCAGCGGAACCTGTCCAGTACCCCCATATCGGTCGAATCACCACCCTCACCGCGCCGGCGGACTGCATCGCCCACTTCCTCCCGACCGAACGCCGCGTCGTCGATTTGACGGTCAATTGCGGCTCAGATGGAATAGCTCTTGCGCGCGCACTCGACACTATTGCCGACCTTCTCGACTCAGAGTCGGCCCTGCACACCCTGACGTTGGACTTTCGCACAAATGAGCCACCACCCCTGCCCTGGCGCGCAGAACCACCCTCGCAGACGGCTGCACCCTTGCGCGGGGTCAAGCACCTTGTCATGCACTGGGAGCTATTCGGAATTCAATACAGTACAGAGGATGCACTAGGGCTCCCGCGTTGGCTTGCCCGGTTCCCAGCACTGGTGCTGCTCAGGTCTTACGGGCCATACGTACCGCCGGAGGAGAGACCTGCGCTTGGCCAGGCAATAGCGGAAACCCGGCTTAACTCCGACGACCCATTCCTGCACTTGGAGTTCCGATAAACGCAAACGCGTAAGAACAGTAATATTTTGGACCCGTTCCTTACCAAAGTGTTTTTGAGTCGTTGTGGTGAGATTATTACTAACTTACCTCGTCCGTGTATTCTACTTGTCTGACGCTGACGCATTATTGAACTTGCAGTTCTGAATCTTCTGCTAAATGCGCGTCGAGACCAGTAATATTTTTTGGACCCGCTCCTTACCAAAGCGTTTCCGGGTCATTGTGGTGCGACTATTTCTAATCTACCCCGTCTGTGTCTTCTGCTCGACGTATCCTCTGTGCCCCGCAGTGGAGTCTGCGCGCCCTCAAACCGATAGTGTTCCAATTGAAGTTGGCTTCCTCTTCTTGTCCTGACGACGATCATCAGGGAATCCTGCATGTATCGACTGTCCGTTGGTTGGCTCCTCATCGTCCCTAAGTAGTTCTTCCGTGTTAAAGTCAATCTCTGGGTAGTCGGTCAAACCAGTGGCATCCACTGTCGACGTGAATTTCTCAACTTCCCTGATTCTGGTTTCTTCCCAGCCTCGCTTCCTCAGACTACGGTGAGTGATTGCACGGCGATTTGCGAAGAATTGTGTGCTAAGTACTACCTAGTGTATTACATGAACCGTTGCTGCAGTGATAACAGTCCGCCTCGATTCATCTTTGACCACATGCATCACTATCACAACTCTGTCCTATGCCCGAGATAAGGCTGAACTGCCTCATCGTCTGGGATATCTGCAGGCGTTCGCGGGCCAGGGACAGTGACTTCCTTCAAATGCAAGTCAACCAAATAACTAATAGCATCGGAACGGAAGTCATCGGCGGTAACATCAATGACCCCGCCGTCAGCAAAAGTCAGGAGGGAGGATGGTCCCTCTACACATGCACTATCCCACTTCGGCCAGAGCAGAGAGCCAAGAAGGGGCGACGCAGCTGAACGATTCGGGTCCAGCGTGTTAATGAAGTTGACTTGATGAATTTCGACTTAAGCCGCGCAGATGACGGGATGGGGACTGGGGACACGTACTAAGGAAATCGACTGCGGGGTTGTCCGTCGCAGCGGTAACATTTGGAGGGAAGAACATAGTGATATCGCTCCCGTGGTAAGCGCCGAGCGCTCCCGCCGATTTACCACGTTTACTCACTGTAGACGAGAGATATAACGAGTTTCGAATAGGAGGCCAGTCAGAGAGAAGGCGGCATACACCAGCTCCACGTGTCTCTGGTTCTTGACGCATGGTTGAGAAAGAATCGTCTCAGGGCAATGAATGTTGAACATAAACACGGTCACCTGACCATGATCCCCGAATGCCGAACTCGGTCTCGCCTCGGCCTTACTCATCTCTGTAGTTAGTTCAAGAATATTCTAGATAAATTCTGTAGTACTGTATTATTTCGTTCAAATCGATAGGGGGTGTGACGCGTGACTCATCTAACCAGTTCGATATTTCGATAATTATCCCGGACGTGCGTGACAACGGCAAAAATTTCGATAATCACCCCAAACGATGCAGGCTGCTCAGGAAATGGATGGACACCACTGTGTTGATCTAGAAACTGGTGCACCGTGATGTTCAGATTTTTTTTATTGGCGTCGTTTTATCACTGGTATTGCACCAGAAAATGACCTGGTAACTCATTTAGCATTATATACACCCGGAGAACAGCAGCAAAGCTCAAAATTGAGCTCACACATACCGTATGGCATCCCTAGACTCATCTGTGGATTTTTTGAGCCAGTAGACCAATTCGATACTCCCCCGCGTGACGCGTGACCACGACCAAATTTCGATATCAATAGGGGGGTGCGTGACGCGTGACTATCGAATTGAACGAAATTCCTGTTTACGGAACCAGGTCTCAAAGTCGAGAAGCAAAAAAACCGATCATACAAATCAATCGCATAACAAACTAAAGTAATTAAATAAATAACAACGCAATCAATCCCTCTATGGAAAGGCGATGCACAAGATCAGGTGAAGGAAATAAAACCAGCGCGCTTATTGTGGCGCGTATGCAACGAGTGGGCAGTTAGGCAACATGACTATTGATCAAACTGTTGAGTCCAGCGCCGAGCGGGCTACGTACTCGGGCATGTCGAGGAAGTTGAAAGAAAGCTGTGGCTAATGCTTTCAACCTGGTATCCGTATAAGCCCAACAAAATCAACGTTGAAGTACATCCTGGCATCTCAAACTGTCTCTGACATCACCAGAAGAAAGTTTTCTAACCCACATACGAGACTGCGGAAGACGTTCTCGCTGGGTGTCGGAGGCACGACAAGTGCAAGAATAGGACAAAGACTTCACCCCTCTGTAAGCAACAAGAACAGATTTTTTGTCGAGCCGTCTACGGAGTGTTTTGAACAGCTTGAAGGTCAAGTTATTTTCCCGACTGGCTAGAGCCATGCTGGAAATTTGCGAGTTTAAGAGCTACGGTTCTGAAGAACCGTTCAGTACTTCCAGCATGCAGAAGTCTCGCCGCTGGACTGGCAGCATGATCAGGTCCCGCCGTCGCCGCACTCCATCTTCAGTCGGATTCAAACGCAGTGGCGAAGACGGACCCATTCGTTTTGGGGTGGGAGTCTGTGTTGTGTTTGGTATTTTTTTTGAGGGATTCCAGTAGGCGACAGGCAGATCGAATGCAGCAGTCGGACAGGGTGGTGGGCAGCAAGTGTTGATGACGCGAGAAGTCAGACTTGACGCCGTCTTGAGTTGATTTTTTTTTTGCGGCATACCTTTACGAGCCAGATCAAAGCCGTATCGACTGGGCAATTTCCGTGAGGTGTCGTTATCGTTGTGGTCCCTGGGAGGCATGCTAGTTACGTCGTTGAGATCTGACAATTTGGAACTTACCGCGGGACCGCGGGTGGACAGCGCTCTTCTTATATAAGCTGGGTTGAAACTCAATCGGGGGACAGACGTGCCTTGGAATCGAACACCCCAGTCAGAAGTCCTGCTGGTGTGCGGCGCACGTCGACATTCCATGAATCAGTGACCCTGCTATCTGAGAGCCGAAAGACCTCATTCGACTCGGGGGCGGGACATGTTGAGCGTGCCAGAAATGTCTTTTTAGGGCTCTTTCGTCGCGATGTTCTCCCTCCGCACCTTGTAGATTGCTGGGCACTCGTATTTTTGAACGCTCTGACCGAATCTAAACTGAATATCAATGTGTTCAGATTACTGACCCGACCTTGAAGGGAATCCGAGGGGGGGGTCGAACGTTGAATATCCAGTTGAGAGCGCATCGAGGCCAGCTCGAGACAAAGTCCCGTTGATGTCCTTCCTATACAAGGTGAAATGATTGAAGAGTCTCCGTTTCATTCGGGGGTGTAAGTTTCCAGGAGAACGCAATCAGTGTCATCTTTTTGGCGTGTTCCAGCGTTGAGTGGTGTATTGAAATTAGTGCACTGGATAGTGCTTGACCTAAGTCGTAGACCGGTGACCGTCTGTCTATGAAACCTGTCGATAGACACAACTAAGTTTCGATAGCAGGCTGGATTCGAGCCTACCTAAGTCGTGTCGCACCGTCGATGGCAATCGCGGGAAGCAACGTTGTTAATAGATGCCGGCGATCGAGATTGAGGGGCCATGGCAAGGAGGAGAACAAGAGAGAAGCTCTCTGTATATTGGATAGCTTAGACAGATAGGAAGGATTTGTGAAGGTCAAGTGAAGGTCCTAAGGAGACGTCGGCCATAGCCTACAGGCTGGGTTCGAGTGAGCCTTAGACTCACACTAACTACATCTAGAGGTCCAGGGAAGTCGTGGAAGCGGCGGCTGGATTTCAAAACTGCCCGTGCAGACGGTGGTGAAAGTCAAGAGCAAGCCGAGCTTGATTGGGCCTTGTAATTCTTGCAAGCCGTTGCTCAACAAGCCATAACTCTCTCTGTACCGTCATCTCGTTTCAAATTACTCGTCTTTCCTGTAGCTCACGAGCCTTACCACCGTCTCGAAGATGGTTCTGAAGATTCTTACCGCAGCTTCGAGCTACTTTCCGTCGGAATACACCGTCCACATCGTTGCGACGCTGATTACGATTCTGGCGACACGAAGAATCGCGCAGGGACGCTGGACGACAAGGGAGCGGGATATGCATGCACGGGTGGTAGTGGTCACCGTACGTCCATCCCCTCCATCCCCAATTTTCTTAATTTTATTTGATTGTTTATTATAGGGCGGATTCACGCCCCTCGGCCTAACCCTACTTGAATCACTAGCTCACCGCGACGCGCACATAATAGCACTAACGCCCCACCCCGTATCCTCTCCCTTAGTATCGACGTACATCGATCTCCTGCGCAGCACGACCTCAAACGAGAACATCTCCGCCGAAACATGCGACCTCGCCTCCCCGCCCTCCATCCACGCGTTCGCAGCGCGCTTCGTCACGGGCGACAACACCAACCCCACCACCGCCCCGCCGCATCTCGATGCTCTTGGGTGTGCGCATGAATACGCCGCCATTGGTGCTTTACCGCAATTTGCGCGCGGGGGCGCTAAGGGGAGGGCGGGGCGAGAGAGGGAGCAGAGGGCCAGGGACAAAGCTGCGCTAGCGAGCTTTCTGCTGACGACGCTGTTGTTGCCGGCGATGCTCACGGCGCCGGTGGAGCGCGATATCCGGATCATGCATGTTGTGAATCGGTTTTACGCCGCGGCGGCGCCGAGGTTTTTCGTGGATGCACGATATGTGTTTCCTGATTTGTCTGTGCCCCTCCCTCCTTCAGCCTCACCTACCTCGCAATCGCAACTCCGGGATTCACCGCTCCTAGCAGAAGCAAGCCGCGCCCTGCCCACCGTCCTCCTCACGCGCCACCTCCAACGCGTGCTGGACGCCCTGCCGTCTACGCCTGTGCCAAACCACTCCGATGGCACCTCCACCGCTACCGGCCGCGTCGCGAGCCAAAAATCCAATATCGTCGCCATGAGCGTCTCCCCGGGGCTGAGTCGCACGGAGACAGTGGCGCCGCTTTTCGGGTACCGCGAGGAAAGGGAGGGGAGGTCGTGGTGGGGAAGCTTGTTGTGAGTTCTTTCGTTGCATCCTTTTTTCTCTCTTCGACTTTCGTTTTATCGTTATAACATTGGACACAGTACTGACGCCTACACGCAGTTACATCCTGCTTTACCCGCTCCTCTTCCTACTCACCAAATCCGCGAGTGCGACGCTGCAGAGCGTGTTGCATGTCCTGTTTTTGCCGACGCCGGTCAAAGTGCGTTTGTATTCTGCTTTCCTCCTCCTTCTTTCTTTCTTTTCTCTTCAACTGTTCATGCTAGCTAACGTACCGTGTTTGTTAGATCGCGAAATCAGAAAAACCCAAAACCAAACCGGACGCGAACGCGGAGCCCGAGGAAACGCTCAAGCCGTGCGCGATGCCGGACGACGGCGAGCTCGGCGGGGGAGCGGGCGGGCGCGCGGTGTGGGAGGCGTATGAGGCGGGGTTGAGGGGTGGGAGGCGGAATTTGATTTTAAGGTGTTTGGGAAGGGGAAAGATAGCGAGGCCGGGAAGGAGAGCCAGACGTAGATATGCATGCCATCATCCGGTTTCCTCCCAACCTGTGGCGTGGATGTCATAGGTGTGTTTTCGTATTCTGCGGTTGTATGTGCTGTCAGTGTTTTATGGTTTGGCAGTGGATCTGTAGGCGGAAGGTATGTGTTCCTCTCGGAACCGTTTTTCGCGGTGTTGAAGTAGAACAGGTTTCGCTGCAGTTGGAGACACACCTGGTGATTGTCGGGCCACTGGTCGAACTCTTCACTGAGTCCGAGGCGGACTGCGGTGAGCAAATGTGTGCGCGCATTACGTGTCCACGGAGAATGAATTAATCATCTGCAGTGCTGAGTCAAATTTCATACGCCAATGAATATCTTGTGCGTCGAACACGCACCCTAGGTACCCTGGTCGGGTTTGGATGACACACAGAGTTTGGTTTCCCTGTGTCATTCGAACCCGACCAAGTACTGATCACCAAAGCTTGCATAGGATCGTCTGGATCTGCGGCCGCAATTGAAAGCCAGAAAGCGTCCATAGACTGTCCCGCTGGTGCGCGGCGCACGTCGGCACAGCCTAACCATCTCCACCACAGTTGTGGGCTGAAAAACCTCGTTCGACTCGGGGACATGCCCATTCCATCGTGTAATCTGTCTCCTGTGGTTGTTTTTTGTCACCGGATTCCGGACTGACCCTGGCATTTTGGTAAGTCTATTTTTCTGACTCAGTCGACACACCGTTCCCGAAACCGAGGACTTCGGTCCTCGTCAACAGAGTAAGTTGCGCATTATCCAAGTGGAGGCGTGCACGCAAGCGTCGACCAGCTCACATTGAGCAGGTTCAAGTACAACAATAAAATACCATGTGTAATCCTGAATGGATAGGTAGTGGATAGGAATCAAGTGCCGGCGAGGATCAGGGAAATTATTGAGAAGTACAACGTGCTGTACACGTATGTTCCCCAATACATCGGCAGTCGTCTGAGAAGAGGTACCAGGGGTGCCCGGAGGGCCTTAGTATAATACAGTATATAAGCTGAAGGAAATCCCTCCCAATGCATAGTTTTATCTTTCTTCTGTATAACCTTCAAGAATGAAGTCGACATCGCCTATGAACGCGGCGATGCGTTTAAATTCTGGGCTGGTTCAATTTGTGTTGATCAGCTTCAGCCCGCATGATTCAATCTGAGGAGCCAAACGTTAAGTAATTGATTAGCATTGCCAGTACCGAATGGTGAGCCCTATAGGATTGGTCGTATCGGCGTGGTTCGTGGCATTTGAATTCGACGTACCTGTGCTGGTTCTTGCGGGTATAGCTCCGTTACCCGGCTGACCTGTTCGGGGTCGGCGCGTGGAAGAAAACTGGATATCTCGGATTAGAAATGTCGCAGCTTTCCAGTGCTGCGGTTTACATCGAGCCGGCGTAGTTCCGGAATTGGGCCTCCGTCCTTGGTGCGACTTCAGTGGATAAGTAGAAAATATGAGGAAGATTGACGGACGTGACATTGGTGCTCGAGAACGCAAAAAGACTAGAACACAATCAGCGAATGGCCTTCTGGAAAACATGGCGTGCTCACGTTCCCTCGTCGTCCACGTCTCCTATCACCTAAAAATTGCAAAACGCTGTTGGCCCGACACCGGTGACCATCTAACTTATGTGGCAAGTGACACACCTTGGAGAATTCGCCCTCCGCGACCGAGATCGCCGGCGTGCGCAGAACGATGTCGCCGTCGACTCGGGCGGTCCAGACTAGGTCTAGGCTTCTGTACGAAGCCAGGTCCGGCGTTTTATCAACCGTGGACAAAAATGCTTCGAGCGGAACGTGACGTAGGCAATCCAGCGTGTCGCGAGCACCCTGGCAATTATTCGCGGTGACAATATTGTCGTAGTCATGCTGCCCTTGTGCAACGGAGGGTGTGGCCCACAAGGAACCAGACGCCTGCAAAATATCATGTCAACGTCAACTTGAAGCAGCGTTGTGCATTCGGCAAGAGCCAGACCATGAAAGCACCGTGGAATAATGTATGGGACGCCGGTTTGTTAAATAGCTGAAGGAGCCCGGTGGAGACGGACCCAGCGCTGAAGCCGCTGCTGAAGGTGGATATCAGAATAAGCTCCACGGCGGGAAGAACAGTTAGTTACAGTACAACGTGATCCGGATCTCCGCCGAATTCATGAATATGGTTGTGCACCCATTCGAGGGCGGATATCTCTTAATTATGTATGTGAGTCGTGTCAAATACGAGCGAAAGTAATAACACCGACGGTCTCGTAGTCCCAGATTTGTTATCCCCGCGTCGCTCACTTCCTTCCCCGCTAGAAATCCGAAAGCTATGTCGACAAGCTGAGCCGTTGCGTACACAGAATGTTGAGTGGAAAAACACACCGTTCAAGCGATAGTTTGGGGTGACGATTATAACAGGTTCACCGAGGACTAGGGAACGTTCGACAGTGGCTCTCATGTCGGTGTCGGAGGAGTGTCCAATTTCCCAGCCGCCTGACACAGGATACATACATCAGAAACCATGAACACGACGCATTGCTGGCCATACCACCGTAAAGCCACTACAGACCGTTTAGCACAACAGCCACGGGCAGGGTGTACAGAAGACGTACCACCAGAACGGGCAACTTGGAGCCTAAAAAAGCGGAGGTTGGTTTGAAAACATCGAGCGTCAGACCTGGGACGAAATGCGGTCATCAAATACGCAGAGGCCGCGCAGTAACAAGGGCGCACATTCTTCAGACACCCAGCTGTAGTTGGGGAAGGAGATCGGAAGTCCAGGGGGCAGTGCCTGCTGAGGGCACGCCGGACCGAATACAGTGGCGTTTTGTATGCCAGGAAGAGGTAGGGGGGGTCGAGGGAGTTCGAAACGTGCGCTGCAAAAATGACGCTAGTATCCGCATACCAGGTACACAGAGAGACAGCTTACGCAGGGCGGGCAAAAAGGCACCCCGAGAAACTTGGTAAGATTGCCATCTTTAGCGCCCTCGAACGTGCCGTAGTCCAAGGTTACAAGGGGGCCTTGGGCTGCCGCGAGGACCAGATGAGCACAGAGCAATACAAAAGAGGAGGACAGCATTAGATGTTACCAATGCAGCGATATACTTTTGTCACCTTTATTTCACCTTTATAGATTAGTAGCGCTCGCGGGGATCAAAGAAGAGAAACGGAGCATCGGGAACATTGGGAGTTTGAGGTTTGAAACACACCGGAAATGAGACTGTCCCCCCGAACGGGTGAGAATACAATCCTTGTCACAATGCGTAATCCGACCGGAATCTTGACGTGCTCCAATGCTGACGTGGGAGAAGCGAAGGTCGACTCCCTGGAGCTGAGGCCGAGGAGCACAACAGCCAACAGGTAGCGTACGGTCTGCTCTCTAGTCCTCCGAAAAAACCGTTCTCGTCCGCCGAAAAGACCGTTTGACCAAAGTGGATCAAGGCTCAGTGATCAGCGAGCTCGCAGTCTACGCACAGGATTGAGCACCAGTCCATTCTCCGACTCTAAGTGCCTATATTAGTCCGGAAACATCACGGAGAACGCTGAGTGTGTCAATCTAGATTTGCTTGCCATAGGTACGAAATAGGTACACGGCCCGCGTTGTCGTAAGGCTGGAGAAACTTGAAGACAATGAAGAGCGCCTATTGAGATAGCAAAGACCAGTTGCCAACAGTGTTCGCCCTTAAGGCCTTAATTGAGGTTTTGAAAATTGTTAAGCCTTATTAAGGGTTAAGGCTTAACGTTAAGGCCTTCAGCTAAGGCCTTAAGCGACAATTTCCCACGGTCAGTGAGGCGGGGGAACCAGCTGCTGAGCAAATTTTGAGCTCAATTCTGGCCATTATATGTACGCATCTACCCGTTTGGCTCATACCATGCTTGGTGGCTGTCTTTTTCTGCTTGAACATCGGTCTATTGGGTGCTCTGACGGTGCTCGGCCATCTCGGGTGAGAGGGTTAAGGCCTTAATTAAGGTCCTAAAAATTCTTGAGAATCCTTCAGGCTTACCTTAAGGCCTTAATATGGGTTAAGACCCTTAAGGCCTTAAGCCTTAGGGCGAACACTGGTTGCCAAGTAGCCAGCGACAGGCTACAGCCTAGCAGAAACCTGAGTGCTCGCAGATGCAAGCATAAGAGCTCCCAAACGACGACGAAAAGTTATTGTCGAGGGAGGACCACGGGAGGACAAAGGGAGGAAGACACGGTGACAGTGTGGGACAATCTTGATTGGCACGTGGGATCTGCGTGACATTCCCACGGTTGGGTCCAGTTGAGTTCATGCTATATCAAAATTAAGGGCGTAGGGCGGCGTAGGAGGCAAAAGCTGCTAACATTAAGGCGCCAAGCCGTGTGACAGTACTAGTACAACTTTGAACAAGCACGTGGCTCACGAGCGGCATGACTTGTTGGCTATAAAACATAAAACATCCGAGGCGCGACTACAACAGTCTGATACTATGAATCTGGTACTAATGATTTACTGGGACCCGCAACTTGGTCCAAACACTAACCGTTGAACAGTGGCTCCAACACATCAGCTATCTGCTGGCTAATCCTCGACCCTGGTTGGCCAATGACAGAGGAGAGCATATTTTCCCGGATGATGGCGAAGAGCGCAAGCGTCGCCTTCGAGTATGAAGGCTCAAGCTTCAGCGATGGGAAATAGTGGCTTCGGCGAAAAAGGTCCTCATGGATTGCCCATGATTTCATCTCCGGGATGAGGAGGGGGATGACAAGAACGATTACTGCGTCCAGGAGCGCATATTTGGACTCTTGGTTGGAGTGTGTCAGACCCAGGAGGAATTTTGTGAGCACGTTATTCAGCTGTTCCCGGCCCCCGATTAGGGTGCAAAGGTGCCGCATTGCGGAGGAGCTCGATTCCCGGCTTGAAAGTAAGAATATGAGTACGGAGAGGACAACAAGTGTATGGTAGTTGAACGTACGTGTTAGGGAGGAGAAAATAACTCAGCCGGCTGAATAAGGAGACTTTGTCTCGATGTGAAAGATTGACTAGGTGGTCGGACATGAGAGTGTGTACATCGCCTCCAAGGGCAAGACACCGGATAAAATGCCACAGAGCATATGAAGCCGCCAAGCCCGAATCTACGGCGTCCTGTCTATAACGAAATCAATGAAACCCCGCGGTACTTGAACAAGATAAGATGCACACAGATGGACGACGGGGACCACTGAGCTCAAACTGAAATCTTTTAGCTGAGGGTACGCCACATCGGCCACCGAGCGGCCACCATGCATCGGGTATTTGCCGGGCGTCAATAATTGAAGCAGCTTGGGAGCTTCACGCTGAAGAAAGTGGGCTTGCAATATGTGCCAAGTTGTCGGCGACGTCTTGTCAATATGTGAAACTACGGCTTCTAGGGAGGGGGAATCAGCTGAGGGCCAATACTGTTCCAAGGTGATGGTCCATAATTCGTGCAGCTCTTTGGGAAACGCAGAGAGGATCGCGAAGGCGCTTGAGAGATTGTGGTATTCATCCCGATTAAATCCGCGACGAAAGCCTATATTCTTCCGTGATGCAGATAAGAGGAGAAGTTCGAAGAACTTCGATAGAACGGCTGCCTCGAAGGTGGTCTCATTCTGCTGAGCCAATTCTGCGATGAATATGACGCATGGACCCAAGGGGTGACGGCCTTCAGGGAGTGCAGAGATGAAGGCCTTGACTAAAGATGGCTCCATAAACCTGCGTTATTTGTTTGACCGGCGGCCTAGCATGGACGAATTCACGCACCCACATTCACAAAATAAACAGACAGACATGACCTCAGTAATCAAGAGTATCAAATCGTCGAGAAGCCATGATCTCGAGAGGCAGTTGACGAGGTATGCTGTGTGCCCAGAAGCGATCTGGTTCAAGACAAGTTCCATGGCAGAAATCCTGACGCTGTCTGGGTACAAGTCCGGTCTATAAATGCGAGTTGATCAACCTTGTATAGCGCAGAGGAAATTTGTATCTCACCGGGACAGTTCCAGCAAATCGTCAAATATTCGATCCATAAAGCTATTAGCTGCCCCACCTTCATCGTAGCAAGGTAAATGTTCCCGTAGTACCATCATCCTCTTGAAAATCACCACCCGCTCAGCTCCTCGGATCGTCGCCTTCCCCAGTGCCAAGATGGCCTTCCCCGCCAACGCCCCGGGACCCCACTGGGTTTTGGAAGAGGTAGTGGTGTATATGGAGAGGGATGAGAGAGACGAGGAGAGAGGGACCATGGAAGGGCTCGATCGCAAGATACGACGACCACCCGTCAAAGGCGAAGGGGGGAGCATGGTGTCAAAGGAGAGCCGATCGATCCACCGGTGCACGTATTTTAACGCCGCAGCTCTCCGCCGCCGCACCACGCAGGGCGATTCCTACCACTGATCATCACTGGCAGAGCTTGTGGCGTTCATCTCCCAACCCGATTCGCCGCGGAAGAGAAGTCCTGGGACCGACCTCGCCGTCATGACGAGGTATGATGATAGTCCTAATAAAAAAAAGAGATGTGGTGAGGGCATCGACCAATTCAATCAGCTACACTGGTTGTCGTTACAATCATCCTCCGAAGAACGAGGGATGTTGCGACGTAGCAGGTGCAATGCAGGATGAACTTGAAACGCCGCTGGCATGGGAACCGGCGTTGAAAGTTCAAACATAACATACGGCGTCAAGATATGGAAAGAGGGATATGGAAAGAGGCGACCGCGGCTTGCAAGTATGTCGCCGGTTAGCAGTTAAGTAGCAGTGGGGGTCTTCTATTTGAAGAGGCGCGACAGAGTGGACGCCGGAGGAGTTTCATTTCTCCGTGCAATGAATCATCGGCCTGTTCTTGCAGTCTGGAGAAGCGCGGCAGGGTAGAAACCAAAATCAGGGAAGTTCAGAGATTCACGGCATCGCCAGTGTATGCTATTGGTACGACCGACTGCTTGACACGAAATAACTAGGCATGACGAGGAGCCAAACGGCGGGCAGTCGATACATGCAGGATTATTCCCTGATGAGGGTGACATCAGGACAAGCAGAGGAAGCAAACTTCAATTTGAATGCTGGTTTGAGGGCGCTGCCGGACAGAAAATACGTCAGATAGAATACACGGGCGGGGTAGGTTAGAAGTAATCTCACTACAATGACCCGGAAACACTTTGGTAAGGCGCGGGTCCAAAAAATATTACGGTTCTCGACGCGTTTACGTTTATCGGAACTACAAGGTCAGGAATGCGTCGGCGTCAGACAGCACGCACAGACGGGGTAGGTTAGAAATAATCTCACACAATGACCCGAAAACACTTTAGTAAGAAGTGGGTCCAAAAATATATATATTACTGGTCTCGACGCGGGTGTATCAGCACTGCAAGTTCAAGAATGCGTCAGCGTCAGATAGAACACACGGACGAAGTAAGTTGGAAATAATCTTACCTCAACGACTCAAAAACACTTCGCTAAGCAGCCGGTCCAACAAACATCACTGGCCCCGACGGGTCTATCGGAACTGCAGGCTCAGTTCTGCATCAGAGTCAGGCCGGCTCTCCGCTATCGCCTGCGCGAGCGCAACCCCGTCCTCCGTGAGCAAGTCCGGCCCGTAAGACTCGAGCAGCACGAGGGCCGGGAACCGGGCAAGCCAGCGCGGGAGCCCTTGTGCGTCCGCCGTGCTGAATTCCACGCCGACGAGCGCCCAGTGCAGGAAGAGGTGTTTCACCCCGCGCAAGGGTACAGCAGCAGCCGTTTGCTGCGCGCGCCAGGGCAGGACTTGCGGCTGTGGCTCCTTGGTGCGGAAGTCCAACGTCAGCGTGCGCAGGGTAGACTCCGAGTCGGGGAGGTCGGCGATGGTGTCCAGGGCACGCGCAAGAGCTGTTCCATCTGAGCTGCAAGTGATCGTTAAATCAACGACGCAGTCTTCGGTGGGGAGGAGGTGGGCGATGTAGTCCGCGGGGGCGGTGAGGGTTGTGAGTCGACCGATATGGGCGTGTCGGACAGGTTCTGCTGCGAGCGACGCAGACGATATCGCGCCAGAGGACAGAGTAAGATTTGTCAGGTGTCGTTGTCGGTGGACGAAAAGCAGTAGGGCATTGATATCCAGGGAGCAGTCCGCCAGGACAATCAGCGCGCTCATGTGGTCTTCGACATTTAAGACGCTGAGGAGAGCCGTGTACTGCTCGGAGGAAAGGCTGGGGTGGGGTCGCAACACCCAGCTCGTTGTATGGTAGCGATCGGTGAACGTGACCAACGTAAACTGGCTCCTGCCAGCGACGTATATGCTCTGGATTCGCATGCAATTGCCGTGCATCCGTCCCCACGGGTGTCCCATCCTGCGCACCGCCTCGTCAAAGGAATCTTCAAACTGGAGTCGCAAGAGGCGGCGAGTGTTGGCCGCACCCGCGACAATGCAATGGATGACGAGGAAAGGGAGAGTGAAAGCCCAGAGCATGAGAGTGCATGTTAACTTGAGCAGGGCCTTCACGAAAGCCACGGCAAAGAACTCCCGGATCGTGATCACGGTGGGTATGCACAGTGGAAGGTACCAGACGGTCATGCCACCAAGGCCGACGATGGCGACTTGTTGCGCGCCAAGGTCCATACGAGCCGAGTAATCTGGATGTCCTTAGAACCATCGATGGAGCCACAGATCCTGACATCGGGAATTCGCGGGACTGCAGCCAGCATAGAGGGAAAATCTCGAAATCTTCGTGTTCCCAATTGGATGGTGATGTCGAGGATGGGGCGAATATTGTAAATCATCGGGATGAGGAAGCATGCGTCTCCAGAAAGATTGATAGAACCCGAATAGATGTCACATTTCGGGATGTTGTATCGTAGAAGCAAGCGAAACAAGCCCAACGCTCGGAAAGGCTGGGAGACTTGGACGAGCACCCAGAGTTCCTCCTTCTCCAAAAAAGAAAGGACGACGAGCCACAATTCAGCGGGGAGATCCAGGGTTATAGGACGTTGACGATGGAGGGCACGAGCAAGTGCCTGACCGAAACCGAATGCAGTGGCAACAAACCGACATGGGAGAGACATGGAAAGAGAGGTCGCACAGCCACCTTCCCCAAATTATCACAAACAGGCATCGAGTCACACATTGTGACACTCTGATCTTCACCACCACATCTGGAAAACACCACATGCCTATGTAGAGCTATGTAGACGCTAGTAGAGCTGTAGGTGGAGAGGCATGTACCCCCCTATCATAGAGGCGTGCAGATCAGTAGACGGATAGAGCCATAGAGCCATAGAGCGATATAGAGCCACATAGAGCACCGCGTCTCTACATAGACCACCGGCAGAGGCTTGCCGTACTCGCGCGTTGCATGGCAATTGGACCAGAACACATGGATATCACACGGATCATGATTGAGAAAATGATGCATTCATGGTGCTAAAAAATACAGACTACGTCGACAACACAAAAGAGAAAGCCAGGTTAACGCGCAAAGACACGCGGAAGAAGATGCCAGGTAGATTCCGCCGCCGGTCTCCGAGCAGATTGAGCTTGAGCTTGAAGATATGTATCTTGATTTTGCTTTTGATTCCAAAGTGACTCGGAGAGCGTCCGGCGTCCGCCTTGAAGCCAACTTGAGGTACAGTCAGGGATAACAGCTTGAGGATGGACAAGAGACTTGAGGAAGACTGATTGAAGCTTGAAGACAACTTGGAGGAGACAGGGAAGGGCAGGGAGAACGGGTTGGCACAGGAGAGAGGCGGAAGAGGGAGATGGAAGAGGGAGAAAGGAAGAAGTCGGCACACCGATGACTCGGGACGTCTTTTATAGGGCGTCGCCACGCCGTCTGTGACAGCCTGCCAGCAACAAGACACGTGAACCTTGTGTGTCTACATCGAGCGGTGTAGCGGGAGTACTCCAGCGTAGACGAGGGTGTCGATGGTAGAGCCGGGGCGTCTATGGCGCTCTACATGGGGTCTTCGGCTCTATCCGGCTCTATGTCGTAACCGGGGATCTATGGCGCGGGCCGGGCTCTATATGCGCCAAAGGCGTTTCCAGATGCACCAGCTTGATCGCGAACTTGCTGTGGCGAATCTGACTGCCACTGGTGTCGAAACCAAAAGGGCCAGTCCTCCTTAGATCTGGGAACATGCACCGTCGAGAATACCGAACGGCCTCACCGGCTTTCCAGTTCCAGTCTCTGGGGCATCTTAGGCTGCCCAAGGCTCCCTGTGTTCGATCGCTCCGTCCATTTTTTCAATTGTCCTGATATTTAAGGGCGGGTTGGACAGCAGTTCGCCCCTTTGTCGGCATAAATATTTGACGACAGCTCGCCTTCGGATCGTAGATTTGTTTCGTGCGCAACTACGGTACGGGACCGCCACGACCGACTCGGATGCAACCAATCACTTGATGTCTCACGGAGAGCACGTCACCAGCGAATTCCGGACCCTTATCTCTGTCGCGTCCTTGCACCCACCACTTAGCATGTATCTCCCGCCCCGCACGCCATATTTCCCATTCGCCGCACATTTCATATCTCCATGTGTGAACAAATTTCTGGGATTTAACGCACACCCCGGACGACAACTCATCCCTTCCATCCACAAGCGGAGAGGCCTGTTTGTCTACGGTGACATTTCAAGTACGGGCATTTTTACTTGTCACAATTCTGAATTCAAAGCGACTAACCGACTCGAGAACTATCCTCTGACATTTATACGTCCGTCTCCACCTTGGAGTCGATACTTGTATCAACACTATCAATTCTGGTACTCCATTCGCGCGACGGTCTCGAATAGCCGGCGGCTTCCCGCAGGATAATGAGCAAAGGAGCAAGTCCCTTTGAGTATATGTCAGGGTTTCCAATTCTTTTGAAAGTAAAGGCCGTACCGTCATCTGTGCGTGAATGTTTTGAGCGTAGCCAAAATTGACGTTCTTCTTGACATCAAGAACGACCATCGTTAAAAGAGTTACCGAGTAGAGGAGAGCTGATTCAATGGGAATTTCGATGATTGAATTGATGCTTTGATTGTGAGCACCAGATCCCCGCCTCTTCGACATCCGTTGGACGAGAAGAAGTCTCAGAGCAATGAGAGATGCCGTCGTCAGGCTAGTTGCGACAGAGAGCGAGAAGTATATCGTGCTGAACTGTACAAATCTCGTTGACGTTTTGGCAGCGGCAAACGCTTCCGAGCTCCGCGCTGCATTAACCTGGTCGGCAACAATGAACCCGGCCAAAACTATTAAGTCAGACATTAACGGCTGTGCACAGATCACGCAGCAGATATGGACTCACCCACCCCGCAGGCTGTAGCGAGTATGGGAAGGATGACGACCGTCCACCGACGATTCCACACTGTCCAGCATCGCCAAATCTGACGCATAATCCTATCAGTTTAGGTACAAATTGCTTCAATCGCAACTCACAAACAGACAATCGGCCATCAGAACGTTGAGGCAAAAGAATGTGTCGGAGACACCTTGCATCCACGCCGCCATGTGCGTTAGCGAGACACTGAGGCCAGGCCCGGTAGGCAACTCGTTGTCGTCGACAGCCCCGGCCAAATGTGCCCAATTGAGGCCAACGTGAAATGTGGAGCAAGTGTATGCAGCCAGCACGAACCCCACACGCCAATTCATCTGCGAGCGAGTATACTGCTTGCTGGTAACTGTCAGATGTGTTCAATCGATGTTGCACGACCAATTAAACGACGAGTTCTACCGATCGTCCTCAGAGTCAACAACATGACCGCTGTATACAATCCTGGAAAGGATCACAATTAGCTCTCCATCATGCTTGTTTTATCGGACGTACCATGGAACCAATCCTCCACAATAGAGGAACTGAAGGGGAAAAAGGCCATCTTGAATCGTCCGTACCTAATCACGGCCTCGGTCTTTATACTCCACGACAGCAAATGGGATAAGACTCAGGATAATCAATTAGCTTGACGGGGTCCCGTTTCGGAACGTGCCATGTAGCTTCACTCTCAGGGATGTCTTTGAGGGACCATGAGACCAGCTACCGTGTCGTAAATTGCAGTACGTGCCTGGGAGTACGGAGCTCGCATGAATCATGGGTCGTGTCCGGCTGGATGGTTGCTGAACTCGGCAAAGGTTGCCGATATCTAAGGCAATGATGCAACGCTCTGGTTACATCTGCACGCGGCGCATCGTGGGCGTAGATACTCACACCGTCTTCTCTGCACGATTGCTGCCTAGCCCATACGCACTCCTAAGACTTCTTGGGCACTTTTGTAGGTCGTCACGTCGCCTTCAAGTTGGCCTCAGCTTCTCAGAATAATGTCATCTCGGACAGGTTTTTGTTTTTTCGGCCGGAGTTTCTGGGCTCAGCAAACATGAGGTCCCAGTACTCCGGAGGCAAAGGTCTCGCTAGTGGGGAGGATGGCCGGTGTGAATTTGAATCCACAAGCCGCTCTGTTCAGAGCAATAAACAGGTGGGAGAATGCGAATTTCACGGACCGTATGACCAATGCATCTATTCCGACCGCGTGAAAGTCACTTAGAAACGTCGGTTGCAACAATTCAATATCACCTTTTGGGCCGTGTATGCCGATCAGGCCGACGAGTGCCAAGTCCCGGTTTTTCAAGCGTCACAAAAAGAAAAACAGGAAGACATATCGAGGTTGTATGGATAGCGGAACCTCTACGAATTGACCGAAGCCTCGACGTCAGTCTCGGAGGTCGGGATTGTGCCAGTGCTCTGTGCGAATTTTACGGTACTGGAGGGTCCAGTGCTCCATTCCTCCTGTGACCGCGACTTCCCGGCAGCGACTCGCAGAATAATGAGCAAAGGAGCAAGTCCCTAGTGCGAGTAATGTCAGTTCCCTTCTCATGTCTACCCGGCCATCATTCGTACCGCCATTTGTGCATGGATGTTCTGAGCGTAGCCAAGATTCACGTCTTTTTTGACATCCAGAATCACGAAAGCTAAAAGCACGACCGAGTAGAGCAGAGCGGATTCGACGAGGATTTCAATGATTGAGTTGAGGCTTCGACTGTGGGCACCGTTTCCCAGACGTTTCGACATCCGCTGGAGGAGGACAATTCTCAGAGTGATGAGAAATGTTGTACTCAGGCTAGTTGCGACGGAGAGCGAGAAATATATCGTGCTGAGCTGAATAAATTCTGTTGACTTCTTGGCGGCGGCGAAAGCCTCTGAGCGCTGCGCTGCAGTAACCTGATTGGCGACAATAATTCCGGCCAACACTGTAAAATTAGACATTAGCGGCCATGCAGAGATCACGCAGCAGATATTGACGCACCCGCCCCGCATGCTGTAGCGAGCATGGGAAAGATGACGATCGTCCAACGACGATTCCACACTGTCCAGCATCGCCATATCTGACGCATAATGAGTTGAGGTAACAAGTTGCTTGAATTGTGTAGAACTCACAAAAAGACAATCGGCCATGAACACATTGAGGCAAAAGAATGTGTCGGAGACACCTTGCATCCACGCCGCCATGTGCGTTAGCGAGACTGTGAGGCCAGGCCCGGTGGGTATCTCGTTGTCGTCGACAGCTGCGGCCAGATGCGCCCAATTGAGTGCAACGTGAAATGTCGAGCAGGTGTACGATGCCAGAATGAGTCCAATTTGCCAATACTTTCGAGAGCCAGTATAATGTTTTCCTGGGACTTCGAGGTGTCAATGGATGAGTTGTTCAAGCACGGTGGATACAATCTCACTGATCGTCCAAAGAGTCAGCAGCAGCACCGCTGTATAAAAACCTATGGAGGGATGAGGCGGTTTGGCTAATCACTTGGATTGAGAGCATACCATGAAACCAATCTTCCACTATGCTCGAGCTACTAGGAAATGCTGGGGTCATATTGAATTTCGACCGCCTCCTCAAAGGTAGCGCCCTTGCCCACATATATATTGCCAGGATCGGCGGCAAGCCTGAAAGGGAATAGGCTGCTGAGTTGTGATCGCCGCCGGCGAATTCAACCGACGTCCCAGTTCGATGAGCGCGTTGAGATGTATGACAGCCGACGTTGTCAAGGGTGATTGCTCGCGTTCTTTTGATCTTGTGCTGTCGCGTGAATCTCGTCACCGCCTAATTTTGATTTTTGTTTCTCTCATTCCTCGACCTGGAGAGCCTCAAGAACACTCTGTATATTCCCAAACAACTTTTCAGTGTGGTGTTTATGGCTCTGCACGGTGTCCTGGGCTTGCATGCCTCGTGGGAAGGACTTAAATGATGCTCGCGTGGACATCATGATCGCGTGGTCTCGCGTTCTTTTTTGTCTCGGTTGCTCGCGTACGTGTTCTCACTTCTCTTCCTTTCTTTCGCTTCTGAGCCAATGACCCAAATTGCTGGCTTTAGCCGAAGGCATGGGGCATTCCAGAAGGTCGAATCGGTTGGGACAGGAGTTTCTCCAGAGAATCGGGTAGAATTTGATGGGCTACCGGGACAACCCGAGCTCGCGTAGAATTACACCCAGTGTCCCACTTTGAGCGCCAGCTCCCGCGTCATTGGTTTATCTCCTACTAGTAGAGACTAAGGACTCCTAGCTCAATTCTCCATCCCATATTCGGCAAACTCAACGCCCCCTCCGATAGCGTGTCGTGCGTACCAAGTTCAACACTGGGAAGTTGAACATTCAAATAGGGCTTGTACAGCACAGAATCGCTCTGGACCACATGTGTGGAGCCAGGTAAATGGGGCATTCCATGGCATTCCTTGCCCGGAAATAATGCCGACGCTTGAATTGCGCCAGTTCCCTCGGACAATCAGTACTGAGTACTGTGCGCCTGCTCCAGGCGCGTGCGAGGGATCTCCTTCCGGTCTGATGCAACGGCGCTTGTCTCACTAGACGGTTGTGCGCGAGGGACGCACTAGATATCGCACTGAGGCGCTTCAGCAGCTTCCCGCTCGTCTCTCGCACCGAGACGCTCTAACAATGGAGCTCGTAAGTAGCTCGCTCGTTGGGGCGTTCGACACAATGCCGGAATCAGCAACTTCAATCACCGAAGGGGTCCCCGAGCATTATTAGTCATTTTTGCTTTTTGCTTTCTGCTACTTGATGGTCAATGTTGTTATAGGCGCCCTTCAGGTCAAAGAACAGGGTTGACACAATCATCTTCTTGTCCATGAGCGCGATTATCGTGGCTTTGTCAGGCGGGCTAAACTTGGGCTAAACCGAAGTTTGTCGTGAGAAGTGTGCAAATCGAGTGTAGTACATAATCATTCCTACAACCCTGCGCATTGAGTTTGGTCAGGGCTTGTTTCACGTTGATGTACATAGGTAGGTATTTGGTCCTTCTTTCAACTCAACATCTGATCGGGCATCAACGTAACTCGGAGCGGATCAGACCGGACTTAGACCAATTGGTAGTAACATGCGCAAACTGAGTCTAAGGAATGACTCCGACGGCGACGCCGAAATCTCATCCGAACACTGCTCCACGTCCACCGTTTTCCCTGGGGCTGTTATGGTGTCCACTGGAGTAATCTCAGGCGCGTGTAGGACCGCGTTGGCAACCCGAAAGTAAGGCTCCAACCCTTTTCGTTTACAACCGTTTGTAAACGGTACAACCGTTTATATTTACCGTTTAGTTTACCAACCCCCGTAAACGGTAAACAAACGGTAAACAAACGGTTTAAACGGTTGTTTTACCTGTTTTTTTTTTTTTTTTTTGGCGCGTGCGTTGAAGGTTGAACCTTGAAAGCGAGAGTTCGGCCGAAACGGAGTAATCTGTGGGTCTCCGGTAGTCCCCGATGCGATCATTCCTCGAGCACCGGATCAGCATAAGATAGAGGCCGTGGGATCTCGGCACCCTTATGTAAGCGGCCATCAAGCGGCCATCAAAACGTTCCCACGGCCAAATCTGCGGTCGGCGAAACTTTTTTTTTTTTTTTGGTGGCTGGGGAGTATCTAGCATGAACAAAAAATGTGTCTAGTCAAAATATAACTACTTGGCTACCATAGAAGCCTTTATCTCAGCAATCATAGCAGGGGGAAGCATGCGATGGCCCCGGTACTTCCGGTTGATCCAGATTAGGTCACCACCACTCAAGCCTTGAGCGTACGCCGAAATAAATCGGGCTGCACGGTTAGCAAACCTGGTGAGTAGCCAAAAAAAATTAGTTAAGCTCACCCAGTGTTTTACTGCAAGACTTACCGGACAATTGACAAGTGTGGCACTGCATCCAGGCACTCCTTGACATTCTTCTCCATTTCATTGATATTAGTCGTTCTCGCTGTCGTGCGATAACGGAATTTGGCGGCCCCCCAATACATTTCAATGAAGTTGAGCTCGCAGTGATACTTTGGGTAGAAGTCACAGATGTGGCCTCGTGACTCCACAAGTTCCTCGAGTGCAGACTTCTGGTTGACAAAATCTGGTTGACAAAAGAGAATTCTACGGCAGCAGCAGTCAGTGCGACCAGCTTCGCATTTGAATCCTGCACACTGTGCAAGCAACCCATCGCGCCACAGTCCACGCTCGCGAATGATTATTTCCATTCCTTTAAACCAACCAGGCATTATTGGATGGTCGTCTTTGAAATAAAATGGTTGAGTGTCGCCGTTAGGCAGTGTTCCATTTCGCATTCGAGGCCCTGGATCCAGCTTTGGGCCCTTGACCATTTGACGAGCAGACAACGCATCAGCAGCTCGTTTACGATGGCTCGGAGCATTGTCAAAAAGAAACAGGCCTGTGGCAAAGCCCTTGGTCTTGGCTTCGAAAATGTCTATGGCCCGATCAACCTGTGCGAGGAGCTCTTCCGAAGTGAAGTATCCATCTCGATTTTTCCCAGCACGGAACAAAAGTCTAGCTTCACTGTGTGTGAACAAACCCAGTAAAGTTGCAAAGCTCAAATGAATGAAATGAATCTTACTCAACACCATCGACAAGGCGGCCCCATTCCAATGTCAGAAACTCCGAGGCCATGATTGACTCTCCTTCTCCCTTTGCCAGTGGCTTCCCCTTAACCACACTACTGAGCCATCCAGTCTTGCGCCGATCATGGGCAAAGAAAGTGGACTCGTCATGGGTGACAAGGATGAGACGGAAAGGTTGGCCTTTATATCCTTCGGGAGTTTTTACTGCCTTCCCATCATTGTCATACACGACCATTCTTGGTTCATACCGCTCGAGCCACCGCTTGACAAACGCTGTGCGATATGCAACAACATCCTCGCGTTCGTGGCCATCCATGTACATCCCATTTTTGCGATGCCCGAAGCGCCAGTCAAGACACTGAAACGGGGCGCTTGACTATGGGGTATACGAATGCTAACTAGTTTAGCTTCGTGAATGAACACAAAACCAACCAACCAACACACACACACACACACACACACTTATACTATTAGCGCACACCAAAGTTGCGGGGACGGGGTTCGTTCCGTAGTATGCGGACAGCTGGAATCGAACTAAACGCAACAAAGTCTCGTTGGGGTGGGGTCTACAATCTTGTACTGAACTTCCAGTAGTATAAACTGACTGAAATGCCTCGCCTAGGCAATGAACCAAATGTTTTATATGTGTTTTTCCGGGACAGGTTGAACGCTAGGAGCTTACTTTAAAGCCCTAGGATCGATGCCAAGGTCCAAGGCGTCAACTTTATGACCCAGGGAACAGAGGACTTTATGAAACCAACACTGCAAGACCTTCTTAAACAGTGGACTCTAGCGTCTGGCCAAAGAACGTTTGTTTGGGAATCCTACAACCAATGCAAAAGACAACAGAAAGAATCCGGGGGCAAGGCAGCACGTCTAGTACTCAGAACCCAACGGCAATCCTCTTGGAGCTTATGCCAGTGCTGCAGCGACTCGTTTGTACGTGAATGCCTTCTTACGGGTCAGACAACGTGGAATTTATATCACAACTCAATCAATTATCACACAAACACCAATTTATAGAGCAACTACAAACAGAAATTGAACGAATCTCCGCGAAGCCGACCTGAGGACACCACAGACTTTATTGAAACCTTCGACCTAAGTCTGGGGGATCTCGTCGCAATGAACTGGGTTTTTGCGGTGCTCCTAGGCAGCTTTATATACAGTTTACAGGAAATATATGGAGATAACAGGAAAATGAGCGAGCTAGATAAGGTCTTGAGTCATACAGCAGCCAAGAAAACGGCTGCCGTGTCGAGTTGTCGTGAAGTCTGGCCGGCCGATCGCTTTTGGTGCGATCGGTTTGCTGGATTGGGTATATTTCCAAATGCCCTAGGCACCCGCCGCTCGGCCCTAGGACGTGCCTGGATCGGCATGCTTGATAATATCCCCTCGCTGGATTATTCCTCGTGCTCTCCACATGGTCTCATCGGTGCTTTCTAATGTCCTAGGCAAGGCAGGTCTGCACCCGCCAAAACCGTGACCTCGATCGCTGGTGAGTAATATCCGCTCGCTGGTTTATAAGACCTGCTCGCTGCATTATTCCACATGTTCTACTCCGGCAGGGCGCACGCCAAGGCGGCAGCCCGGGACCGCGCTCGTAATTCCCATAATTCAACCACGCTTTGTCCCTATTTGTAGTGTCGACGCGACGTGTCTGTCACCTGACTCTTCTGATCTCTTGGAACCCTCGTTGGTTCGAATCCTGTGAGCAACCTTCCTTTTACACTGCCCTAGACCCTTCCCTCGATGTCTAGGGTGCATTCCAGTTTCAAGTCCGGAGGCCTAGGGGGTTCAACACCCAGCCTAGGCTACTTCCTGACAAGTATTAAATGTTCCTAGCGAGCCCAGCTCTGGCCTAGCAAGCGTCTAGTACCGATATCTTGTGCCCTAGGGCCATCCAGTATTCCCTGCCAGTCATGCCTATGCAGTCTCGGTCGTTTGTAGCAATATAGAAGTTCATCGTTCGATAGTCCGGGCTTGGTATATATCCTTAGTAGTAAGTCTAGCTTGCGCATCTTGGACGTTTACAACCAGCAGCTCGGATCTCACTCTGATTCTCCTTTATATCACCGTGTAGAGGACCCTAGGCTTGATTACACTAGCCTAGGGGTGCATCCTGGTATCCTTAGTAGCATTGGTTATGCCTAAGAATCGCAAAAATACACGATGTATGCCCATACATGTTTCTGGGCCGTCTCAACGGCCCAGGTTGCGGGCCTCCAGGCGGAATCTTCTACGCTGCGGGCCGAAGTGGTGTCACAAAAATCTGCTCGGAGCGCCACAAGCAAAAAATTACACACCATGGCCCAAACAATTCATCGCATCCCCGATCGAATCAGCACAGCTGCGAAAAAGGCAACGAGCAAGGCGCAAGACGAGATCTCCAAGCTATTCTCCTTCAGCCTGAAGGAGAACGGTGTAGTGCCAGACTCGACGCGAGACATGATTAATGACCTAGTCGCGCTTGATGGTGTGCGTCCGAATAAAGTTGTCGGCGTCCTTAAGCGGATTGCCGCCAAGCTGGGAATCAATATCACCGGAGACGCCTCGGATCGCACAGTCCGGTGAAGCTGTCGGGACCTCCCAAGGTATGTAAATATTACTCTCGTCATCCAGAAATTTACCCCGTCAATTGTGGTAGGTGTTACGCTCAGCAGTGACGGAACGACTCACAAGAATATCAATCTCGAGTCGCATCGCACTACCATCATCGATCAAGATGGCCAGAGAAAGACCTTCTTCCTCGGAATAGGGATGGCGATAAATCATACCAGCGAAACACAGCTGGAAGGTTGGGAGGAGCTCATTGAAGCAGCCTACCAGATTTACAGAACCTCGGCTCGGTGTCAGACAGCTGACGACGCCCGGGACTTTTGGCTGAAAGTGACGGGATGGCATTCCGACCATGCCGAGGACCAGAAGAAATTGTTCCGTCTGGTGGCGGCAATGAAGCTTTGCCTGGAACGCGAGCGCAGAGGCGAACGTGCAATTGCGCAGATGGTGCCTGCTCAGTGGGCCGACCTTCTTTTCCAAGTCTCTCAGGATGCAGTCACCGCCGCTGGTGGAATTTCCGCTTGGGAAGGACTCGCAGAGCCAGAACGACAGGCGCGTCACGACGCTGCATTCACGGAGTTCGTGCGCACTGTGGGGCAAGACGATGAACGGCCGTCACTCGAGGCACGGGCAAAAGCTATAAAGTGCGTTCTTGGACAATGAAATGATCACACTGAACCAAAACCAACACAAAACAACCAAAACCACCACTCTTATATCCTCTAGTGCAAGCTCTGTGAAGTTCGGGGGTGTCGGATCAAGTATTAGATCCTATAGACCGAAACGATGTATCATGTATGGTAGGGTCAACAAGAAACGTTCTCAGTCGGTCAATTGGTTCTTTGAGAACTAGGCTCTCAAATGGAATATTGGGTCTGATAGTGTTCAAGTTACAGCCTGTTAAGGTCTGAGGTTTGTTGGGTGTTCAATAGAACTGGTAAGTTTTGCAATAGCCCGTTTCCGACTATGCACGTTCTGCAACGCTTCCAAGCTTCAACGAACTTGGGGCTTTTAACTCAAAAGATCACAACTGGTTTTATCAATCAAAATCGTTCGTTCAAGCCTTTCTAGTACTAGTGTGGACAAGCAACAAGTCACTATACAGAGCACCACTACCCAGACCCTGCGATGTGGTGTGCACTACAGCCCGGGAATAATCTGCTGCCTAAATCTACGAGTTCTGACTCCTTATATACTGTGCTGGGATTAAGTTTACGATGCTACTATTATGTCTTCGGATGCCCTTCCGGTCCCCATGACTCTCCCTGCTCCACAACCTATTCCGCCATTGGTGCCCTGGCACATCGAGATGTCTTGTTGGGCAGTTTTAACCCGATCGTATTGAAATTGGTTGTCTTCGGGTGATATCACTGAAACCCTCCTGTCTTGTACAGGATCTTCTTCGTCTAGTGGGTGGCCCTAACTCAGGGCAGGCCTTATAGCCTCGTCTGCGCCTCTTGGTAGCTCGTCCACTCTCTCTAACAGGTCTGGTATTGGAAAAGAACCAAGTTGAACCATCTTGATTCGATCAGGAATGGTCCGAGATCAAATTGTGATCCCGGATCCAATACGTTTCCGTCTCGTCGCATCAAGTCAGCTCCTATCCGCTTGTCTCAGCTGGAAGAAGGAACTCCGAGTCCCGGCCATCATTCCTACACGTGCCGCGACGCGTCTTGAGCCATCAAGTCGCAACAACAAACATCCCATACTGAAGGTGAGTCCAGATCGTCTCGAGTTTTAACTATTGTGCGTGTTTTCACTTCCTCTTGATCCAAGTCTAGCAATGGCTCATCCAGGGCGCAACCTTGGGTACCATCTTGTGTAGTCAGCTTCTAGAGGGAACCGTAATCCGCACTTTCCAGTAACTTCATAACGTTCTCTTTTGTAGTGGTCTTAAGCTATATGACTGGTAGCTTTCCCGTTCAAGGCTCATGGTAGCTCTCAATTGGGGTGTGAGCGTGTGGTAGTACTAGTGAAAAACGCAAAAACTGCGCCTTTCATATGTGGTCATTTACACGGCTTATCAACGAGTTCGACAAGTTGTCGCCAGAAGAGCAGCAGGACATCGACCTCTTCATCTGGGGAGGCTGCTGCATGCACAAGAATCTCAATGTCTTCAAGGGAGCCGTTCTTGCGATGCAGCAGTGGTGGGCTGACAGCGGCTTACCTGGTCCGCTAAAGATGTATAATCGCGACAATGCCGCCGCTGTTACACTTGGAGAAGGGACCGGCGTCTCGCCGGTGCGATTTTTCGCCACAAGGACCGCAAGAGAGGTCAGCAAGACACACTCCGCTACTTCTGGGACTACGAGACGGGCCTGAACATCTGTTTCCCCGACACGAGCAACACACGTTTCCAGTCATTCGCCGGGGGCTGCGAAGTGGTTGTCGTCAACATGGAGCTGCTTCTGCAGTTCCTTGTTTACGTGCGGGAGAACAAGGGAAGCCGTACCCTCAACCACATGGAGCTGAATGTCGAGCGCGGCTTCGGTTGCTGGTACACCCGGCACGAGTTCGTCGTTATTCCGCTGCTCAACCAGAACGTCGAGGTTCCTTACATGCTCGAGATACATGGCCCTTTGCGCGCCCACGACAATCTCCTCAAGCTGGGGCCCCTTCACAAGAAAGTGAAGGAGCATCTCGCAAGGATCATGGCCAACCCCAAGCTCATTACAGGCGTTGATTGCGCGTGCGAGACAGCATCTCTCAACGGCCGCATGTGGGAGAAGCCAGAGGTGGTGTATGCCGCACTGAACAGGATCTCCGAGTGGAAACTGGAGCACGTCGATGCCCTTGTCGTTGCGTACTGCAAGGGCGCACTCGCAACGTGGAGCCGATTCGACACCGAGTGGAGTGAGGATGGCCCCATCTCAAAACTTTCCCCGCAGAATATTGAGCGCGCATGGCTCGAAGTCACCAACGACGGCAACGAGAGCGAGCTGGGTATCAGCTGACTATGCGCCCGGTCTGCGCCGAACATGTCGCTCGCATACCACAATGCTCTGCGGATGTACAAGGCAAATGGAACGTCCGAATACATGCCGACCCTGAACACCGCAGAACGAAAAACAATCCGCGCGCAAGCCCGACTCGACGACGCCTCGGGGGCCACCAGGCAGGCCAAGCATGCACAGATTGTGCACATGAAGGAGGTCGTGGATGAAAACACGAAGCGCGACGGCGAAAGGGAGGACCGCGTCGAGAAGGCTAAAGAGATTCTGGCGAACACCACGGTGATATGGTGGGTGACGAGCCACCGGTGAAAACCGTTGGTTTTCGCATTCTTGAACACCTATTGGCGGGAATGTAAGGCGAAGTTATAGAGTATACGTTCTCCTCGGAACGGTATACTTTGCCGCTGACAGTCGAAAGCGGGCGGGCAAACACGTGTGATAAGAACTCAACGCTGGGCCTCTAGCCCAGCGGGGTTTTCGATGCACCTAACCGGCCGGCTCAGATGGGCGGCTAACCACCGAACCTTTGAGTACTCGAGGCTAACAAGAGGAACTACTATCTTAGAGCGAGCCGCCCACTTCGGGCGGAGCGTTGGTGAAACAGGCGGGCAATCTTAGAAGATAAGATTCTGGCGGGAACTTCATTTACCCGCCGGATCTATAACCCAGGAAGGCCTAGTAAGCTGGCGGGGATTTCGGAGCACTTAATCAGCCGCCCACGCGTGAGGATCCACGATCAAGGAACGATGGTTCCCGGCGGATTGACCGAGGCAGCTTTTCCCGGCCGCTGACTCAAAGAAGGAGACAGGCGGCGTGCCCAGGAAACAAACCAGAATCCAGATGAACTAGAAGATACAGGCGGGGAGACTTGGGCGGGTAAAACTCCCAAGTTCCCTCACCGAGGACGAACGGGCGGGAAGTTGCCACCGGAGGAGAATTCCCCGGGCGGCTTGACAACCTTCTTGGCGCACAGCCGGACCATATGGTTTTGCCCGCTGACTGATACAAGATACCCACGGTTCAGAATACCCCGGCCGCCATTGGCCACACCAAAGATCCTTACCCACGTTGTTTTCCGGACAGTTTCCTTTTATCTCCTTTTGTGACCCAGCGGTTTGTATAAAGAGGCTCAGTATTCCCTGTAATTAGCCAGTAGACTATCCCCCCACTTTCGGGCCATATAGTAGACTAGAAGTTTGAACCAGACGATTTGATAGACGGAAGCATTGAAGTGAGAAGAAGCCAACGCGAAGTAGTGTCCGTTGTCAGAGTAAGAGGAAGTCCGCCAGACTAGACCGTCTGCCAGCCTAGCCTTCGAATCCGAGTCTGCCCGGCTATTCCGGCGTGTTTAGTCGTACCGTCGGGTCTGAGTTGAAGACGCCTCGTCAATCGTCCGGCCGCTGCTAGTGTCCCTGGCACGGTCTAGATTAGCCGCCGGTGCCGCTCTCCCTCATTTCCGAAGTTCAGCTTCGACCGCCTACCCAGCGGATAAAAAGTCTCCTACGGTTTCCCCGGCCGCAGTAGCAACTAGACGATTAGCCCGCTAGCTTTTCCTAAGCAATTAGCCCGGCCACTTTTGAAATCGAAGCACATTGTCCCGGACAGACTATACTGGTCTTATCCCCTCGAACTCACATACGCGCGCTGAAGCAAAACACTTGAAGCTAGAGTTGTGATAAATATAAATTAGATCTTAGGGTTTTTGGGTTGTGTTGTGATTTCATCGCTTCGCTTCTTGAAATCTTGAGTCTTTGATTACACGGCTCCTTTCCAGTGCGCCGTTACAACGGCAATCGCATCGGTGCAAGAGCTCGACGATGCGTTCCAGATCGGCCGTGGGGGCGCGGGGTATCTTGCAGTCACTGCCCTAGACCTCCAGCTGGACTGGCATCTTGCAAATCCAGTCAAGGAGTCGCCCGAGTCTCAGGAAACCTCGGCATCCGGGATACCAAAGGCCAAGACCGGTGCGAAAGGACGTGGGAGCCGGGATAACCGTTACACATACCTCAGGGAGGCAATCTCCAAGCGCGCCGATATCCTCCAACGCGTCGATGCCAGTCCCAGCAGCCAAATCGACGAGGGTCGTCCCGAAGAAGCAAATCCGAGCCCAATGGATGTTGATGACGGGGGCATTGACAGCGATGAAGAGTGGTATGGAAGGTAGCATAGACTTTCAAATTGTTATTACACAGTTTCGGAGTATGTAGAAGTGCCAGTAGAGGCAAAACGCGATGAGAGAGCTGGATGGAAGACATTTGCCAGCAAATCGTCGGCAATCAGCTTACTAAGCGCACGATTTTGGAACCGCACTTGCCGGTGGCCAAGAGATAGACCGCTTTTGAACATCTGCCTCCTCCAATTTCTCCTGGATTTCGGGTGTCGCAACAAAATCAACCAAGCTTTGAGCCGTAAAATGACCATCTTTCTGAGAAAGATGCTGAAGATGAAGCTTGATTGACTCGGAAAAATCCTCGTCATTGAGGATTGAAGAGTGGTACTGGCCATAACGATGGAGGGGAAGTTTTTTTGCTGTTAGAAAAGCATGGATCCAGTTCCGAATCTGCCGTGCACGATAAGATCCGTGGCCCTGGGATTTTGCAACAATCATCGAGGCTTCCCGCCAGGTGTAGGAGAGCTGGGAATCAAGATAAAGGTTGAGAGTCCCCAGCATTGCAGTAAGACGAGCGCGAAAAAATGTGTCAAGCTTTTTATCCTTGCTCTTGACACTCAGACTCGCCGCGGCGCGACGGAGAGCCGGAAAGTTCTTGAAGTTGAGCTGGTTGAGGGACCGATCGGTATCCGTCTCAGGTGTGGGATCTGAGAGGGAGGTGCCATTCTGGATGGCATCCAGCAGCTCCTTCAGACGCACATGTTCAAGATTCACAGGATCCATACAATCAGCAGCCTGTAAAATTATTTGTCAGATGTGTTGTTCAAACATTTAGCAATGCAAACCTGTGTGCTTGATTCTCCAGTTTCAGGAGCAGCATCAGATGCCTCCTCCTCCTCAGAACCAGAGCTGGGAGCCTGAGATGCATCCCCTGTGCCAGAAACTGATTGGGCAGTAGAACTTGGTTCACCATCAGAAGCATTATCAGAGGATGAATCAGAAGACATGGCTGCTGCTCGGGCCTTTAGCTCTTCACCCTTCTTCTTCATCCTCCACTCCCTGAAATCTTGGAGACCCAAGAAACCCTTGGTCGCAAGCTGCTTGCCATTCCATACATTGCGGCATTTAGTCCGTGCTGAATTTTTGAGATAACGGCCGGGATGCTTCAGCTCCTGTGACCGTGCTCGTTCTGCCTTCTGAGCTATAGCCTGTGCATCAAAAAGGAACTTGGAGAAAGAATCCAGTTCCACTTCATCTGTGATTTCTGGGGCTGCAATGATTTCTTCATCCAGATCAGGTTCCTGTCCATGGTCCGACATGTCGTCGCAGTCAAGATCAGGGAAGTCATCCCCGAAGTCAAACTCCCAGGAGTCACCAGCTTCAGAATCAGAGACAGGAGAGGTTTCGTGGTGATGGAGGTGGTCGCCATGATGAGAAGCAGTCTCGGAATCCGAGACCGGATGTACGGGATCATCTTCATCTGGAACTTCTTCCACGGTTGGTTTCCGTGATTCACGGGCCTTCTGAAGGCTGCTCATTCGAGCCTTTTGGTGGTTAGTTCTTCTCCCCATGGCTAGAATACCAGAAAGCTAGGAGAGAAGTGCAGAAAGAGCGAGAAAAGCAGAGGAAAGGCACGTTGCAACCACGCTGCAGCCACGCTGAGGCCGCGTGGGAAGCGTGACTGTCACGTCACATTGTGGCTGTGCTGCGGCCAAATGTTGCGGGTCCGTTTTCGCAAAATTGCTCCAACAACTTGCCAACAACATTAAAAAGTGGTTGGGAACACAAAAAAAAAGAAAAGTTTGGTCGGCTAATAACTCACTCAAAAAAAAAAATTCTGCCAAATGTAGCTTGTACTATCGTGTTCTAAACGTTGCATAAATCAAAACAGAACAAAAAAACTTTAGTGCTCGGAACTTTTTTTTTCTCAAGTCTCAAGTTCTTTCTGGACTGCATCCCTGCACAGTGTATGACCTCTTTACATCAGTTTTGAAAGGAATAGGGCAAACAGATCACAAACGGTGCTTCAACTGGTGCCATCACAGACTTTGATCGTTCCGGGACTTTCCGGTGGCCGCGAATCTTTCGAACCTGCCAGAGCTGAGCATGGCGTGTATCCCAGTTCATACCAAGGAGCATGCAGTCCAGCCCAAACTGGCCATGATAGTACTTTGCACCAAATATTTTGTTATCGCAGTCGGGGTTTTTTATTTTCTCGCTCTTCGGCCCCAGCTTTGATGGCATCAAAATCTCACCAGGTCGAATTTTGCGAACTGCGCAATGAAGAATGAGAATGCCCATTCGAAGTTGAAGTACAGAACATCTTGGCACAGGGTGCAAGAGATTGTGCCGGCCGGAAATCTCCGAAAGCCATCAAATTCACCGAGTCGTGTTGTCTTGATGCTGTAGTGTGATTTCGGTGCCTCTGCCTTCGAAAATAGGTCCACATATGGCATATACCGTACCAGGATGCAGCACAGAGAGAATCCAAGCCGTGGTAAAAAAAAAGTTTTGCGCAACAAAAGTTTTTTTGTTCTGTTTTGATTTATGCAACGTTTAGAACACGATATTGTACAAACTGTGAGTATAGATGTATTTTATGATTCCTACAAGGAAAATTCATTCAAAGTGCCGACGGGATCCACTTATTTCGGCCGGAAGTTGACGCTGATGGCTGCTTACATAAGGGTGCCGAGATCCCACGTACGTGGTCTGTCTGCCGCCATTTCCACCTCCTATCCGCATGTCTCCCTCACAACACCCCAGCAACCGAGCCCGTATTTTTCCGCATCATGCTTGGCGCACCGCCTATAAATTTGTGACCTTTGTGACCGGACGCGTCTGACTTTTTACCGTCAAAATGTCGTCTGGAATCCCCCCTCCTAGGCCGCGTCGCAACGCACAGCTTTCTTCCAAAGTTGCAGATACGGCCAACGGCGAAGCACCTAGTGCTGTTCATCAGCAGGGCATCGCAAGTGCGTTATCATTTGGACGCGTCTTGCGTGCACGCGACTAGACATGACTGACTTCTTTCCAGCGAATCCCGTCCTCGATCTGGTCAAGGAAGTGGCTCGGCTCTCGGGGCAGCTACCGGAGTCTGTGCCAGAAGCCTCGGATGCCGACGAATATGAGATTCATCGCATCATTACCTCGCTGGCTGGTCTCGAAGATACCGTGGCTGGCGCTTTTACGCGTCGTTTCGATGTTCTTTTTGGCAATGACCGCCGTGGTGCTGATGGTCTGTTCGTCAACATTAGGCGGGGTGACCGAGGGATGGGGGCTGTGGTCGAGTACCTCCAATCCATCCATTGGGCTTCATCCGAGATATCTCTGGATATCGCGACACAGAAATTGACGGCTTTGGTAAAAGATCTTGAAATCATCTGGTGCGTACTCTTGCACGCCGTACCGTGCCATGCTTACGAATATAATCCTCAGCCGCTCTGCGAAACCCGCCAAGCAACGTCCCAGTACTGCCAATAAACCCAGTACTCAAAGTTCATCTTCGGGTAATGCGCCAAAGAGGCGTGTGGATCGTACGTGGTTTCAATTGAAATTTTGCTTTTCTGACGGACGCACAGAGATGTTCACGAGGGTTGTGCCAAAGAAAAAGACGCGTGCACCTGGGCGCGAACCCACCAGTGAATCCGACAACGACTATCAACCACGGCCCCCTCGGGACGTTTCCGAAGAGCTAGAAGATGACTTCGACCTCGAGGAGATAGAAAACCCCAACAGCCCCGTCGTACGTCCCGATAGGCCTTCTTGCGAGTACCATGCTTATGTTATGTCCTCAGGCGGGCCGTAAACGCAAAATTCTCGTCGTGGATGACGGCTCAAACGAACAAGGAAAGGTATGTCATCAAAACCCAGACAGTGCAAGATTTCGTTCTGACGCCGCAATTGCAGCCCAAGAAGTCGAAATCGAAGAAAGCCGCAACGTCAGACGTCCCTAAGGTCTCCGTCATCGAGATTGAGTCCGAGGATGAGCGCCCCGAAGCCTAGAGAGGGCCGTCCAGTACCTCACGGGATCATTTCCATCCGCCGGCCGCTGTCACGTCGGGGCAGGACAAGCGTTGGGAATTCAAGTGCCGCCACTGCAAAACGTGAGTTTGATTATCTATTCGCACTGCGGTAAAGATCTAACGCTCTCGCGAGGTCGTACACATTCAAGAGAACTGTCGGCAAGAAAGTTCCGTTTGAAGACGAGAAACCGCAGCCTGCTCTTGGCAACCTCGCCACGCATTTGCGCCTAAAGCACGACGGTGTCACCGAAATCCCAGGCGTCGAGCCCGGGTTCACCCGCAAGATATCGGCCGCCTCGGCGAAGATTATGGAGGATTATTTGCGTGAAGGGAAGTTGAACCCCGCCATCAAACCGACTCAGAAAGGCTTCAACAAGGTTTTCTCGGCCTGGCTCATTGAAGATGACCACCCGTTCACCACCGGTGAGACCGATGGCATAGAGCGTCTTTTCCGGTATTTAACGATTTAACAATCCAACCAATGTGATATTCATCGACGCGAACACTATTTAGGTACATGGAGTCGCGTTTCCTGCTTCCGAGCGATACCACCGTGCGCAACACGTTGGCCACTATGTACACGGAGATGTTTGACACCTTGAAAGAGGAATTAGCGGTGAGTGCAGACGTTCAAACCTCAACGAATCTTATGATCTCTTTGTCAGAATGTCAAGTCCAAAATTTCGGCGTCCACCGACACGTGGTCCACCCAGTCGATGAGGTTCACGTTTGCGGGGACCATCGCCGGGTGGATCACGGAGGACTGGGAGTTGGTCGAACGTGTTATCGACTTCCATCCTATCGCCGACAAAGAACACCAAGGTGAATACGCGGCTGCTGGATTAGCTGCTCGTCTCTCGGACTTTCAAATGCTTGAGAAGATAAGTTTAGCATTCATCCTTGACGTCCCCGAAGTTAACAAACCATATCTTTCACCTCTTAGCCCTCAGCCTCGACAATGCCGCCCCGAACGATGTTCTTCTTCGCGCCCTTTCGCGGATCCTGCGGGAACAGTTTGACATTCAATTTGTGCCCGATAACTCCCAGATTCGCTGTCTTGCTCACATTGTGAATCTCGTTGTACAAAAGCTTCTCGCGGCGCTCGAAGAGGCCGCCGACCCCGATATTGAAGACTATTACCTCCCTCACAAAGATCTTCCCTTCCATTACGATCCTGACGACGACCCTGAGCTTGCTGCTCTCGAGCGTGAGCAGTTTGAACAGGAGCACGAAAAGACCACCGACGAGGATGCCGAGGTTCTTCTGATGGCTTCTCTTGCGCCGGACTTTGAGAAGCTCTCCGCGCTCGGGAAAGTGAGTGTCTTATTTTTCATCCTGCCATCATTGTTGATTCATGGATTTTTTCCAGCTGCGAGCGGCCGCGGTGAAGATATGCTCTTCACCTCAGCGTCGCAAGCGTTTCAAGTCCACAGCCCAGGCGGCTTACGGCGATGAACTTGCACCGTCTGGACGGAAGGTGTGTAGCCTCATGGTAATTCGGGATGTCAAACATCGTTGGAACTACACGGGCGCTATGATTACTCGCGCGCTTATGCTTCGCAAGGTAAGTTGTGCGTATCGATTGTGCAGCCTTGCTTATGTGTTGTGGATGTCTTTCTAGGCCATCGACAAGTGGCTCTTTGATCGGGAGGAGTTGCGACCTCTCCTACTCACCGCCAAGGAGTGGGATATGCTCGAAAAATTGGGCGGCATTCTTGAGGTGATTTTGATCTTCGGGTGCATCCGCGTTCGCAATTGACCCACGGTTCGTCCCAGATATTCAGCAAAGTTACGAAACAAATGTCTCGCGCCAAAGCCCCGACGCTGCCTTGGGTTCTTCCCATGTACGAGCACATGCTGAAGGAGCTCACAGCGCACCGTGACGATGTTACCTTGCTATCTCCGCTTCGAACCGCCGCATCTGCTGGCTTGGAGAAGCTCAACCAGTACTACGAAAAAGCCAAGGGATGTCAATTCAATGTCGTGGCGACCAGTGAGTGCGAGTAGTTTAAGTCTACCCGGTCTCTAATCGAACTCCAGTGTTGCATCCTTACCTCGGTTTGCCCTGGTTCAAGAAAATTGGTGAAGGCTCGGACCGCGCCGACAAAGCGAAAATCTTGTTCGAGTTTGTATACGACACGTACAAGAAGACTCACGATCGTCGGCAAACACGTAGCGCCCCCGCACAACCGAAGAAGACTTCGAGTTTCCTCGACGATGTATGTATGATTGACATCGCTGATGAGGCTCCCCTCCCCCAGCAGTCGGAGCTCGAACGATTCTACATCGCGGCCAGAACCTACGGGCGCGGCGCACCAAATGATCCACTGGCTTGGTGGAAGGTAAGTACTTTATTTTGCGTTCCATCGCGCACATCGCTGAACTGAATATTTCCATCGCCTCCTAGGAGCACGAAGCCAATTTCCCTGTCATCGCGGCGATGGCTCGGGACTTCTTGGCCATCCCCGGGACCAGCGTGTCCGTGGAGCGGCTGTTCTCGAAGTCGCGGCACTTGTGTCGTGATACACGGTCGTCGATGCACGCCGACACCATCATGCAGGCGATGCTCACGAAGATGTGGATAAAGGCCGGGCTGTTGAAGTACTAGTGTTGTAGACGTGTCGCGTTACAGTTGGCGCCAAAAAAAAATCGAAAAATTTACCGTTTTTAAACGCTTATAACCGGTTGTAAACCGTTTACAAACCGTTTTCGTTTAGTTTACGGGGATCCGTAAACGAAAACTAAACGGTTGGAGCCTTACCCGAAAGATTGTCACCGACGACCGTGCTCGAAACAACAGGGTCTCCGCTAGTCTCCACGGACTGCTCCCGCGTCTTGGCACGTACTCCCACTTTGAAAGGCCACGTCTATTCGAGGACTCGGAGATACTCGCTCTCATTCTGATCTCGTGTAATTCTTGGACTCAAGACTTTCTTCCAGGAAGGCTGGAGGGTGGCTTTTCCTGACTTCTACGGCTCGGGATGCGGTGACACGAGCGCGAACTCAAAAATCTGCCAGCGAGCTCAAACTTTGGAGGGCACAAACATATTTTATGCAATCGTGTGCCTCGATTCAAATCGTCAAGCATAAGGTCGGTATTGAGCCGGCGAGTAGGTGGAGGTTCCCATTGGATCGTGGCGTTCAAGAAAGGTACTGTATCAATTTACAGAATGACTCAGACTAACAACTGCGACTTTCTAGATCAGAAAGACCGATTTATGCTCTCAAGTGTTGTACCTGCGGAAAAGATGGGGTTAAAATCTTGTGCCGGTCGGCGATGCGTGTCTCACAATGCTTGAGCAGGGGGTGTTCAGAATGATGCGAGCTCATGCTATCGGATCGCTATCAGGAACTTGCTCATTTAGCCACCTCGGTGGCGCTCCCTGGGGGGCGATAAGATTGCGCAGCGAGCGGCCCAACCTTCCTACCGACGTCCTGACCCTGCGGCGCAGCTATGGTAATAGAGTTCCATTCCTGGAAGTGACATTTACCACTCGATGGACTGTTGCAGAGCTGTTGGGATGCAACCTGCTTGACTGGGCCCATAGTGTTGCAAAACCACGAAAGCACGTCTGAAGATTATTATACCCTCCGCTAGGGTACTTAAAGGTGGAATCGCAGTGTAGCCAGAACTCCAAGATGATCTCACTCGTCAGCGCTTTTTTCTCTGTGATCCTCCTTGCTCCTGCTCTTGCCCAGACCTCCGAGACTTTCTTATGGGACAAGGTGGGCAATAGCTTCAGGTCTTTCAGCCGCATCTCATCCGACGACAACAGTTAACGCCGAGCCAACATTTGAAGTGGGTGGAGTGCTATTCGACATTTCAGTGCACCCGCTTGGAGGTGGGTCCCGTTCGCTAGGCAATGTAATTGCTAAATGGTGCATCCAGGTCCCGCTCGACTACTCTGACACGAGCGTCGGCACCGCCGCTATCGCTGTCATACGCCTACCAGCCAACGTCTCCCAGGTCGAATACCGAGGCCCAATATTATTCAACCCTGGTGGACCCGGTGGAAGCGGCGTAGATACCTTGGTCTTGGCCGGCTCTAGCTTTCCAGCGATTCTTGGCGACTCCAGGTACGATTTCGTGAGCTTTGATCCCAGGGGTGAGTTTGAATCCACTATTTCCTGTTTCCACGCCCCCCAACTAATTGATTTTCCAGGTGTCCACTTCTCCACTCCTCAAGCATCGTTCTTCGAAAGTGATGCCGAACGGGCCCTGTGGAATGCCGGTTCGCTCCCAGTGTCGCTGAGTGCCTCTTCGAACGCGATCCCTGAGGCGTGGGGGCGTGCTCACCTTCTTGGCAGCCTGGCTGCCCAGCGCGACAAATCCCAGATTTTGAAATATATAACGACAGACAATGTGGCCCGGGACATGTTGCTGATTACACAGAAATTTGGTTTCGAAAAGCTGAAGTACTATGGACTCTCGTAAGTGTCGATGACTTTCCGTGCTGTGTATGGTTCGACAATGAAGTGTCAAAATAGATATGGATCTTTTCTCGGTGCAATCTTCGCAGCCATGTTCCCTGTGGGTTTCCTTCCCACTATTCTGAATGCCGTTGGCTGAATACTTCGACAGGATAAGGTAGAGCGGATCATCATTGACGGTTAGACTCGTGACCAGTCTGCCATGGCAATTCTTTAGTGCAAGCACTATGCCGTAGGCAGACTGGTACAACTCGGGCTACGCTAAAGGGCTGAGCCCGGAGTTTCAATTTTTAAGCGGTGCCGATCCGCGGCATCAAACGGTGGCTGCGCAAAGCCATCATTTCCCTTGTAAATCGGGTGTCCGATACTCAACATCCATGGCATCTGGTGGGATTCTGAACCAGCAGAATGGAAGGAAAGTTGCCTTGCATTATACTTTCCCTTTGAGCTTTATGGATTCAGTTGGAACTGATTGAATCTAGCTAAGAAGAAAAAATTTCAAACTCCGGGCTCAGCCCTTTCGCTTATCCCGAGTTGTACCAGTCTGCCTACGGCATAGTGCTTGCACTAAAGATTTGCCGTAGAATGCAGACTGGTTACGAGTCTAATTGACGGTGCGCTACAGTATTTTTGGTAGGATTGGGTTTACAATGTTGGCATTCTGATAGGTGTGCTCGACGCCGAGGCCTGGCTCCAAGGCAAGCACTATTTTGTTTTGATTTCAAGCCGTGCCTAAGCGAATACTCCTAGCAAATCTAACAATTGAAGCAACGGACACCGATAAGGCGCTACAAAGCTTTTTTGACGGTTGTGCCGCTGCCGGTCCCGACCTATGCGCATTCTATGAACCTACCGCAGCCGCCATTGCCGACAGACTTGAGGCGCTGACGAATTCGATCCGCACTCAACCCGTTCCCGTCATCACTCCCGCAGCGTATGGGCTCGTCGACTACTCCCTGCTTCGGTCGACGATTTTCAGTGTTCTCTATGATCCCTACAAGATGTTCCCGACGCTCGCACAGAGCTTGGCGGCACTCGAAAAGGGAGATGGTGCCGCCCTATACGCCATTCTGGCAACGCCGTCGTTCGAGTGCAACTGCAACGGAACGGTTTTCCCCCCAAGCGATGACTCCACGGTCGCCATCGAATGTGGTGATGCGGCCCAGGTGACGGACTCGATAGACCAAGTAACGGAGTTTTACAACAATGCGGTGAAGACGTCCCAGTTCGCGGAGCTCTTCATGGGCTCGGAAAGAGGTTCTTGCACGTATGTCCTGGATATTTTTGCCCTCATTTTCGCGTGTAATGATTCTCATTCTGTTCAGTGGGTGGCAGGTCTACCGGGACGATCGTTTCAAGGGTCCTGTTGCTGCAAATACCAGTTTCCCGCTTCTGCTGATTGCAAACACTGCCGGTAGGTCCCGCATTCAACGCTCACATCATTGCTAAATTCTCCCGCCGTAGACCCAGTTACACCCAGGGCTGCGTAAGTGCTCATCTCTGTCCATTCCCGAAAACTGACTCGATGCTACGGATACCAGCGCACTCAAAACTCAAGCAGGATTCCCAGGGTCTGTGCTCTTGACGCAAAATTCAACCGGGGTAAGCAATTTGGCACTTCGTGGTCCCACGAATGTAGCTCATAAAGACCCGCAGCACACGTCCGTCAGCGCCCCCTCGTTATGTACCCTGGGTTATTTTCGGGAGTACATCGTCAACGGCACCCTTCCGCCCCCAGGGACAGTTTGCCCCGTTGACGCAACCCTGTTCGCGCCTCCCGCCAATTCGACGACGAAGATAAGCACCTTGGGTGCGGATGATGAGCGCCTGTTGGCTGCTGCGAAGGTCATTGGCGATTCTGTTCAGCCAATACTGCGAAAAATGAGGCATGGTCATTAGATCGCGAGCAACCTTGTTTATCGAGTGTGGGGAAGTGAAATTTCGTCTGTACATGAGAAGTGTATCAATGTGCCGAAGAATCTAGGAATTTCACACGATTCCTTGTCCTGCCTTCGGGGCTGAGCGCCGCCGCCGTCGGTCATATTCCTAAATTATTACTAGTACCTCCGGTCGTTCGGTTTCCTTTGCCGGTCTTTTCTAAGACATCACTGTCTGCTACCTAGATTGCTAGAGTTTTAGGTATAGGACTCGGTCTGAGTTGTATCTGTCACTGGGTTCTTGATTTAAAGCTGAACATCACGTAAATGTCCCACGGTTGATTTTCTGTGCGGCGGGCCGGATATATTTAATTAAATGTCACTTGCAGATAAAGTAAGGAACCATAAAGTCAGTGAGGGGAAGACATGGCGAGGAATTGCAAGTGAGAGTAATCACAGGGACAGACTCTGGAATTGAACCACTCCGTCAATGCCGCCGAAGGCCCTTGAAAAAGAGCCAGGCCCTTCGCTTTCTAGAAAAGGAAAGGGGTATAGTCTTTGCCAGCTGCTTCTCGGTCAGATTCGACACAAGGTTTTGGAAGAGCCTTAGCGCTTCTGCGGCGTCAGGGCGTCGGGCAGGATCACGCCGGCGAAGTTGCTGTACAAACGGTATCATGAACTCCAGCCCTATGTAAAACTATGCGTACATGCGATGGGGAGTCAGGACGAATGAAAATCGGAACGGGTCTGCAGAACACTCACGAAGAGGAAGTCCTTGCGTAGCATTTCGCCAATGGAGCGCACGTCGACCTTGAAGGGGTCGTACGGTACTGTCGCGGAGATCTCGGGGATGTGTTTCCTGCGCTGGCCGTACTCTCCCGTGACCAGCTCACGCGTTTCGAAACTGGGGTCAAACACAGAGTGCCCGAAGTCGATGTAATAGTATTGCATCGGTCCGGCCTCCGTGCGTGTTTTCATGATCGGCCCTGTCTGCGGACCATCCTTTTTGTATCTGACGAGCTCGTGGACACCATCGCTCGCCCAGACCCGGCCGAAGTGGAATCCGCCGGGAATTATGTGAGATGCATCGACGACCAGGTTGTTCGGGCAGATATCTCTGGAACGGCATCGTTAACCATAGGAATATTCCATTGACTTTAACACCAACCTGTGCGCAATATTGTGACGGTGGAGGTAAACCAAGCCCTGTATTGCCCGCCTCGAGAAAGATGTGACGGTAAGATTCGGACCGCTCACCTCAAGTGCCTGCTGTACGAATTCCATTACTTCCCCAACAGTCTCGAAGTCAGGGTTCTCGTTGCATTGTCGCATGCGGGGCATCACCATGAATGCCCGCCTGCCGTCATCAGGCATTATAATTACCTCGAGAACCGGGACTACGTGCTTGTTTGCGCCAGGGTGGTCAGTCAGAAATTCGGCGATGTACACCTCGTTAGAGGGCCATTTGACCATCTTAAGGACAACTTGTATATCATCAGACATTCGCGTCGCGTCGAGGACCTCCCCCTAAGACATAGAATCATTCCTGAACTCCAGGAAACCAAAACAAAGACGCACCGTTATAGGGAAGCTATCCTCGCACTCCAGGAACGTCTTCCCGGTAGTGAGAACTTCAGAGACCCAACCGGGGCGATACCGCGGACGCAGCATGTACCCTCGCTCCTCCAGGAAGGGCTGATAACGTGCCCATTCCAATTCTCCGTCCACCAGTTGCGTTCGAGCAGGTCGCATGATGACGGGGAAAGCACGCCGTGAAAGGAGCTACTGTTACCTGAGACCTCCTGTCTGTGTTTACTTGTCTCCTCGCCGATTTGAAATTTCAGACTCCGCTAATTCTGTAGCGTAAAGCTCGGAGGGCACATTCCCGACCATGCGTCTTAAGTGAGCTGGCCAAGACAAAGATTCGAATCTAATACAGATTGCAATGGACGCCGGAAGTCGAGGAGCAGTTCAAGCAGGTGGCCGGCGTACATGTATCAAGATTCACGAGACCATGCGAAAAGGCGACATAAAATTGAGTCCGTATCTCGTTTGCTCTCGATGATCATATGAGTTAAGCAACTTGTTTCTGCCTTGTTTCTGCCGCAGAAAGAAGTGTTGATCTTGACCTTCCGGGCCGTGATCCCGGTTCGAGCATGATCCCATCACTGCGCCCAAGCCGACGTGCCGTGCCCGTGACACGTCGGCCGCATTCATCAGGCCAGCCTTGCAAAGCCAGCACCTCCAGATTCCATCCCGTCATCGAGCGACATCTCTACTTCTCTCAGACATGGCCTGGCATTTCTCTCCTGAGGTGTTTTAATTTGTAAATTGCGGGTCCCAAATGTTTCCAGAATCTGTAATGTATGGCGGTCAGAGTGCACTTTTATTATTTCTACAAAAAACGCGTGTTTCTTCAAAAAATGTGGCTGATTTCCTCAAAAAAACCGAACCTTCAAACTTCGAAAAATTTCACTCTCGAACTTTTGTTTAGAAAAAGTCAAGTCTGCAACTTTACAAAGTCAAGTCTGCAACTTTACAAAGTCTGCGCTGGTACTTTTCACAAGAAACGCCGGGGATGTGTGGCTGTGCCAACCCTAATGATGGCATCACCCGTCGAATGCAGTCCATCTCCCTTTGGCTGTTGGGTTGTATTTATTCACAGGGGCTCATATTGAACTGCTCTTGAGTGCCAAATTCACTTGACCTCTTCATGATGTTCCCAAATGACCTATATTACTGTTCCGTCCACCCTTGACTCGCAGGGCTCATTCAGGAGATAGTGCATTCGACGGGTGATGCCATCATTAGGGTTGGCACAGCCACACATCCCCGGCGTTTCTTGTGAAAAGTACCAGCGCAGACTTTGTAAAGTTGCAGACTTGACTTTTTCTAAACAAAAGTTTGAGAGTGAAATTTTTCGAAGTTTGAAGGTTCGGTTTTTTTCAGGAAATCAGCCACATTTTTTGAAGAAACACACGTTTTTTGTAGAAATAATAAAAGTGCACTCTGACCGCCATAGTAATGTGCCAATTCACCCAAATTCCGGTTAGAGCCGCCCTTGAGTCTATTCTGGATGTTCTATGCGCAGGCCAGCTTAATGATACATTGGTACGTTTGTTCGGTGGAGTCGTTGACGGTTGGGCAGCTACACGGCGTTGGGCTGTCAATCTCTGGGTCTGCAGCTGCGGCTCTACGTGTGATGGAAATGTTCGGCGTTCGGGGTGCTATGCGGCGTTCTATTCGAAGCAATCATCGGAGGGGCCCCGTGTGAGTGGAGATACGTACTTCATTTTTTCTTCCGTTTTGGCTCAAATGGCTCCATTCCCCCTTCTTGCGCTAGTCGCCACCGCGGTGCTCACCTATGCTATCAGCAAAATCATTGCCAGAAAGTCGGTCACTGCCCCACTCCCTCCCGGACCCAAGGGACTCCCGTTCCTTGGGAACGTTACTGATATGCCTCGGGAGCATGAGTGGAAGAAGTACGCCGAGTGGGGTCGTCGATTCGGTTCGTCCTAAGTAAACTTGTCTCGTCCTGGACGAACCTGATATTTCTCTCCGCAGGAGATATGATGTCTGTCACCTTGCTCAATCAGACGATCGTCATCCTCAACTCCACCCGGAGCGTCCAAGCCGTGCTCGAAAACCATTCGGCTAAATCTTCGAATCGACCCTCCCTTCTCTTTGCCTGTGAGATGGTGGGCTGGAAGAGTTCGCTTGGTATGGCACAGTACGACAGTCGATTAAAGTCCATGCGTAAAATGGTCGCGAAAGCGATTGGTAGCCGGACCCATATCGCTACATACTCAGCTGGTATCGAAATCGAGACCCACAGGCTCCTCAAAAGGATGTTGCAGACGCCCGAGAACCTCTTGGAGCACTTGAGATTGTGAGCCAATGAACGTGCCTCGTAAACTTCCGCACTAATGCGGCGCAGGACTGTCGGCTCGATTATCTTGTTGATCACTTATGGCTATCAAGTCAAAGAACACAACGATCCTATCGTCGAAGTCCTCTTCACGGCTACCCATAATCTATCAAAAGCCGTTACTCCTGGTGCTTTTCTCGTTGACAGTGAGTAACACGTCAAGCGGCTGAGTGGAATACTGATGTGTTGAATCAGCGTTGCCAATCTGTGACTCGGAGCACTTTCCTTCGCTGAATCAAAGTTAACGCGTCCGCTTTTAGTGCAGTACTAGTACCTCCCATCTTGGATGCCCGGCGGAGGCTTCCACAAAATTGCAGCTAAATGGAACAGAACCTTGGCAGATACTGTCGAACTGCCGTTCAAGCATGTCAAGGATCAAATCGTACGGGACATCGAGTCAGCAACCAAATTTTGTCTGACCTCCATTTGCACAGCGCGCCGGAAATGTCGTCTCCAGCTTCACCGTCACCAATTTGGAAGGTGTCGATCCCGAGTCCCCGGAGGAAAAACTCGTCATGTGGACCTCCGGTTCAATGTACTCCGCCGGCGCGGACTCCGTGAGTCAAAGAAAAATACACGCAGGATATGGCTCAACTGAACGCTGCCAGACCGCTTCCCAGAACTATGTGTTCTTCCTCGCGATGACCCTGTACCCCGACGTGCAAGCGAAAGCGCAGGCTGAACTCGACACCGTCGTCGGATCGGACAGGCTCCCATCATTCAACGACAGGCCCATGCTTCCATACATCGAGGCTGTCTTCAAAGAGGTGCTCCGATGGCACCAGGCAGCGCCGATAGGCCAGTGGTCAGTAGTATCTCTTGAAACTGCCCCTAACATTCGGTCGCAATAGGTTTGCCTCACTGCATGAGTGAGGACGTGGTCGTAGATGGCTACCTGATCCCCAAAGGCGCCTTTGTGATTCCCAACCAATGGCAACTCCTTCACGACGAGAGCATTTACAAAAATCCCATGGAGTTCAATCCTGATCGTTTATGGGCGTCGCTGGCCGTCCCGAGGAGCGCGATCCGAGGGACTTTTGTTTCGGGTTTGGGCGAAGGTGAAAATCTTTGAAGGATGCCTCGTTACCTCGCTCAACGAGATTCGTGTTGTAGGAGTTGCCCTGGGCTTCACATGGCCGAAGCGTCTGTCTGGCTGACATGCGCAATGACCTTGGCGGCCTTCAACATTCGGAAAATGAAGGATGCAGATGGGATGGAGATAACGCCACCGGTGGAATTCACGTCGGGGACCCTTTCTCGACCAGAGCTGTTCCCTTGCGACATCAAGGTGCGGTCGGACAAGCATCAGGCCCTTATCAACGAGGTGGACTTTGTGTATTGAGACTGTTGTTTGACATCTGCAAAATAGATCCTCGCGTCTAGATAGCGGACTCAGCTCGAGGTACCAGTACTTCATTGTTGAAAATGGCTGAGATGAAAAGGGAGTCCTTTTTGCAATACTGACTGGCGCAATCTCTCAACGGGGAAGCACGCAGGTGGTTTGACTTCATAAACATGCAGGCGGATTGAAACGGAAATAAATCGTGCAATTCAATTTGAGCAAGTCAATAAATACTCGGGGTACTGGGGAAGCGGGATCTTGTCTACCTCGTACGGTTCAATCTCACTAATAAGTCGTCGTAGTGGTCACCCCCACTTGGTACGCCAACCAGGATGGACGCGCCACGAGCTCCTCGTACCACCTGTAGCATATCGGTCAGTAAGCCTGGACATTTGGAACCAAGTGCCTAATAATTACCGGGCTACGTTGGGCCTCCGGGTGAACATGTCGGATCCGCCCAGCGTCGAGAGCGGGCCGTAGGGGAGATGGAACAGGTCAGCTAGCGTCAATTTCTGGGAAGTTTGTGTCTATCAGTGCGCGAGTTCAAAATCAAGAACAGGGCTCACATCTCCTGCGATGTAGCGGTGCTTGGCGAGGATGCGCTCGTAGCCGTCGAGCTTCTTGTCGAGGATCGGCACATGCTCGTCAATGACGGCCTGGTCGAACGGGTAATCAGCGCTCCTGTAAACAGATTAGCCAAATCCAAGCAGATGCGGAAGCCGAGCCGAACATACTTCAAGAGCAACTGAAACCCAGCCTTGCTCGCACTCGGGTCAAATTCGTGACCTCCACCGCCGCAGCTTGCTCGAATAGCGCGTTGGCCTTGGGCTCGGTCGGGATGAGGCCCGACTCGGGATGCTTGGCCGCGATGTAGTGGCAAATGGCGCGCGTTTCGTACAGGAGGAAGCCGTCGTCGTCCTATCCACCAAGCAATTGGTCCGTCAGGCAAAAATTACTTCGGGGGTGCGACGCATACATATGATGTATGGGATCTGGCCGAAGGGCTGCTTTTCCAGATACTCGGGCGTCTTGTGCTCACCGGCCTGCAGGTTGATCTCGATGAGCTCAAACGGAACTTTGAGCTCGTGCAGGATCGTCGCAGTGCGCCGGGTGCAGGTCGCGAGTTTAGAGCCGTAGAGTTTGAGGATTGCCATTGTGCAGGTTCTTCTTTCTGGAGAACGGTGTTTGATGAAGAATATAAGTGGATAGGTGCGGCCTTTTATATCCCAGATCTCAGCATCTAGCCCAATGGGCTGGAAGAAGGGGCCCGCAGAGTCAGATGCTGCTTATCCAGAGTTAACGCTGCTTAACAGACTCCACGCTGCTTACCCACCTCGACGCAGAGTACTGGTCGACATCTCGGCAACCTTGTTCAAAAGTTGTTGACTTGTCGGAACCAGTAACTTCAATCACCGAAGGGGTCCCCGAGCATTATTAGTCATTTTTTGCTTTCTACTCGGATGGCCCTGGTGGGCCACTTTTTGCTTCCGGTTGAAACTTACTTGTAATGTTCCGATATATTCGGGATATCCCGCAAGCGGGGTGTAGTAATGCTGGCACGGTTCTTCAAGCAGTGCGGATGCCCACCACGGGCCACCAAGCCTTTTTGTACGTGGGTAGACCTGCGTTGATATTCGTTGCTTGATCAAAAAATGTGAAGGAAAAGGAACAACTTACAACATCCAATGGCTCGGGCTCGAGGCGAACGAGCGGCGTCTGCGGAAACGTCTGAAAACCCAGTAAACAAGACGCAGGTGCCCCCGGAGGGCCACCAAGCCTTTCTGTTACTGTATATCTCTGGGTTGTTATTCGTCGATTGAGAGAAGAAACGAGGTAGAAAAAAGCAGCAAAGGCGATATAGGGCTTGGGCTCGAGTCCAACGAGCGGTGTCTGCAACATGTTTGTCTCAGAACGAGTACGGACGGAATGCAGATGCCCTCCGCGGGCTACCAAGCCTTTCTCTTCCTATATATCCCTGCGATAGTATTCGTTGGCGGGAGAACTGAGTGAGAAGGGAAAAACCGAGGAAGTTCAACGGCTTGGGCTCGAGTTCTGCCGGAACGGGGACCGAAAGCTATAAAATAAGTGCTGTGGCAGATGCCCCAGTCCAGGGGCCACCAACCCTTTTTATTGCATGTCAACCTGGGCGCAAGGTGGTTAGTTAGTTCTTTCAAACCAAAGACAGTGAGAAGAGTAGTTATGAAAAAGACTCTAAACAATATCAAGAAGCCCGAATAGCTTAGGCTCGAGTCGAACGAGCGAAGTCTGCTGGAGAATTTTACTGCCAAGCAACAACGAGAGCAGATGCGGACCACTTCACTCCGAGCCTTGTTCTTGCTGCATATATCTGGGTTGATATTCGTTACTTGGGGAAAGAAATGAGAAGGAAAAAGTAATACACAGAAGTATGAAGTATAAGAGTGCAGACAACCCAAAACTCAACCATTGGCCAGCCTTGCATAGAAGGTACTACGCCTCCCTGTGATTCTAGATTAATCGCTGACGGTGAAAGAAAAAGAAACGGGTGCTAGCGAAGACAAGGGCTTGGGCTCGAGTCGAACGAGCGGTGTCCGCTTGGAATGCGTGTTAAAATCTTCAAGTTGTTAACTGCTGCAGATGCCCACTGAGGGCCACCAAGCCTTTCTCCTGCTGTGCGGACCTGAGTTGATATTAGCGGCTTGCAAAAAGAAATGAGAAGTAAAAAGACATCGATCAAAAGACGATAATGGCTCGGGCTCGAGTCGAACGAGGTATCTCTGCGGCGTATCGTGAAGAAAGAAAACGGGATGCAGATGCCTGCCACAGGCCACCAAGCCTTTCTGTTACTGTATATTTCTCCGTTGTAAATCGGTATTTGGAGGAAGAAACGAGGAAGAAAAAAGGAGCGGACCGGATAGCAAAGGCTTGAGCTCGAGTTGAACGAGCGATGTCTGCGGAATCGTCAGGCGACAGAACCACGAGATGCAGATGCCCTCCGCGGGCAACCAAGCCTTTCTCTCACTGTATCCGCGTAGGTTCATATGCGTCACTTGGCAGAAGACATGAGCAGAAAAAAAATTACTGGACGACAGGACAAGGGCTTGGACTCGAGTGTCGAACGAGCAGTGTCTGCGGAATCTTTTGGAAACGACTGGCACCACGAGATGCAGATGCCCGCCACGGGCCACCAAGCCGTTCTATCCCTCGGTAGACCTACCCTGATATTTGTTGCTTGGAGAAAGAGACGAGAAGGAAAAAGGAAGAATGGCGAGGGCTTGGGCTGGAGTCGAACGAGCTATCTCTGCGGATAATTTTTGGAAAGCAAGTACAGGAGACGCAGATGCCCACCGCGGGCGACTAAGCCTTTCTCTTGCGGTGCGGACCTAGTTTGATGTTCGTTACTCGGGGAAAGATATGGGAAGGAAAAAACCAACCTGATTACCACACAGTGGCTCGGGCTCGAGTCGAATTCGAACGAGCGCCGGTGTCTGCAGAAACGTGGGGAAACATATACCACGAGATGCAGATGCTGCCGCGGGCTACCAAGCCTTCCTCTCGCTGTATCCGCCTTGTTGATATCCGTTACTTGGATAAATAAATGAGAAAGAAAAAACCAGCGAGAAATCGAGATTAGGGCTTGGGCTCGAGTCAAACGAGCGGGGTCTGCGGAAATCTTGGAAACGAAGGAGAGACGAGATGCAGAGGCCCTCCACGGGCCATCGAGCCTTTCTCTTCCTGCCTGTACCTAGGTTGATAATCGTTACTTGAAAAGATGAGAGAGAGAGTGAGAAAAATGAAGAGAAGAAACAAAAAATCAGCAGGCAATCACCAACGGCTTGGGCTCGAGTCGAACGAGCGGTGTCCGCTGGAATCCACGTTGAGAGCTCATCAGTTTCTGCAGATGTGCGTGCCCCGCACCACCAAGCCTTTCTCTCGCTGCAAATACCTTGGCTGTGATTCGTTCCTTGGAAAAAGAGATAGGAAGAAAAGGGCACAGTAGGAAAGAGATGAGGAAAAAGTAACGCACAGAATTATAATTAACTCGGTTGAACGAGCGAAACCTGCTGGAGTATTTGTTTCAACCAGACTTCAATCGGATGCAGACGAAACACAAACAAAGAGACAAAGAGTGGATACAAAAAAGACATTGGACATTCTCAAGAACGGCTTGGGCTCGAGTCGCACGAGCTGTTTCTGCGGAAGCATATTCTAGCTAACACACGGGATGCAGACTCCCTCCGCGGATTACCAAGCCTTTCTCTTGCTGTACGGATCTAGGTTGAAGTTCATTGCTCGAGAAAAAAGGGAAGAAGGTATCAGCGTGATTCGACAGGGCTTGGGCTCGGGTTGAACGAGCGGTGTCTGCAGGTACTCTCTGGAAACAAATTACGAGAGGCAGATGACCCCCGCGGGCGACCAAGCCTTCCTGGCAGTGCGGGCCGGGGTTGATGTTCGTTGCTTGAAGAAAAAAGCACTCGCGATGATTAACAATGGCTTGGGCTCGAGTCGAACGAGCGGTGTCTGCGAAAGCATTTTCATATTCGTCAGTCGGGGAAAGAAATGAAAAGGAAAAAGTGACGCACAACAGCGGAAATATTAGAGGCTTGGGCTCGAGTCGAACGAGCGATGTCTGCTGGAAAACTGCACGTCGACAATGAAAGCAGATGCGGGCCACTCCGCTTCACATCAGACTTTTGACAGATTGATTGTGGTGTTGTGCAACACCAAACAACGCCAAAAAACGCGTGAAAACACCAAAAAACACCACAATGCACAATGCCGACAATTTTTGCCTAAATTTTGACAACGCCGAACAATGATCTGCGGATACCATCAAAGTGGAAGAAAATCGCCGCGGCTTTGGACTTCCACAGGAACATCCATGACCATCCCGAGCTCTGTGCTCGACGTAAGCCACATCTGGTGTGTTTGTCGCCGCTGGGAGCACCAGAAATTTGGGTGAACAACGCCGAAACACCAAAAAACACGTGCAATACCACAATCAAAATGTCAATTTGCTGATGCAAGCCTTGTGAACCTCAGCATATGTCCGGGGGATGAAGCGAAGGTATGATGAGTGAGATGGGCCGATGGTGAACACTGAAAATACCAAGAGAAAGGGACGGTGTGGGTGTCTGCAGAATATATACGGGTTGCAGAAGATGGGCCTCCACGGACTACCATATCCCATGCATGATGTTGGCCTGGGTATAAGATAATCAACGACAAAAAGGACAAAGAATGGATCCAAAAAAGACCCTGGACAACTGTCCGACAACATTGACCAATGGCTCGAGCCCGAGTCGAATGAGCGAGGTCTGCTGAAGAGGTTAACTTTCGACATCCTAAACGAAAGCAGATGCGGACCACTCCGCGCCGAGCCTTGTGTTGCCTAGCGGTGAACCGGGGTAGATTGAGGAAATTGATAGACGGAGATGAAGTGGCAGGTGTCTACTGTGTCTGAGTCCTTCCAAGTCGGATTCATCTAGTGGACAAAATTTACTTGAAATGTGGAATTTTCGATCCCCTCGTCCTTCCAGCCAGGTCAACGGACTGTGGAGCTAACCGACATCGCGTGATACGGTGCATCCCGTCCACCGCGATTTTTCACGAGCGCAAATGCCTCAGATGTAGTGTTGTTCGGGTCGGGTCGGGCCTGGAAGCCCGGGCTTGGGTCGGGTCGGGGTAGGGTCGGGCCTGGAAAATATCCTGAGCCCGACCCTAGGCCCCAGGTAGGGTCGGGTCGGGTCGGGCTTGGGCCTGAGCCCGGGCTTGAGTACCTTTTTCAGAGACTTGATTCAGTGAGTTTCTGTCGATCATAAACGTGTTGTATGATATATTCTTTACCCTGGGTACCCTCTTCCTTCGCTCTGCAGTCCGAAACAAGCTTGCAATAAAGATTCAACCCATCAAAATCATCGACAAATTTTGTCTTACTATCTGGCTTCAGATATGCTGGAGAAAAAAAATGTCAATGGAGCACCACAGTCAACCCCACATTGTACGCCTGAAAATCACTGTTGAAACATTTTTTTTCGTCAGCCAAAGTCCGGTGGATAGGGTACACGAACCGACCCGGGCTCAAGCCCGGGTCGCGGGCCTTGAAAAATCCCAGGCCCGACCCTAGGCCCGACTCAAACTAGGGTCGGGTCGGGCCTGGGTCGGGTAGGGTCGGGTCGGGCTTGGGTCGGGCTTGGGCCTAAGCCCTGGCCCGGGACATCACTACTCAGATGGGCGGCTAGCGCTTCCTTTGCATGCCGCGGGACCAGCACAGGACACCTAATCGTAATCGAAGAGCGGCGTTAGACGACTCAACTCGCGAGCTACAGCTGGCAGCGGGTGACCAGGGTGGTTGCGCTCAAGCCAGGCTTAATCTAGTCTGAAGTTAACCGCGCCAATGATGGTTGGAGGTCGACATTATTATGTAAACATTGTGGCTGTGCTCACCTTTCGATTTTCCTTTCCGTTGTTGCGGCGCTCAGGGTACTATAACACCAGATTCTAGGAGGCCAAAATGGTTAAATACCCCTTCAAAATGTTTCTGCTTCTTCAGATTTTTCTTCCCCCATGCTTTTTGAGCAAGGAACGAAACCGACCCTTCGGCAGCAGCCGACTCATCAAATTTCGGCATCTCGATTCTGACCTGTTGCGCCCCAACTCTGCGGGACAAGTGGGACCTTTTGGGAAGATAAACACGATTTTAGTGCAAAATCGGGGAAGGACGCGTCGCGCACAGACCTTCGAGACGCGACAAAATTCTGCTTACATCACAACCGCGACCTCCGATCAATCCGCTCGGCAAAACGACAGACTACAACAAGCGAGGTACGAGCTGATTTTGTTGTAGCGTCTGTTTATATAAGAGACTAGGCTTAATCCATTTCCGGACCCTTACGTACCTTACGTAAATCGTGCCATTCCTCTTCCTCGTCTCTAGTGCTGGGTTAAATTAGGAATCCGGCTTGTAATTTACACATGGCGAGGAGGGGGTCCGCCGTTAAGTAATGGGGGCCTGTTATTTACTGTAATTTACCGGCGCCGCCGGCCCGAAATTTTACTGTTTTTTACGGTAAAGAATGGGATGTAAAGTATGTAGTTGATGTAAATATTGGTAAAATTTACCGCCCCCCCCCCCTACCACAGCCCATTTTTGGTGGTCCCAAGTGGTTCCTTTCGAGCCCGGGCAGTACTCACCAGGTGTTGGCCTTCTCCCCAGTTTTTTTCGGAGGTCACATCTCGCGATCACTTTGACACTGATCGTCGGCAACACACGGCATCACTCAGTTACCTGAGAAATCTTGACTGACAAAAAAATATGTTGAAATGGATATCCCAAACGGATTTCAGGGTATCCTGCTGAGTGCGCGTGTCCTATGCAGCACCAGCCTTGTCCTGGCAGTTTTTTACCATTATTTACGCCTGGATCTGAGGGTCCCTGGTAAAAAATGTAATTTACATGCTTTTTACGCGTAAAATTTGCGTTGTAATTTACGCAAACATTTTTGACCCAGCACTACTCGTCTCCTCCCTTCTCCCTCTTACTGGCAGTCGGCGGGCGGTTCTTCCATGACTGTTGGGATTGGCCGCGCATCCCGTTCTTTTCGCGGTCTGCGCTTGCGTTGGCGCTGGCGCGCGGGTTCTCCGTCCCCATCCCAGTCCACGTCGTTTGTGGTCTGGGCGTTGGCGTTGATGATAGCAGGATGTCACTACATGCGAGACGGTGACGACACGGACCAAGGCCGTCAGTCTGTCTCCGTTTTAGGGTTCCGTGAATAACTGTGCTGTTATTAACTCAGTTATTCACACCCTGTTATTAACTGTTATTAACCGGTTATTAACTGGCACCTCAAAACGACCTCCAAATCGATGTAAATAACTGTGAAGAACTTCTGACTATTGGCAGAGAATCACCCTTCTGAGCTTGGACACTTTGAGCTCACGCACAACCATGCTGCAGTTTTTCGATCGATTTGTGTTCAATTCGATAATCACGCGTCACACACCCATAAGAGTCACACATCACCCAGGCCCTTACCAAAGCCACCCAGTCGGACACGCACCTAAAAGGCGGTCAGGCTGTCCTAGAAGTCCAGGAGAAGCTAATGGATGTAAACTGGGACTTTTAGAAGCTGAAGTGGATTGTTTCTGAATTATTTACAAGGTCAAAGTTATTTACGCAGTTATTTACCGGTTCCTAACTGTTATTAACTGAATTGTTCCTAACTCTGTTAATAACGGCCTCCGTGTGCCCAGTGTTAGGAACATCTGTGAATAACTACCCGTGAGTTATTTACTGAACCCTACGAGTCCGTTTCCATGTACATTACCGTCTTTCACTTCCGTTCTTCGCGTTGTCTCTCTCTTCGTACCCTCCCTTGATGGCTGGCGCACATTCACCGCCATCCACCCCTCGCGTTCCTCCTCACATCATACCACTCCCATTTTTTGTTCTTTCGCGGAGCATCTTTTGTGTCGATTGCCGAGCCGTTTTCTGGGGCTCATCTACAAACCATGTCGTAGCACAATAATACGTGATTATCCGGACTATCCTCGCTGGATTGCAAGGCAAATTGCCTCCCGACGACTCGGATGCCGACTTCCCCCTCTCACGAGTTTACACTCGCAATTGGAATCCGGACTTCAAACACTCGTAGGAAAACAGAAGTATAAAGAAACTTGAGATATGGGTACAGTCCGGCGTAATTCAACACACCCAAGGGCCTTTCAGACTTGGAAGGCGGATGTCGGAAACTCGAACCTGAAACCTCCCATGAGCAAGCATGCACGGATCAACTCGACAAAGAGGACTCACGCAAGCCAAAGATCGAATACCTGACGCTCCTTCGGGAGAGGCGGGACAATGGGCAGCGGCCGCTCACCAAACTCACTCGTAAGCCATGCGTGCCACGGGTAATCTGCGGTGTCATTTGGCCGAAGCTGAGGCGTCCATTTGGTGTTGGGCAAGACTTTCCAAAGCGGACCGTGTTCGAACATGGTGGGAACAATTAGTTTGGTGCTGCGCGACTCCACATAGGATTTGGTGAGCTCTGCGTCCGTGTCGATGGATTGGGTATAGTCATCGGCGAAGTATCGCTAAATCAACAATGCGCATTAGCGCAAGGGCCATCGAAAGTTATGACGGATCACTTGCCATACTGCCTTCGAATTCACCGCCACCGTTCGACAGGCAGTAATGGATTTCGCAGAAGGATTGGTCGGAATGATTGTCTGTAATGCGACGTCAAATTTAAATGAAACCAGCTCTGGCCATGCAAAGACTCACGGAAGCGGGCCTGCGAATAGATTGCTGTCAGAGAAAAAAAGTGTAGTGAATGCGAACGTACGGTCTCTCCCAGACCCAAAGTCCAGGCTTGCATATGGCATATCTCCTCCATCGTGTCGTCGTTGAAGTAAATATGGAATCCCGTCATGTTGTAAAACTCGAAATCGTTCCACACTGTGGAAGTCAAAACTTCTTTAGTAGTTTGGCTGGGTTGATCTGGGTATGCGCGACTCACAGCCTTGTCCATGCTTATCGCCCCAAGAAAGATCCTCCACCTTGACGAAGGGAAACTCCATCGCCTTGACGTTGGCCGGAACATGCGGAACCTGCGCGAACATGTTTGTGGTCGTTATTTGATCCATGGCGGAATACGGTCCCTGGAAATGGCCCTGCAAAGCCTCAACGAGAATGAATACATCCCGCCTCTGATTGTCCCGTCGCTGGAGAGAGGGAGAGTGATAGCCGCTTCTTTCGCCGCAGGCGCGATGGTGCGTGTCACCACAGTGTTGTCTGGGGTGGTCATCTCAATTGAAGCTGAATTGGAATCCTCCTTCAACGGCTGCACGGAACGAAGCACAGGAGCTTACCGTAGATGACTTTGGCGCCGGCAGACGGCTCCAGCTTCATCTCTTCACCGGGTCGGAGAACCACGAGGGTGTGCTTTTTTCCCGCGATGGTCAAGAGAGGCAGAGAAGGAACGACTCCGGGCGGGACAGCCTCGGGACGTGGAACGCGAAGAAGGACCTCTTTATTAAGTTTGGTCGCGGAAATCGTCGTACGAGCGGCCATGTTGCATTGCTGGACCGAGTTGATACGGCGCTTGGCGGGTCTGGGCCCGTGTGATAGCCCGGGACGTAGTAAGATATTGACGCGATTTCCTGACATTCGAGGAATATTCAGGAGGTGAAAATGGAAAATAAAACGGAGGAAATACCTCCTTGCTTGCTTCAGTGAACGCTGCCACGGCCAGTCTCCCCGCAGACTCCTCCGTGATTTTTGTCTTCTTGAAAGCCCCGTTGTCGACAGCAGTGTACACATAAACACCTTGATTCTCAGCTGTTAAAAATATCAGTTCGCGCGCAGTGGGTGCCATCATGCAACTCACGTTTCCCCACGGCTAGGAAGTGATATCGTGAGCGGCTCTGTTACTGATAGAATAATTTTGACCGGACTTACGAGCACCCATACACGCAATGGCGAATGTCCCTGTGTCAACGGCGTGGACATGGTGAATCGTCCCCGTGTGGGCCGAGTTCAACGGCCCAAAATCATCCACCACCTGTCGCGTCCAGATGTTCTCCTTCAGAGACGCGGCACCCTTGGTAGAGTGTAGCGGTTTGGTGTATACCGAGACGATGTTGCCGTGGAAAGCCTTGACGAAGTAATGAGAAGCACAGCGCGACGGTGGTAGGAGCAAGGTGTCACCTCACAGGCCGCAATATAGCCGACAGGGTCATCACCAACACGGACGACGTCGACTGAACCGGAGCCCCAGTACGGATTGTTTCCCTCCTGGGGGACACCGGACCCAATGATGCGATATTCCCACTTTTTGGAGGGTTTATCAAACCAGAGCAAGACAATGCCCTCCCTCCCAGCGCCAAGAACCATATCCAGACCGTTATTCGTACCAGGAAGTAGCTTCGCGTCGTGAATCAACCGAAACTGAGAAGGGAACGCGATGTCCTCCGACCATGATTGCGGGCCTTTGCTGGGATCGTCACCGTAGGCAGGTGTGTAGATGATTACTGGGGCGGGAGAAGTGAGGTCGCTAGAGTTCGGGATGATAGGAAGACCCATGACTTGAAAGTGATCTGTCTCGGTGAAATGTCCAGCTGAAAATGAGTGTTAGTTAACCGGTCCAAGCAACGAGCGTGAGACGAACCGACGACTCTGTTCGATAATTTTGGTCGGCCGTCAATATCCGTACTTCGCAAAATTGAATTCGATGTACCTGTGCATGCCGGTGGAATTTCCAATCTGGTGGGCAATCCAGTGCGGCTGAGCATCCCTGTCCCCTGGGTTTTGGAGCCATTGCAACCGTCCGCCGTTTTCGGTTTTTGCATCCCAGAGCTAGAGCAGTGGTTCAGTATCGCCAGGAGCAGATGGTAATTACTTGCCTTGTCCATGCTGGGACCGTATCGGTCACATATGATGACTGGGCAAACAAAAAACGCTCAGTTATAACCGCCCAGGGCATAATCTAAACACTTACTGTCGTTGAAGCCATTACCAGTCAGGTCAGCATAGGTCATGCCAACAGGGAAGTCGAAGCTTTGTATCTCTGTGAGCTTCCAGCCGCTGGCACTGGGGGCAGAATGAGCGAAGGACTAGAAAGAATGACACGGAGAAATGGCCGCACCCGCTATTCTTGGGATTGATCAAGAGCCTTATCGCCGCTGGCTTGTCTTGAAATCCCAGCCCATAGCCAATAAGATCAGGAAAAGCGGAGTGAGTGTCGAAAGAGAAAGCATGGAGCCAGTATTCGTCCGGCAAGGGAGTAGCAACAAGAGTGTCATCGACGTGGTCAGAGGGAGCTTCATTGGCGGGATCCGCCTTGGAGTGAGCGTTGCAGCACATGTTGTCGTGAGCAAAGGTGAGCGAGTGGAAAGGTGTCGCTCTTATAAGTTATATAACATCCTTGAGGGTCGCACTGTGCCTAATGAAATGGTTGAATCTAGAACTACCCGGGGTCCGTGCGGATTGCGCACCATGACACATGAAGTTCCATGATACGTACAGATGGGGCGTGGTACTATAGAAAAAAAACTCAGCTGGAAGTCGCAACAGGTTCACTGGGCCGCAGTTTGCAACGCCATTCGAAGGACCTTCGAAGCATACATGACGGAAATGAATTATTGCATGGATTTCTCAGGCAATGGAAGGCGCTGGACGTACGGGAGGTGTAGGTACCCATAATAGACGCGTAGAATCGAATGGAAAGAAGGGTATGGGTCATACACGGCCACTCCACTCGTACTTGTACACATGCGAAGCCCTAGAGAAAAAATAGATTCAGAATCCGGTCCATGAAGGGAGTGCTAAAGTTCCACAGCATACAGTTCAGTGTATGCTACCCGCACGCAGTAGAAGCATTGATATGCTAGCGTAGTATGAATGATCTTTCCAGCGAGGCGCGAAGGGCGATACCTGGCGCGCTGTCAGTAGACTAGTATTCGTAGACATACGGTCACCAGCCCAGCTGTTGGAATATGAGCTACGATGACTGTTTCTTACGTAGTTGTTGTGAGACTAATCTTTGATTTCTTGGATCCGGGGGCCGAAGAGCGCCTACAGCAGGTCCGTCGACCGAAAGAGAACTCTCCACTGTGGCTATTGATTGATAAGGAGAGGTAAACGGTATACATAGACAGACGGCCACCGGTCTAACAACCTGTTCGAGTGTACGCCGCCGCATCGACGGCGATGTTCGATGAGCCGTACTGGGAACGACGACGAAGTTTGAGCAAGTGCTATTTTTTGAAGGACAGAAGTTGGGTAGGAGCGGCTGACCCTGCCCACCGATAACTGACTCTAAGTATCGCAGTGGGCGCCATTTAGATAGCCAGGAGCTAGGGAACGCAGAGTTGGGGGCGAGCAGATGGTGGTAGCAAAGACACCGCTTACTAATGGGGCTATGGCCAAACACGACCAAGTATTCTCTCACCCGAACAGTGTCAAGGAGTCTTACGCGCCCAAGTCGCGGTGCACACCGAAAAACCCTTTGCCAAAGCTCGCAGTTCATTGGAGAAGTCCTTCGAATCGGAGGTTGGGAGGTCATTCTACGTTCTAATAGCGCTGGACAGTCGCTGGACTCCGAGTCGTCTGGTATCTGGATGTCGCGACTGTGTTCTATCCGTGGGACCCGATTTCGACTTCAATACCTCTTCATCGACCGCGCTATCCCCCCCACCCCACACTCTCAAGATTAGACTAATTCTTGGACTCATTAGTGGGTGCCGTTACGCGCAGGAATCGCTGCCAGGGACCCCGTCGACGTCTTTGCTCCCCAACAGCAAAAACAGGAGTAAGCTCCCAGGCCATCCCATTACGCTGTCTCTTGTCATTCAGGCATACCCACGTCTACGCCTTCGACTCTTCCCATCCATCGCCTTGGCCTGAATGCGACGAAGCATTTGCGGACCTGCTATCTGGCTCTTCGAAGCTATCGATTATCAAAAGGAACCACAGTTGCATAAACTCTCGGGCTCGCTGATATCCTCGATGCTTTCGCTCTCACATGTTCCAGAGAAAATCTGGCCGAAACCGCTTGAGTGCGGTCATAGAGTTTAACTCGACCACTCGATCCCAGCGCCAGAGCTTCTCCCCTCCAGCGTGGACACTTCATCTTGGGTATGACCTTCTTCAAGTTGAATCTTGGCCGTCGCCGTCGCTCGAATGCTAAATGATGTAGACGTGTCCCGGACGGATGCACCCCGAAGCTCTTCTAACCCGTCTTAATTCAATTTTTCACAGCACCCAAATGCCTCACCACCTCCCATCTTCGAATTACTCATACCCAATGCCCTCGAATAATATAAGAGGCTAACCAAAGCCATTCCTGCCCTCCAAGTCGCAATGGCCCCTGATCTCAATCTTCACCCCATCCACGCGGAATCCAACATTCCGGAGTTCGATGTAAGCTCTGCTGTTGCTGGATGTTCCTCGTCTTTGCGCTCATTAAACCTAGGTTTTCATCGCGGGCTCTGGACCCATCGGCGCGACATTCGCGCGCTGTCTCGTCGACGCAGGCTACAGCGTAGGATCCATACATGTGTGCACGTCTCAAACTCATGTATCGTGCGCTTTCAGGTTCTGATGGTCGAAATTGGAGACCAGTACGCGGCCCAACGTCAACCACCTCCCTTTTGATTTCATTTTTCTCAGGGATACTCGCGTCCCAGGAGAGCACAAGAAGAACGAAATTGAATACCAAAAGGACATTGATCGCTTTGTGAAGTTCGTCTCGTGCATCTCATCACTCCCATATCTGCTTAACATATCCCCCCCGCGTGCAGAGTTATCCAGGCAAGTACTTACTCCCAATTCTGTCCCAAATTTTATTCAAGCCAAACTCGAATATCACAGGGAGCGCTCTCCGTTGTCTCCATTCCACCCAGTCAGAGCATCGTTCCTCACCTCGGCCCTGCGGCGTGGACTGCCAAGTATGTCGTGTTCCCTTATCCTGTCAATGGATTACTTGATCATGAAACACTAGGGACCCAAATAAAATGTGGATTATGAATGGGAGAAACCATTTCCAGGGCGAACACAACAATCTTGGAGCCGAAGCGGTTACCCGCGGTGTCGGGGGCATGTCTACTCATTGGTGAGACGCATTCACTCCGCCGTTTATTCGGTGACTCAACTGCTTTTGTAGGACCTGTGCGACTCCCGAGTTCCTCAAAGGACTGGAGCGCCCTGTAATCTTTACCGATACTAGCAAGGACGACGCGGAATGGAAGCTCTTGTACGAGTCTGCTAGGTCGCTTATCGGAACATCCGAGACTGAGTTCGCGCAATCGATTCGCCACAACGTTGTCCTTGAAGCATTACAGAAGGCTTACCCTGATCGCGGAGTAAAAGCTCTCCCCCTCGCGTGCCATCGTCTGGCGAAAAACTCTCCCTACGTCCAATGGCACGCCGCTAATGATGCACGTCTGTTCCCTTATCTCGACGAACTTGCTGACCATTCGCACTGCAGATATATGGCGATATGTTCGACGAACTCGCCAAGGACAAGCTGAACAACCACAACGTTAAGCGCGGCTACTTCAAACTCCTTACGAACATCCGGTGCACTCGGTTCAAGCTTGAGCCCAGCGAGACTGAGGGATACAAGATTGGACTTGTGTATGTTTATCCCTTTGTCGACCTCACGATTTCGAAGTCTGAACTTCGCAATTCAGAGAGGTTCAGGACTTGCTAGCGGCTCGTCTCGTTCCTGAAGCTGCGAGTCCCGAGATCGACTTTTACATCAAAGCCAAGGTACAACAGCTACTTGTTCAACATTCTTGAGCTGATATTGGTCAAGGCATACGTCGTTGCCGCTGGTAAGAGTCTATCTTTGACATGCTCTCCGCAATGGCACTGAATGCGGTCTTCTCACAGGCGCCGTGGCTAATCCGCAGGTAAGACGACAATCTCATCGTATACCCCGCAATTCTTCCTGATTCGTAAAGATCCTTGCGAACTCCGGTTTTGGTGCTACCGATGACCGCAGGGTTCACATTATTCCCAATCTTGTAAGTTCTCCTTCGTATCATATTATCAGGATTTCTTGTGAACGATCCTAGGCTACACACATCACCGAACAACCGTGAGCCAGGTCTTACAGTACGCTGGTAGTATATTTGACCATTTCAATTTCCAGCATGGCCTTCTGTCAGATCGCTTTGCTCCAGGTGTGCAGTGCATATCATAACTCAACCCAGCATAAAAGTTGACACCGTGTTCCCGACAGAAATTGGTTTCTAGCCACTGCGACAGTGTGAACTCTTACTCAAACATATTCTATAGGTTGACGCTATTGACGACACCAGTATTCCAAGGGACCCGTGGTGGAAGGCAGCCGTAGCTAACCACAAGAAGCAGTTCGGAGACATTGATCCGTTACCCATGTGAGCATCGCACTCCTCTGCCCCTCAAGATATTCAACGTCATGTAGTCCGTTCCAAGACCCAGAGCCGCAAGTCACAATTCCTGTCAGCGTTGAGGTGTGGATGTTTTTTACCACCTCAGGATAACAGCACTCATTTATCACAACTTCGGCTTCCAGCGCCCGTGGCACACACAGATCCACCGCGATGCGTTCAGCTACGGAGAGGTTGGCCCCTCTCTGGACTCTCGCGTCGTTGTCGACCTCAGGTTAGGCACCGCAGGCTGTGGTCCACATCTCTTTACGGCGCTCACCTACGCTCATAGATTTTTCGGGATGCAAGAAGGGGTCCCCCAAAACAGAATGTTCTTCCATAACGGCGCCAAGGACGCGTACGGAATGCCGCAGCCCACCTTTCAGTACACCCCGACTGCCAAACATGCTGAGGAGACTCAAAGGATGATGAACGAGTAAGCAGATACATTGACCTTGCGGAACGATGATATACGATTTTTTTCCACCAGCATGACTGACATCGCAAACAAGCTCGGTGCATATTTGCCCAGTGAGGATGTCATTTTGCCTTGACGATCCACATTTCTTATACCTCGTCAGAATCGGAGCCTCAGTTCATGACGTTAGTCTGTTTGGGATTGACGTGTATCGCAATCTTACCTGGGTGTATAGGCCGGGATTAGCCCTCCACCTGGGCGGCACTACGCGTCTTGGCCTCGGGCAAGTCTATATTCCCTCTGGGTTTCGCCACGTTTACGGATTTTTTTCCAGCAAGGACAAGGACGAGACGGTCGCCAATTTCAACTCCCAGGTCTGGGGCTTTAGCAATCTCTTTGTTGGTGGTAACGGCACGATCCCCACGCCATTCGGTGCAAACCCCACGCTCACCTCGATATGCCTGGCCTTTCGCGCTGCGTACAAGATTGCGCAATCGCTTGAAGGCGGGTTCTCGCCAGCCGTTGCGAGTGAAGAGATGGCCTCGACGCCGGCCAGTTGGTTGAGTTGGACTACGGATCCTAAGGACCCTAACTTCCCCAGACACGTCAGGGAGTTTCACAGACAAATCTGAGGGCGATCACCCACACCGGCGTTCTATTTAGGCCGTCCACGAATTTTTGTACCATCGCGTCTCCTGTTAGTAGCGAATGCGGATTGAATCGATTGACTTTGGCGAGAGTTTTGCCATTCATTTATCACTTCTGAAGTGGAACCCGAGGTCCTTCTTGGATGTCCGGTGTTCGCGCCCAAGTATTCCTCGTCTACGGCAGCTCTAGAGGCGCCACCCTACGCGGGTGGCGTAATCTTGGCCCTCATTTAATTATGCGGGATTCTGCTGCCGCTGATTGACGGCGACGATTGTCTTGCATGTCGAACTTGGAATGGTGATCAACAGGAAACCGTAATAAAGTCTCCAGACACTCAGAGTCCACCGTAACGATAAGTCAAATTGTAGTCAATCCCGTATAAGAGTGTCTCCGAGCCTCCTCCGAGTCCGCATTGTTCAGGAATTGGATTTGGGGGGAAGAAATTGTGGGGAAGGTCTGCCGACGGTAAAAGACCCTGGCCGGACACTTCAGGATGCAAACTCCTCGCTTATCAAAGTGCTGGTCCAGCAAGGCTGAGCAAAGTTGAACTCAGGCTGACATGAGAGACTTCGGAGACTTCGCCGCCTCGGCACAGCCACCTGTCTCAAACTATCACAAACAGCCATCGAGTCAGATCTCGACCACCACCAACCCCACATCGAAATATGGTCACCGCTCTTCAAAATCCAAAATCGCATGTCGAACACGGTTACGATATTGTGGCCGATAGATATCTGGCTTGGCAGCTCGTTCTAACGCAATCCACTGCTTTATGTGTCGAACCCACTCTTTTCAGGTCTGGTCCTCGTCCAACGACCACACGAATGGCATACATCGCGGATCTCGTCAAGAAACTGCCCGCTGGGGCAAACGTCCTGGAACTAGGCTGTGGTGCGGGCGTTCCGGCGACGCAGGTCCTTATCGAGCATGGCTTGAACGTCACTGGGAACGACATATCCGCGGCACAGATTGCACTTGCGCGGCAGCATATCCCCAAGGCCACGCTAATTCAAGGCGACATGCTCACTCTAGACTTCCCGCAGGAGACTTTTCATGCCGTTCTGGGTTTCTACTCCATTTTTCATCTACCGAAGGAGGAGCAGGCCTTGATGATCGAGAAAATCAGAGGATGGTTGAAGCCCGGAGGATGGCTCCTCTGTAACTTTCACTGCGAAGAGGGTGACGTGACGCGAGAGGGGTGGATCGAGCCCGAAGTCAAGATGTTCTCCAGTGGGCTCGGCGTTGAGGGCACGAGAGATATTTTCCGCAAACAGGTCCCCGGATTCAAACTCGTCGTAGATGAGGTCGATGTCGAGACAGTGGGCAAGTTGGAGGAGACGTTTCATTGGATCATGGCGTTGAAGGAAGGTGCTCCGGCCTTGTAAGCACAGCGTTCTAAACGTTTACAGGTCGACTGATTGCGTTTCAGATGACGACCGGGGCGGACTCTGTACTTTTAAATGTGGAAACCCGCGTGTCCAAATTCTGCAATACCAGTGTGGCAACGAGGGGATGGAAGGGTTCGGGCACGCCATCGTGAAACAAATGGTGCTGGGAAACTGATAAGATCTGCATCACCTTCTAACTCCCTCGTCGGGCCTTTTCGTTCTTGGAGTAAGTGTTCAATCTCAGCTCAATCGGTGACGATTTACTGGATACCCTCCAGCCTCGAATCTGCCCTATCGATCGAAATTTGGTTGTGTCGATGGCCACAACCGTATTCGTTGGCAGACGTTCCTCGGTCGATGCATGTCCTGCAGTTGTCTCATAGTGGGTGAAATTGATTCTTGGGCAGATGGAGTATGACTGCGAAGCTGTTGGGATCTAACAGGTTCATGATACTCCCGCAATTATATGCACGGCAAAACCAGGTGACCCATTTCAACACTCAACGTAAAGGTGAGTAATTATAAGCGCTTCTTATAAAAGCTGCAACTCTGTTCGATCATACCCTCAAGATGCTTTCACTCGCCAGTCTGTTGTTGCTGTCTGCGCTCCTCCTGTCTCCTGCTCTCGCCCAGACCCCCGAGACTTTCTTATGGGAAAAGGTAAGCAATAGTTCCAGTTCTCGCCACCACTCGCCTCATCGAACGACGAATAGTTGACGCCGAGCCAAGATCTGAAGTGGGTGGAGTGCTATTCGACATTCCAGTGCACCCGCTTGAAGGCGAGTCCCTCTGCCTGGGCAATGAAGTCGCTAAATGAGTTATGCAGGTGCCGTTCGACTACTCCGACCACAGTGTCGGCACTGCCGCTATCGCTGTCATCCGCCTGCCAGCAAACGTCTCAAAGGCTGAATACAAGGGCCCGATATTATTCAATCCCGGTGGACCCGGGGGAAGCGGTGTTGATACATTGGTCTCGAATGGCTTTGAGCTTCAAACCCTTCTTGCGGACTCCAGGTACGATATCGTAAGCTTTGATCCCAGGGGTAAGGCATGCAGCTTGAATCAAATATTCCCTGTTTTTACTAATTTGGCTTTCGAGGTGTCCATTACTCCACTCCCGAAGCATCTTTCTTCGAAACCGAGGCCGAACGGGCCCTGTGGAATGCCGGTTCACTGCCTGCGTCACTGAGTGCCTCATCAAACGCGATCCCTCAGGCTTGGGGGCGGGCCCACCTTCTTGGCAGCCTGGCTGCACAGCGCGACAAATCACAGATTTTGAAATACATAACGACGGACAATGTGGCCCGAGACATGTTGCTGATTACGCAGAAATCTGGGTTCGAAAAGCTGAAGTACTATGGAGTTTCGTGAGTGTTCTATGACTGTCTTGCTTGTCCTCGTAATAAGTTGCGACGCAAGATACGGATCCGTTCTCGGTGCAACTTTCGCAAGCCTCTTCCCTGTGAGCTCTCCTTCCTACTCGCCTGATGTTGCATTCATCGGATGTTTCTGTAGGACAAGGTGGAGCGGATAATTATTGATGGTGCGCCGAACACTGGTGCGAGGAAGACCTTAACACTAATCCTGTATTAGGTGTGGTGGATGTCAATGCATGGTACAGCGGTAAGCCAATTTTAGTAATTCTTTCCTTTCGCACTAATAAAACTTACAACAACGTCGCAGCAAATGTAACCATCTTGGCCACCGACACCGATAAAGTGCTACAGAGTTTTTTCGATGGCTGTGCGGCTGCAGGACCTGACCTCTGTGCCTTCTATGAGCCCACCGCTGCTGCGATTGCCTACAGACTGGAGGCGCTGACGAACTCCGTCCGCGCACAGCCCGTCCCCGTCATCACTCCCACAACATACGGAATTATCGACTACTCCCTGCTCCGGCAAACAATATTCCAGACCTTCTACACCCCCTATACCCTGTTCCCGCTGCTCGCACAGGGCCTTGCCGCCCTCGAAAATGGAAATGGCACCGTTCTATATTCGATTCTAGCAACGCCAGCTTTTCAATGCAACTGCAACGGCACGGTATCCCCCCCAAGCGACGACTCCACGGTCGCGATCGAATGCGGAGATCCGGTCCAGGTGATGGACTCGATAGACCAAGTGACCGAGTTTTATGAGAATGCGGTGAAGACGTCGCAGTTCGTTGAGTTCCTGGTGGGCATGGACAGAGTTTCTTGCGCGTTCGTTTGCCTTCATTGGTTCACGTGTAACCATTCTCACTTTTTGTGCAGTGGATGGCAGGTCCACCGGGACGACCGTTTCAAGGGTCCTGTTGCTGCGAATACCAGTTTCCCGCTTCTGCTGGTTTCGAACACCGCCGGTAAGTCTCGCATTCAGCACTCATGTCATTTTTTGATTTTTCTCGTCATAGACCCAGTCACACCCAAAGCGGCGTAAGTGCTCATTTCTGTCCGATTTCGAGCGCTAAATCGACAGTATGGATACCAGAGCACTCAAAACACAAGCAGGATTTCCAGGGTCTGTACTGTTGACGCAAAATTCGGCCGGGGTACGCAATAAACTATCAGTCTCAGACCTGTAGCTAAAGATAAACCCCAGCACACGTCCCTCAGCGCCCCCTCACTGTGTACTGCGGGCTATCTACAAGGGTACTTCGTCAACGGCACATTGCCGCCCACGGGAACAATTTGCCCTATTGACGTAACACTGTTCGAACCTCCTGCGAATTCCACACCCAGACGGACAACCCTGGATGAGCACGACGAACGCGTGCTAGCCGCATCGAGAGTTATTCGTGACTCAGTGCTCCCGATGATAATGCGAAAAAGAAATTAGGTCAGCAGGGGAGAGAGAGAGAGAATTCTAGATTTATATACCGCAACACCTACTCCACTAGTACCTAATCTAGCTAAGGTCAGCAGGGGGATTCGATCGGGTGCATGATATTTTGAACCGTGGGAATATGATTATTTATCCCCGAACTAACTCAATGTCCCTTCATGTTGAGAGCGAGCAGTGACTGCGAATACAACGTGACCTTTCAAACCAAAGTGGCAAGGGAAGCCGCTGTCTCTGGGGACACATGTGAGCGTTGAAAGTGATAAGGCGCCGTCTGCCAAGCTGGGGTCACGTCTTTGGTTGAAGATTGAAATGTTGAACTGTGCACGGACCGCACTACCAAACGTTACTCACGCTCCTCGACGCGGGCAACACGAGTCGAACGAGCAACTTCTGCGTCATGACCCAGTTCCCCTAACCTGAGAACTGCAGATGCGGACCACTCCGTTCAAGCTGTATGAGGGGCCATGATAATCCACTAGGTCGGGTAAAAATTCAACAAAGACCTCGGGCCAGTGATAAAACGAGGGTCCAGCCAAAATATTTCAGTCTTGAATGGGAGGCCATTTTCAGAGAGCTTACAGCGAAGTTCGGATAAGTCTGTTTCGCGATCGGTTGCCCAAGAACTCTGACCGTATTTGACTTCGCAAGTTGGAGAAGAAATTTCGTTGGATTATGGCGTTGAACGAAGGTGCTGCAGCCTGGCAAGCACGACGTTTCAAACGTGACAGGTCTATGGCATTATTTATCGTTCTTTATTCACACGTTTTGTGCAAGGTCCAAGTCTTCGGATTGTACTTATTTTAGTCCATAGTTCAACCTTCATGAGCTCACTCTTCACAATTTTCTGCAGTCCCAGGTTCACAGCCCAATGTCCACAAATACTGGAACTTGAGACTAGTGACTTGGATCGTGCTAACATTGATCTCGGCACGTCCGGCATTACAGCCACCGAACTATTCCCACGCGCTAAATTGCTCCTCGTCCTTTCATTGTTGAGCAAAGTATTCTGAATACCTTTACAAGAGTCTTTGAGGCCCTCAGCCCTTTAGGCGGGTAACTTCCGGTCATAAATAAACCCGAGAGCAATTTTTGAAGGCCTGGGTGATGGTGTACCAGAAATTCAGCCCATTTGCTGACCAGCGGAGTCTTTCTCGAGGTGATTTGTGGCTCATCCTCTTACATTAGTTGCTGATTGAAGGCCCAATATTTTTCTGCGAGCCCTCTCACGGCAAGACATTTGCAAGGGAGGATAGGTCGAACATAGGGGCTGATATCCTGTTTAGGACATCGGCACCGCTTCGGCAAATCAGTCGCCCAAATGGCTTGCCGGTGGTTCAGTGTAGATGGGAGTTCATAATCTCTCAACAGAGCCTTGAAGCAAGCTATTCTGTGTCGATAAGCCGGGACTGAGGACTAGGGACTATGGTTTACTGTCTTAAAAATGCGATCATCTGACTTCGAACCCGAACTTGCCGGAATTTTGATCTCGGCGACTCGCGACTACACCAAAACTGGGGACTACGACCTTGTGAGTACCCCGAATCTGCAGACTGAGGACTGTGACTGGGAATAAAGAATGAAAAAAGACCTCATACAGGTTGAGTGATTACTTCTCACATAACAGAGGGCAGACTTTGTACTGCTCAAACTTTGTGGGAAACGATGAGTCTAGACTGAGAAGTTTCGGGAACGTCATCACACATCACATGGTGCTGAGAGGCCCCCGGTCACTCGGGGTTAACTACTTCCGCCAAAGCGTCCAAATTTTGGTCGATTTACCTTGCGATTTTGGGGCCTCAGGGCAAGGGGGCGCGAGGATTAAATTTTAATAGGACGATGCTACCCCTGGGTAGGGTGGGTGGGTGGCCAGATTTGGGGTAGATAGAAATTTTTTCAGGAAGTGAAAAATAAAATCCGTGATCCACATTCGTCCGGATCAGCCCAAGAATCAGCCGGAAGGAGAAGCAAATCGCGGTCTCGTGCTGTCAACTGAACTTTCCTTTTCTGTGCGCACAATGCGAAGCCACCGATTATGCCTGCTAGGTGGCACTGATGCAAATAAAAGGCCTGCGACAAACCCGACACCCCGATTCAGACTCATCGTCGTCAATTCTGCAGCTATCTTGGATTGTCTTGCTCATCTTTACCTGCGCTTTCTATGTCCACAGTCAACGACTACTCGGATCCCATTCCCGAGGATGGCATTTCTGCCCCCCCGGAGACTGGACTTCCCTCTGCCACTGCGATTGGCGACGCCGGAACCGACTCCACGTTGCTTCCGGCCACCGTACACCCACAGTCGACCCCGTCCACATCTATCTCTACAGCACCTCCTAGCGAAATTCCGCCTGCTCCTGGTCCCACCGATGAATCTACAGCACCTGGTGGTGTCTTCTGGCGTCTCAAAAAGTCCCGCAAGGGTCAGGACGTGTGGGAGCGCGTCAAGCGCTGCGATCATTGTAACAAAATTGTCGCGCTCGGGGAAGGGACCTCCTTGCACGCCATGAAGGGTCATCAGAAGAGCGGTGGGTGCGCTGAGGATGCCAAGAAAAAGGACAAGGTTCCATCGAGGCAGACAGTGCTCAACTTTGCCCGTAGCGCACCCCGTCCTCGTGCTCCCCCATCTACACCCAATCCACCCGTGCCCAGTCAGCCCGCGGTGTCACAAACCTCTAACGAGCCCATTATCATCGATGATGACTCCAGCGACCCAATTGAAATTGACGATAACTCTCCAGTGCTGCATCCGACACACGGCACTATCCACCATGACGAAGTCCCCGACCTCGTCCAATTCCCTCTTGCTCACTTCTATGCCTCTCAAGGGCTTTGCCCCGGTGTCAAGCTGGTGCTCCCGGGGAGCGCGTTTACCTGCTATCCACTGCAACTGCATGCCACCGACAATCTCATGTACAACATCGAGTGGATTTCTCCCGGTGGCGAGCTTCACGTGCGCGCGAAGAAATGCCACCGAGCAGCTTCGATGAAGGGGCCGTGCGGGGAGTGCAAATTCCTCAACTCTACCCCGGAGGTGCAGCGCATCGCTCTGCGTGCCAAGGGCCCGTTACCGGCCGCGACCAACCTCAAATATCTCAATAACAATCAACTCGTGGATCTGGTTCACGCGAAAAATCAAGAACTGAATGAGGGCAAGCTTCGGGTTCGCACAATTTCACCAAACTGCTCTCCGTCAGCTAACCTGCCCTTAGGTGCTAAAGCTACGCGACAAGTACTCTGCGGCAACACACCGTTTGTCCGACCACGAGATCTTTGTGTCCACGGTGGCCATGGACGACATGAGCTCCATCGGTCGTGTCGTTGCGGTTGCACTGAAGCAGAAGCGGTCTATTTCCGAAATGGTCAACCGTCTGCAGCTTTCGTTCCGCGGTGCTTATAACGTCAAGAGTTTCACGGTACGCATTTATCTGTTCTCCTTCGGTGCGACTTTGTCTGACCGCCGGCTAGTCGAACAATCTCGAACTTCAGCAGCTGGTTCTGGATTTCGGTGGCCCTAAGCTTTGTTATGCTTTGTCAAAAGCTCTCGGTCTGCCGTCCGTACGCACGACCCAATCCAAGGCGGTATTTCCCACCATTCGGCCATGCATCGCATTCCCCCTCCGCTCCGAGATTGAAGCCAATCTTCAGTCTATCCACGAGACTCATGTCTTCTGGGACAATGAGACGCCTCTCCCCAAACGCGGTTTCTCCCTTCTCATCGACGAAGTGGCTCTCGAAACCCGCCCCCGATACGATTCCGACCGTGATGCCGTCGTTGGATTTTCCAGGGTGGATGCTGCGTCGTGCGATATGTACAACCCAACTGCAGAGAGTCTCGGTGCGATGGTGGATGCCATTCAAGAAGGAACCCTGACCCGCGGGACCGAAGCCACCGTTGCTGCTATCGCGCCTTTCCATCCCGAGTTCTATACCCCTGTCCCGTTGATGATCTCGGCGACTTGCAAACGCGAGACGGATCCGTCACAGAGGAAGTGGATCGAGCTTATCATCAAGACTTGGAAGGAGTCAGAGCACGGGGGCGGCACATTCTACGGCCCTTTGTGGTCAATTGCGTCGGACGGCGATGCAGTTCGGCGGCGCGCATTGCATTCAATCTGCATGAGCGAAACACTCTCTGCCGACGGAGAGCTGGGCCAACTCCTCGCGCCCTTGCCACTCATGAATCTTTCCTGTGGAAAAGACGAGCTCAACGCTGATTTCGATTACAAGCACAAGCTCAAGAGTTAGTCTACGCCACCGTCTTGTATGTTCCAATAATTAATCCATGTTTATTATTTCAGATTTTGCATCCCTCCTTCGTTCTGTGACGGGTTTTCTTGTCGCAGACTTCCACGTCTCCTCAATCCTGCTTCGCTCCAGGCTTGAAGCCCTCCCTGGGATGGATAAAACCCGGCTTGACGCGCTATTCAACAACAAAGATCACATGAATGTCAAAAACACCGTTGCACTTCATTCAGCCTTATATGAACTTTCCCTTCTCATTGACCTCGAAAAGTGCACACCAGAGGACGTTCCCATAGCCGTTTTGGGACGTCTCTGCGGGTACTTGACTAGGCCGTTCAAAACCCCCAGCATGACGCTCTCGGAACAATTGGAATCCCTGTCGGCGGCGGCTCACATCTTCTTTATTCTTTTTCGCGCCAACCGAACCTCATTTTGCCCCGGACAGCTCTACTACGACGTCCAATCCATGATCAAATGCATCTATTGGTCAGTGGCAAAGCAGAAACTCCTCGATCCGAAGGGCCGGTTTTATATCGGTCAATCCGGGGAAGATCGTCTGGAGGTTCTATACGGGATCTATCGCCTCAAAGACAACTCCCGTAACTTCGATATCCTGCAGCTCTCGCAGAGAGCTTCAACGACCGCAGAATCATGCAGAATTTTCGCGAAACATCCGGAATGGGATCGCGGTCACAAGAGACTTCGCCTCGAAGGAGCGGAAGGTGTTGACCACACTAACCCGGCTTCGTGGACCGGCGACGTTTGTGTGGGCGATATCAACCTACTGACTTGCCAAAATTCGGGCCGTCGTAAGGCAACAGGCTTGTTCAAGCTCCTCCGCATTCCATTCGAAGATCCCGCCAGTTTGTTCGACTCTCCCGGAATTGATCTCTTGCGTCCCCATGGAAGCTATGTTGGCCTGCGAGAGAGCGACATTGACTTCTCTGCAGTCACTGTCGAGCCCGGGGAGGTACCTCCACCTCCGTCTGGCTTGGCTGGCGACAGTGGCATCGAGGAGCTTGAGGATCTTCTTCCGGAACTCGGCACAGACGACTTGGACAGTGTGCGAAAGAAGGACCGCGCCTGGTTAACTCTGGCAGATGGTGGGAAGGGAAAGTACTGCCACAAAGCATCTGCCATTCGCTGGCTTCTATGCACGGACGACGGGTTGAAATCCACCGACCGTCTCGCGCGTGTACAAGGACTCTCCAAGATCAGATCCTACTCCCGAACGCCGGCTGCTCCGACGCTGGCCGAGGAGTCTGTCATTGGCGATCTCTTGCTCCTCAATCACCTTGTCGCCACTTTCATTCGCATCAAAAACCAGGTCACTCTTGCCATCGTTCGCGTCAGTGCAATTGAGAACGAGAAGAAGACACTGCTCAGCTCGATCTCAAAGACTGAACTGTCTTCGGACAAAATCACGCTCCGCGGCCAGATCCTGGTGCTGTCCAAAGTCACTGCCGGGAATTCCAAAACAGCGCGGCAGTGGATCTGGGAGCCGAATCGCTTCGAGTCTTTCTCCGTTGCAGATGGACAGGTCACGAAGAAATCAACCATTATTGATGTTCCTGCCTCTCTTACTCGCTGCGTCAAAGGGACTCTTGTTCCGCACGAGGGGGGCCGTTGCACTTGGCAATTTGACCACGATACACTCCATGCTTTGACGACCTTTCTTTGGGACGACGTGAAGACAGACATCAAGCGCCTCCCGTCGCGACCCACGCCAACCGCAACCTTCCCCTGCCGTGATGAAAATGGCGAATATCTTTTCGTGAATTCCGATGGATCGGCCGCAGCTCAGTCAGGACCCAAAGACGGGTTCGACTCCTGCCATCTCTGTCTTGCCGAAGTGGAGCTCAAGGAGATGCGTGACCATGTCGGGATTCATCTCGCCGCAAACCTTCATGGTCTTCCGCAACCACAAAAGCTGAAGCAGCCGGTATGTGTATTTCATTGTTCTCTGCACGCCCTCGACTGACTCAATTCCTCGAGATTGGCGATGATCCGTGTGGATTCTGCGGTCGTTCAGGAACATGCAATATTGACATTGCAAAAACCACCAAGTCGGAGGTTCCCGAATCGACGTGCCCGTATTTCCGCAAGTTCAGCCTAAAGTCAGCGGAGAAAACAACGAGTTCGGGGCCGTCGACGAACCGACCCCTTCGGTGTGTTATTTGTCACGGATCGCAGCCCCATGCGGGCCGGCATCCAATTCGCAGACGAGAACATGTTTTCTGGTCATACAACCTGCCTGCTCATATTGAGTCTGCGCACCCGGACATTCCAGTACCCGCGGAATTCACAGGTTCTTACGAGATTACTGAGGGAGAGCTTGTCTTTTTGAAGCTTAAGAAGGGAAAGCGCGGTACAAAACGGAAGGGGGACGATGAACAAGGTGGTTCTTCTGCTAATCGTCGTCGCACTACTTCGTAGATGATTAGCTTGGGTAGCTTCGCTTTTATTCATTTATTATTTCGTTCATTTGGAGTGGCTTTGTAAGCAAAAAAGGGGTGGGGTGGGTCCCTCGGACGCCGATATTTTTTGGTCGAAAAAAATATATTGGGGGGTAGGGGGGGTGGGGGTCCCGAATCGGGCATATTTTACAAAAGGGAGCATTGTCCTTTAAAATTTAATCCTCGCGCCCCCTTGCCTCAGGGTGTCGATTTACTTTACGGCGGAGCGAGTTTGGGGGCTAAAAATAGCCGAAAACCGCAATTTTTCGCCCAAAGCCATCGTTTTTGGCGGATTTGAGCCGTAAGAGTGCCTTCCTGTCTTTAAATCACCACACGAACGATTTTGAACGAAACCGTGTCAAAACAGACCTTTCTCCGGCTCTGAGCCCAAGTACACCCTCAAAAAAAATTCCCGCGCTCCGCCCGATTTACTTTACGGTGGACGTAGTCGACCGGTTTGAGTGTCGATTTACTTTACCAGACGGACTGCTTGAGGCCAAATTTTCGACGTCGATTTACTTTACGGCGGAGGTAGTTAGTAGGTAGTGACCGGGGGCCTGTGCTGAGCCGTAATCTCGGTGCCAGATGTTCGGGTGTGCTGTCAACGGAATGATCCGAGGCAGAGATTTGATGAAAAAGAGGAGAGGGATCGCACACCCGAACATCTGGGCTCATGGGTTATGTCTGTGGACGCAGCGAAAATATCAAGTTTTCAAGCCGTAGGAAAAGAGGGAAAAGAGAAGAAAGAGAGAGAGATTTAATAACTCACCAGCGAGCATGTACCTGAATTTTTGCAGCGTCAAACGCGGTTCAACGCGTATAATACGCGATTCGGTTACGTTGATAAAATTTCCATATCCCGTAGATTCACACGAATCAAGGGATATCGATTTCGGGGCTAAATCCGAAAAAACGATACCCAGCAGCGAATGAGAATCAAGATCTATTTATAGGATTCTCGTGACACCTGCCAGCACGTCGGCTCGCTCCCAGTGCTCGCTCCCTTCACGTTCTTCCTCGAGACTCTCTCCACTCCATTCTTTTCTTCAACATCTCTGCTCCCTTGAGCTTCCCTTCTCCTCTCTGCTCTCAACTTGGCACCAACAAAGCGGACAGAAGCATCGGAATTCCCGCCCCATCGAAGGTATCTCAACATTCAGCTCAAATTGAGCTCTCAATTTTCTTTCGGCGCCGTTCCGAGTCAAACAAAATCCGGAAGGTGGCTCATGGGGACCTCGGGACTCCACGCTCTTCCCCAGCATTGTACGTGCTGTTTATTCGCCGCACATGTCTCGCGTCCGTGAATTCACGGCTCGCGCTACATGTGCGGCTGATTTCAGTGAGCGGCGGGTATTAGACGGCGATCGAAGATGGCACGGTGCGTCGCTGTTGTCCCGCATCGTACTCTGCTTACCCACGTCGGACCCCACCACACTAGCCGTGTCGCGCGAATGCATCATGCACGACGCCGCCGCCGCTACACCGCCCGTGCACGCCGCTGCACGCGACGTGCACCGTCGTACTTCCCTGCACGGCGCCAGCGCCGCTCAGCCCGTTCATCCCCCGGCTCACCAGCACCGCCAGGTGTCTCGAAGCCCGCACGTCGTGCCAATGCGCCGTGTGTGTGCTCGCTATCGAGCTCCTGCGCACCACGCCGCGCCGCCTCTCCTCGTGGCGTGCCCCTTCGATCCGCACCCGCTATGTGCACGCCACCTCGACGTCGCGTCGGCGCCGTCATGCTCGATGGGAAGCCATCGCGGGCCTTGTGAGTCGAGGCACCCACGACCGATTGGCTCGCGGTGCGCTATCGCACTCGTGAGCCGTTGCCGTATTGCGCGTCTGGGTGTCTTTTGCCCCCAGCGTTCGGTGCCCGATGGCATGCCGCATCCACACAGCGGCCGTTGCAGGTTGCGTGCTGTTCCCGCAAACCGTAAACGGGGTGTAGCCGCACCTGTTCCGTGTCCGCGACTTCGCGGTTCGCGCAGCTTGTGCGGCTAGTTTACCCTCGCGCGGAGAGGGAGGTTGCCGGATACCAGAAGTACCAGGCACCCTCCTCACTGGGCGCCGCTCACTGCGCAGCGGATCACACACCGTGCCGTACGCCTCAGAATAGCGGGATTGCGAGATATTCATGCTCTACCTCGGTACGAGCACGGTGCGCTCGCGGTCTGCCGTCAAAGCTCGCACTTTGTGTGTTCTAATGAATTGACCGGTACTCTTCCAGGATTCTGCGTGTATTCACATCGTGTATGGATAGGTATTGATACAAAACAATTCACCAGTTCCTTTTCAACTCTGCTGTCCCTGTTGCGCCGCCATGCGTGCGAAGTAAGCTTTAATCTGCGGTTCAGTAACACGCAACCTCTCCCCCCTTGCCAAGAGAGGATGGCCGCATCCGCAGAGCGTCTGCTTGCCCCGGCCGTTGCATCGGTGCCTCTTCTCGCAATACGCCTTGCTGCATGGTGCACACCGCTTCGGCTCTTTCTTTTTCGCGTCAACAACCAGTGGGGCAGTGGCGCCTGGGAGCAAGATTTGATGTTCGATCCGTGGTTGTTGCGGCACGGTTTGAGTAACCAGGGATAGCCCAGGGGACGGGGCTTGAAACGCAACTTGTACGGCAGGAATCTCCGCCAAAGTGGACCCTGGTTCCAACTCAAAAAAATCGGAGTCGGCGTGCTCTCCCAACGCAGGAGGCTCTGCCATCGGGTTAAACGATAAAAGGTCGGCAGAACCTGTAAAAAAGAGTATTAGATAAGTATTTGCGAGCTCGAGGCTGAAACTTACCTCCAATCGAGAGGTCGAGCTCGCCGTCTGGCAGAGGTTCGGGGAGTTGGAGTGCAGGGAGGACATTGGCATAATTATCTGGTGCCTCGAGGATCGCAATAAGGGCTTTGCGAGCGGTGAAGTTACTGCCGCTCGCAAGTGTGGCACGTTCCGAAGTCCACAGGATGGTTTTCTTGTGATGGGCTTCGAGCTGGTGAGGGAGTTTATAGTACAGCCGTTGGTTGGAGTCGGTAATCGCGTGGGACTGGAGGTGAACCATCTCGTTCCATGACCGAACCATTTTCGTGAAGTCGATGTTCTTCCAAAACTCGTGAGGAGGATGCACCTTTTTGCCGGCCTTCCTGAATCGCTGGTCGTTGATGAGAATTTTGAAGCTGAGGTATTCCTTGTGGGTGTGAACTGGAACGACAGCATAGAGGACTGACTGCCGCAGCTGCAGGTAGCGGTAAATATTTAGTGTCCGGGTAGAGAGACGTGTAAGGAGGTGGACAGGGGTATCACGGTGGTGAGGGACGCCAACGACGTGTCGGCGAGGAAGTGTTGTGATGTTGAGACTTTCTGCAAGGGGTTTCGAGATTGGGAGGATTCCGATTGTCTCGGAAGTCGCAATGCGAGTGGACAGCACGCGAGGGAGGGGGAACGATGGCTTAACACCAACAGCGACAGAAAGCTCGACAATCTCGTCTCTGAGGGCGATGTCGAAGTGGCCCTTGTACTTGTTCCCCGTGCGATTATGGAATCCAACCTGCGAACATATTAGATGTTCAGAAGAAAAACACAAAATGAATGAGACGGTGTTAAACATACCCGTTTATTTCGACGCAGAATCCAGTTTATCAGTAGGCATTCAGCTAGCTCGGGCGATGCCCGCAACGAACCAAAAATTCTGCGAACAGCCATGTGGAACCCGCCTTCGACGGAGTTAGTCCCGCGGGTGGTGCGGTAGATTTTCAACCCGTCCCGATCTTTTCCCATTAGATAATAGAGGGAAATACCAGGTGGGTCCGAGAGGTATCCCTTCCGCACGGTGTCAAGGAGATGTTTGACCATCTCCTTTGCCTCGTCCGAGAAGAAGGCTGCCGATGTACCCTTGCTCTTCTTCGTAGAGCATTGTATATCCGCATAACCATCGAATAGTTTCTGCAGTCTCTGCAGCAGAACGTCGCGACGTGGGATGTAGCGCCGAATGCGTCGGTTAAGAGCTTTAGCCTTGGCGCGTTTGGCATACTCCCAGTCGACCCCATACTTCTCGAGGACAGCACGTACAGCAGCTTCGTCAGATTGGTCCCGGATAAAGATTGCCTCTGAGAAGTCGTGAGCAAAGGCTTTGAAAGCAGAATGCTTCTTGGACAAGAGCCGGAGGAGTCGGTCCATGAAGTGAAATGCGTCATCGAGCACCCGAGTAGGAAGGATCTCCGAATTCTCAAGAAGGGAGAAGGTATTGTTGAGGTTCTCCATGAGAACGTCGGGCGAAACATCCTGCCGAATATTAGTAATAGGGTAAATAGAGACCAAGTTGAACACACATCATCGTTGAAACCAGAACTCCAATATGGCTCAATGCCATCCATTGCGTCGGGGTTTAACATTGCGTTGGGGTTCTTTTGATGTGGGAAGTGAGATAAAAGTCCGAATCAAACATCGGACTACGCACGAGAAGCCCGAACACCAGTTCATTACTGTGTAGATCTTCCTCGGAGTCGGAGTCGGAGTCGGATTCCGATTCGTCGTCAGAGCCGTTACCCGAGTCATCCAGCATGTCCTCCGACCAGTGCTCAAACTCCACCGAGGTGGAATTCGAAGTTTGGCAGTTGGTCAGCGAAAACTCGATGCTATCATCGAATGAACTTGCTGGGGCGGGCACCGCGAAGGCACGAGCGACATTAACTACCGTAGGTGAAATTTGACCGCGGGTATGAAGTTGGGAGGTAGTCACTACAGCCCGTGCCCCGTGGTTGAAAATCCATTCGATGGTCTGTCCGTGCAGGGAATGAATCGCGCCGGGCACAAGAACCTTTTCAGTTGCGTAAGATCGATAGGTAAACCTCAAAATTGAGTACGCTCACTTTGTCTATCACAATGAGTGAACGCGTCAGAGAGACAGTCAACCTCTTTGTGTTACCAGCCATATCCATGACGGCGTCCAGATAACCAGGGTGATGGCCAACAATCAAACCCTCGGCAATGGGTTTACAGCTCTGCATAAGGGTTACAAGCTGGCCATCCTTCGCAGCCTGGGTTGGGAGAAGTGGAAGCCCGAGAGAATCACGGTGACGGAGCGAGATAAAAATCTGCCACAGGCAGTCCGTTTCTGCGAAGAGAAATTCTGTGTTCCCAGGAGAGATATCGGCAGCCCACGGGTATGGCGTGAAGTGAGGAATAATGAATGACCTCTCAAGCACGGTCCCCGCTAGCGCGTGAAGCGAAACTGATGCATCATCGAGAACACCTTTCAACTTGGCATACTTCCCTAAGTCAAGTATCGGTGGATTGCGACTCTTGACCAATTGTCCGAGCTCCGGGAGCCCAAACACATCGGAAATTGTTTGAAGAGTGTCGCGAATGGAACAACCGATTTTCACGATAGACGGGTTCGTGAAAATGGCTCGGAGTGATGGCAGAAAGTCACTGCGGGAAGTAAGAGCTGTGACCTATCATTTCGGATGAATAAAGCAACTGCAAAAGGGAAGAAGAGTCGTCACGTACCTTGAAGGCATAGACACCTTCCTTCGTACGAAGCTGAATGATATCTACACGGAGCCGCTCATCCGTGCGTTGCTCAGTTTTGATACAGACTGCAACCAGATAAAGCTGAGACAGGGAAATGCCGTGCAAAGCATCCGCGAGAATCTCGCTGGCTTTCTCCTCGATCAAGAACGAGTCCGAGATTAGTGCTGTCGGAATGAGTGTTGTCCTTTCAAAGTGAGGCAGATCAGTCCAGTCGGTAACCGGCTGGACATTTTGTAGCAGGAACTGATTGATGGACTCGTGAAATGGTCGCTCGGCTGACAGGTTGTCAGAAGTTGCATTTTTCGCAAAAAAATGAATCTACCTTGAGGCGAGTCGGTGTAGATTAGCTGAGTTGGAAGGTGGTTCGAAGCTCTAAGGCTTTGTTGGATGCGCTCCAACAAGTCCTGGACAAAAGCCAGTGACTTGCTAGAGGTGAGTGAGTGGCCGCGGACTTCTTCGAATTCGTTGAGGCCCGTATACGCAGCGGTGAAGATTTTCTCGCCCTTCATTCCGCAGATATATTTGAGGAACTAGAGGGAAGTGTCAAGAACTGGTTGCAGTCTAGGAGGGAAAAAATTACGTCGAAGGTATGGTCCAACTTTAGAATAGTTCCTGGCAGTGTTGCGATGTCGCGTTCAATGTAGACACGATAAGCGCTCATGTAATCAGTAAATAATGCCTTCAAATTGTTATATCCGTGCCTCGGAACTCGGGACTCGGCCTCGGAGCCGCCGATCTCTCGGAGATCGGCCGACGGAGCTCCTCCGCCGACTCACAAATTCCACGACAAACTCCATCGGACCTCGTGTTCGAACCGGGTTTTTACGCAATGAAGGATTACTGAGCGTTTCCCGTTTATCCGTCTTCTTTCTTATTGTTTCATCCTCATGTTCTAACTTCCATTTCCTTTTTGGTCAGTCGCTATTGTTGCGCTTAGACCATCATGATATTTCCTTTTATAGATACATAATAACCTTTAGTAGTTTAAATACGCCTCCGGGTCATCGTGTATCTTTAGTTTGTTAATTAACGTTGTCTACGCTGCACCCCCTCTATACGCGACTTGTCTTGGCAATCCCGAGCTTGTCCGTTCTCGATCACGTCCGTCCGAAAGGATTCCTGCCACAGGCTCTCACCCTGCTGTTTGTGGTGTTGAGTGAAAACCTCCGCACGGTCCGGTCGATCACCTCCGACTCCGATCTCCGATCTCCGACCCGACGCCTCGGCGTATCGCCTCGCCCGAGTACCTCCGGTCACCCGGTCGGCCGAATCACTCCCTTCCTAGTCCCCTCCGCCGCGCAATATAACAGTATTAACAAACTCACTGTTCAGGCATCCTTTCTAAACGCCTGCCTTCACCCGGCATCGTTTTCTTTGTTCGGTTCAGCCTCTCCGAACAACGATTCTCTGGATTAATCCGAATCACCACATCTTTGCTTTGTCGACATCTCGGACCTCTATTCCGACGTCTTCACCATGGGTTCACGGATCTCGTTCTTTGCTCCGGCCTCGGCCGAGCAGTCCGGTCCATTGGATTTCAGAATCTTCCCTGTGCTCTTTCCGTTTGCTTCGTCGCACCTTCCTCGACCTCTGGCTTCAGCTCTCGGTCTAGGTTTTGGAAGCGCCGAAGCTGCACTCGGACTTCGAACTCTCTCTCCTGTCCCGCATCCGCACCTCGTTCCGGTGTATAATCTCTTGCCCATGGACCCTCCGAGATTCCCCTCGGGTCCGGCCGAGATTCGGCTCTGCGACGACAAGGGAAATCCAATCCCTCGAAGCATCATGCGTACATCCGGTCCTCTTCCCAACTTTCCTTCCGGTTTCCGGTCCGTCTTCGGCGTCGACTCTGGGGCTTCGGCTTCATTGATCTACCCCTCGGACGCGGATTATTATCACCCTCGGACTTCTCTCCCCTTACCCGACAACTTCTATGGGAATCATCCCTCGGAGTTACAGCCATTCCTTTCGCAGTGCTACTCGCACATCGCGGAACGTCCTCGGGATTTCTCCACGGACAACGACAAGATTCTTTTCGCTCTGTCGTTCTTCCGAGGAGATGCGGCTCGGCTTTTCGAAGTCTCGGCCGACCCGGTGACCAGTCCCTGGCTGGGGGATTTCTCCTTGTTCGTCATGGAGCTCTGCGATTGTTTCGTTCCGCGCGCACAGCCCGACAACTCGGAGGAGCAGCTCCGAAGGCTCCGGATGAAAGCTACGGATCACATCGCACATTTCCTCGACAACTTCTCGCTTCTCGCTTCGGTCCTTGACTGGAGTGATAACGCACTACGTCACGCTCTCTACGTCGCGCTCCCGTCTCGCATCACTCGGGAGCTTGACTCGGAGGTCTTTCCGAGCACCTTGGATGGACTCCGGGCGACGGTGCGCTGTATCGATCATCGGTACTGGCAGCAGCAGGAGACGCGTTCGGCGAACCCGTCGCAGGATTCCGATGTCCCCGGCCCTTCGGCCGACCCGGATGTTTCTGGTTCGACTCGTTTCTATCTGGCATCCTCTACTCTGTTCGCTTCCGCGTCGCGCTCTTCGGCTCCTCTGTTCGTCTCCCCTCTGGACACGGCTCCTGACTCTGGGCATCCCACGGTTCAGCGCGGGTCACAGCCGCGCCGCCGAGGGCCTCCGGAACCAGTCCGGTCCATCCTTGGGGCGAACGGGCAGATTACGTCGGAGGAGCGGCAACGGAGAGTTCGGCTCAATCTCTGCCTTTATTGCGGAGGTCGAGGGCATACTGCCGTAGACTGCCGGAAGTCCCGAAACGTTCGCGAACGCCTGGCCCGCCTGGCCCGCGTTTCCGCGACCATCTAGATTTTCATCCATGCTTTGAACAAACCTCGGCATTCGGCCGACCGTGTCGACGATCCGAATGTGCTCCGCAGGTTTTCCCATCATCCACACATCCAGTCTTTCTCTCGCATTCACGACAACTCCGTTCTCCGGCCTTCCGCCGAAGATTCGGACATCTCACGACTTTCATGATTCAACTCTAGTCCCTGTATTGCTCCGGGATTCAACTCCCCGTGCGAATTGTTTCCTTCTCTCTTCCAGATGTTGTTCTATACTTATCTGTGAATCTATGGATTTCTCTTCGTACTTGGGAATCGCTCCGGCTTTCGGCCGAGCTCCGGCGCAAACCTTCCGATAATTCCGACAGCTCCGTTCTGTCATCCATCCACTAAGGTGTCGTTTCCATTCCGGAATCTGCGTCATCCGTTTCCGATTTCTCCTCGACTTGGTTCCCGGATCCCGTGTACCCCAGCAATATCGCTCCGTTGAGCTGAACGTCTGGAGGTACCAACTTTTTCCGTTCCATATCCCCGGGATTTTAGTGTGCACACGGCCAACAACTATGTTGGATCTGCTTTGGTATTCCCGCTAGGGATGAGCGGTTACCGCTTCGGCCGATTCGCGCGAAGGTCCGAACCGACTTACACCGACCAATCTGACGCCTTCACCTCGAAGTCTTCGGACTTCATTCCGGCACTCCCGCCGAGACCTTCCGGCACTTCGCCGAGACCCCCTCCCGGAGAGATATATTCTCTCGCCCCTCGTTCCGACTCGGTCCGTCGACCTCTCGGATGTCCTACTTGGACGCACCCTCTGCTCTTCTTCCGGTTTCGTCGGTCACTCCGACCTCCGGATGAGCAACCTTTTCCCTCCATTGTCGCTTCGGCTCATCGCAGAACACGCTCTGGACATACTCACGCCTTCCGACTTCTAAATCCTCTTCGGCCACCTCGCTCTCGCTCGGTCGCCTCTCGGGATCACCCCTTCACCTTCGTGACTCCGTTGCGAAGCTTCCGACTTTCCATTTTCCCTTTCCCCGAGCTTCTCCGCATCTCGCGGGTTGTTCGACTCCCTCCGAGACTTGTCGTCCGGCTCCGGTCCTCCCGGATCTTTTCCGTCCTCCGCTCCGCTTCTCTCCGACAAAAAGAGAATGCGTTCAAGGCGGTAGCACTCAAGTGGATTTCGATCCTCGGACCCCGTTTTCGCCTTGGCAGTTGTGCCATCCCTCCGAACTTCGCCGTATTCACTCGGAACCTCGGCCGGTCCACTCAGCGCCCCGAATAGGATTCGATCCATAGACCCCGTCTTCTCGGGTCATTCGGGTTGCGTTCGGGACCGTACGGCCAGTCGTTCCGAGGTTTCACTTCCTCTTCGGCGACGTTCTTCCGACTTTCGACAGTTACGTGGTAAAAAGCTTTCGAAAATAGTGACCAGTAGCTCGAGTGGGTTTCGAACCCTAGACCCCTTCATTTCGGGTCCTCGGCTGGGTTGCTTTCCGCTATACCACGGAAGACATCAGATTCCAGCTGCGTCTTTGTTCTGGCGCGCGGCTGTGTTTTTCTTTCTGGGCATTCCTCGTTCTTTGCTCTTCGGCAAGTTCCACCGTTCTGTTACATGTCGGCGTGGAGGACCGGCAGACAACTGATGCCAAAGGGGGACAAGACCGAATCCGTCGGCCGAGTCGGACATTCGCCCGAGTTCGGAGCCGAACCGGAAAACTAGGAGTCAGCCATCTCGCAAGCACCACAGGTAGATTAAGGGTGTGCGACTGTCTAGCCTTCGGCTGCGAGAAGAATGGAAGGGAGGAAAGGAAGTGGTGAATGATCCGGACCGGAGCCGGAGCCGGGGCCGAGCTGAGGACCGAAGGAGGCCGGAGATAAGTCGGGTAGATGGTGAAGTCGCCAGAGCGGACGGGAGCACCGGGGGACAAAGACCCGAGGTTGTCCGGACGGAAGTCGGAGGTCGGACCGGAGGCGAACCGGAGGTGAGCGGAACCGAATCGAAGTGACAGTTAAGTCAATAGAAGTAAAGGGGAAAGACGTCCGGGCAGGTTGACTTGAACCCGGAGTCGAGATGAAGCAAGAAGGCATCAGCCCATGAAAGGAAACATGGAATAACGTTAATTATACAACTAAGGTACAGGGATGTAACTAGCTGCTTAAATACGGAGAAGGTAATTGTGAATACATATATGGTAATATCATGATGGTCCAAGCGCAACAATAGCAAGTGACCAAAAGGGGAAGGAGAAGTAAAACATGAGGATAAGATAATAAGAGAGACGGACAATAAGAACGGATAAACGGAAATACACAGTAAGCCTTCGTTGCGTGATAACCCGATGACTCCGAGGGTTGCCGAGCATTCCGAAGATCTCGGGGCCGCCGAGTCGGCCGAGTCGGCCGGATTGATCGGAATCGGCGGAGGAAATATCGGAGATGGTGAGTCGGGTTGCACGGATATAACAGTATCCCCCCTTTACGTTCCTTGCCCTCAAGGAACAGGAACAGAAGGCCAAAGAACGATCAGGACCGATAGAGCCTGCGGAAGTTGGAAGGCAGGGAAGTGTCGGGAGCCTGGAGGGAATCTGGAAGGCGAAGGTGTGTCGGAAGGTGAACGGGACACGGAAGTGAAACCGGACAAAAGACCGGAGGGATCGGAGGTCGACAATTGAGGAAGAGGAAGATGTCGAGAAGAGGAGAATGATGACGGAGGCGGCCGGAGGTGGCCGGAGCATCGGCTCGGCCGAGACCTGTAAGGTCAACCAGGACAACCGGAAGCATCGGAAACCAAGGAGGAGGTGCGGAGGAGACGTCGGAGTGACGTCGGAGGGAAGACGGGACGAGAGATCTCCATAGAAGGAGCGGGATAAGACTCCAGAGCATCCATCCGTCGAGGATTGGAAGTGAGAATTACTTGGAGGGTCACCCAGACAGCTGGTGGTTGAACCACTAATCCACATCCTACGTGGACATTGTCAGGTGTGCAGGTCAAAGGTTGACACTGAGGCACATGGCTGTGTGAGAGGCCGAAGCGTTCCGGAGCGGCCGAGGAGCCGGAGTTCTCGGGAAGGTCGGAAACGGGAGTGTGCATGGCCACATGGAAGAAAACTCGCTGAGAAGAGTTTTGTAAGAGCTCCAAAGAAAAGTGCGGAGTGACGAAGGGCGACGAAATGAAAGTTCGGGGCCAAGCTGGGACCGGAACCAAAAGCCGGAAGCAGGAGCGATGTCGGATGGGGTATAGGGAAGGAATCCGGGAAGCGGAAGGCGAGCCGGAAGTTCCGAGGCAGAAAACGGAGGATGGGAAGGCCAGAATATCGGCCGAGAAGGATGAAGATTTGACCTGAAACAAGTCAAGGTCGTCCGAGGAAGATGTCGGAGTCGTCGGCCGAGGCTGAACAAAGTGAAGGTCGTTGAAGAGGTGCCGGAATCATCGGCCGAGGCCGAAGGATCCCGAGGACGGAAAAGGAAGTCGAGGATGGGTGTAGGGAAAGGGGTGAAGAAGAGAAGCCTCCCACATCATCGGGTTCGGACTCGGGTCCGAGACCGTGCAAGCCGAAACCGGAAAGGGAGTTGGAAAACTGCCACATCGTCGAGTTCGGACTCGGGTCCGAGACCGCGCAAGCCGGAACTGGACGGAAGGAAGGAATGTGGAAAGAGACCAAGGACGTGAGTCAATCTTCGACGAAGGCTTCGGAGCCGAGTTTTCCGAGCAGGAACCGAGCAAAGCCCGATAGTGCTGGTAGATCCTAGTGAAGTCCCAAAACTCTATGGTGCATCACCGATAGAGGTTCGATCAAGGCCGAAGGTGACTCGGCCGAAGGACAGGATCGGAAATGGAGAACTCGGATCGGAGAATGGAATGAGAAGAGCAGATCATTGATGGATCAATGCTCAATCTCGGAGGCTCGGAGGTTCGGAGTCGGAGTTGCTGCAACTTCGGATGAAGTGCAAACAAGCTGCAGCTCGGCCGAAAGATCTTGGCCGAGAGCAATGGACTCGAAACTCAGAGGTTGGTGGAAGGGAAGAGGAATGCAAAGTCGTCCAGAGTCGGCTCGGAAGTCGGCTCGGGCGAGATCCGAGAAGGTGTCGGATAGTGAAACGGAAGGATAAGGGATGAGCGAGTCAGCGGAGGTTGACTGGGTCCGGAGACTGCTCGGGATGCCCGGAATAAGCAGGAAGTGGGCGAGCGGACGGGATGGAGGAAGCGGCCAGGGGAATGGGGAATAGGAATAATGAGAAGGGCCGAAACCTCCAAGAGGTGCACGGAGAGGACCCGATGGGCCGGACGACTCGGAGGAAGAGTTCAACATGTTCGGAGACCACAAACAGTGACTCAGATGAGCCAGAGGTTCGGTTCCGAAGCGTCGGAAGTCGGGAGATGCGTCCGGAATCGGAAGTCCAGTGCGGAGAGAGTCGTCGGAATACGGAATCCAGAGGTGAAAAGTCGGATCCGGAACGACAAGAGAGAGGATCGGAGGAAGACTGCGCAGGAAGTGCTAGTTCAGAGCGAATCAGCGAACAATTCCAGCGAAGAAAAGTCGGAAATCATCGGAAAAGCGCGGAAATTTGAGATGCCTATCCCCCCTTTAAGGGTAGACGTCCCATCGTCTAGCACAAGATTCCAACTCCTCCAAGGGTACCGGGGATTAACCCGGAACTTTCGCCCGAAGGTCCCGAGTGAACGGAAAACCGAATTAAAGTGGTCTTTTGGCTTGGATAGAGCCAGAGTGACCGACGGGTGAAAGGAGAGAAGCTCAGAGAGCCCGAGCCTCGACAGCAGGAGAGAAGCGGCTGCCGGAGTGCAACGGGATGGTGGTCGATTCAAGCATGCAAGGGTCCGAAGGGGCCGAGGCTTCCGACGAGGTTCCGGAAGAGCCGAAGCATCTCACGAACCTAAGCCGAGAGGCAACTGCCAAGACCGAAGTGAATGCGAGAATGTTCGGAAGAGTTCCGATGGCCCGAGCGGCCGAAGCGGAAACACCGGGGAGGAATCACCGACCGGAGAGGGTCCGGGAGGTGAAGATGGTTGATGGAGAATACCGCCGAGATGGAAGAGGCGGAAAAGGCAATGAAGCCCAAAACTCCAAGGAGTGCCCAACGGAAGAAGAAGTCGATGGAAGATCTCGGAAAGGAAAAGGTGAACCGGAAGGAGCAGAGCAATTTCCAGCTAAGGGCTGCTGCCCGGAGCCGAAATGCACTGAACCGGAGGTTCGTCCGAGAAGCCGAAGGTCATGGAACAGAAACCGAAAAGTCGAATGAGCCTTTCCGAGGCTCGGCCGAGGAGCGGGATGGCCGGACAGGATCCTGGAACAAGGTGGCAGAAGTTTAGTGACCGAATACCGACCGAGAATATCGGATGCGGCTGGCCCAAAGCGATACGCAACCTAAAACTGCAACAGTGTTCGGGAGACGTCTGGACCCGAGCCCCGAGGGCGAAGACTTGGAAAGGGGACTGCCAACGGTGGTGAACAGCAAGGACAATTCCGGATGCATCGGCCGAGGCCAGCATCGGAAGATCGGAGGTGACCAACAGGAGACTTGAGAGTGAACCGAGGAAGGGCGATGAACGGAGGACCGAAGTCCGGGGAACCAAAGTGGAAAGGAGGAGGCACTGAGCCTCAGACGAAGATGCCGAAAAGACAATTCCGAGATGCCGAGGGCCGGAGCCGAGGCTACCCGAAATGCCGAGATGAAAGATGTCGGGAGCGAGAGTTCCGGAGAGGAAAGCGAAGATGAATGAGTGCCGGAGAGGAATGGATGTCGGAGAACGGAAACTGCTCGGAGGAATGGACCGGGAAGTTCGGACGAGACTCCGAAGCGAAACAGCGAAGAACTAGTGACCAAATACCGACCGAAATTCGGATGCGGCTGATCCAAAGCGATAACGCAACCTAATTCTGCTGAACACATGAAGAGTGTCCAAGACAGAGTCCGGAACGGGCCCGAGAGTTCCGAGGGGAAGGAAACTCGCGAAGAGCAGCGAGTACTGGTGGCAACGGGAAGCACCGGAGGTGCGAATCCGGAAGCCGGGGGTCAGCCGAGCAAAAGTTGAAGAGTTCGGCCGAAGGAGTGACACAAGCCCAGAAGATCCGGACAAGAGTCGGCGGGTGGAATGTTCACGAAGAACGAGAAACCCGGAGGTGGACCGAGCAAAGCTCCGAAGGTGTGGTGGAGCCTTGGGAGGTGTCGGCCGGAGGGAGTGACCGAAGTTCGGAGGGTCCGAACAAAAGTCGGGGAGGTAGAACAGCTCGGACGAGGGGAGCGGAATGGTCAAACAGAGCTCCGAAGTGATGCAACAGATTTGTAGTAACCACATACCGACCGAGATATTCGGAGATATTCGGATATGCGGCGGGTTCAAAGCGGTAACGCAACCTACAAGCTGCAGCAACACACCAGAGGTGTTCGGAACCAAAGCCGAGCCAAGACCGAGAGTTCCAAGAGGAATGTGCCGAGAGGGCGAGGGGAACGGCAATGGAAAACACCGGAGGTGCAGACCGAAAACCGGAGGTCAGCCGAACGTAGCTCCGAAGGCTCGATGGAACCGTAGGAGACGTCGACCGAAGGGATGACAAAAGTCCGGAAGATGCGGACAAAATGTCGGGAGGTGGAACGGTTCGGAAGCAAGGGCCGAAGGCCGGACAGAGCTCCGGAGTGATGCAGCAAGGACGCAGTGACCACATACCGACCGAGATATTCGGAGATATTCGGATATGCGGCGGGCCCAAAGCGGTAACGCAACCTGCAAACTGCAGCAGCACCCGAGAGATGTTCGGAACCAAAGGGACCGAGACCGAGTGTTCCGAGGGGAACTTCGCGAAGAGCTGCGAAGGGAATCGAAGGAGAGCACCGAAAATTGCCGGAGGTGCAAACCAAGGATTGGAGGGGTCAACCGAGCGAGGTTCCCGACTCATCGGAGCCTCGGAGATGCAAGGCCGAAAGGTGACCGAAATCCGGGAGAACTGGAGGAAGGTCGGGGGTGCTGATAGAACAGCCGGGAGCAGCCGAACGAGGTTCCTGACTCAACGGAGCCTCGGAGTCGAACGGCCGAAAGGTGACCCAAGTCCGGAAGAACCGAAAAAGGGTCGGGTTGCTCATAGAAGAGCCGGGACCTGGTGAAGACGTCTGGGACTTTGGCAAGGATGTCCGAGATCCGGAGCGACCGGAATCGTTCTCGGGAGCATCCCTCGGTAACCGGAAGAGCCAAAACACGATTCGGACTGGTGTCCGAGGTGCGCGCGCAGGAAAGAAGATTGTCGACAGAAAGGATTTGGTTACTACTCTCCGATCGTTTGCTCAACGGAGCAACAGTGATGGGGTAGTGGGTATCCGTGATCCGGCAAAATCATGGGATCCGACAGAAGACGAGATTTCCAAACGAAGCCAGAGCATCAGGAGATGACAACGTTGGAACAACACCAGAGAGATTGGAAGCCGAGCCGGAGTGGAATTTCCGGACGGACAACCCTGCGAAGGCGAGCTGACCGGAAGATACCAAGTCAAAGCTGAACGCCAACGGAAAGGAATCGGGGACGAGCCGAAGCGACCGGATCAACCGGAAGGTTCGGGTCGAAGCCCAAGGGAGAAGGCGAGGAAGGAGTGGAAGAGGAGGATGAGCCGAACGGAACCGGGCGAACCCGATGGTCCGGAACAAACTCCAGAAGTCGGAAGGTCGAGGGGAAGAACAGAGAGATTTCGGAGATAAGACGTCCGAAGTCCCGGAAACGACCGAGATGGAAGAGAGGAAGTGCCGAGGCATCCGAGACCCGAAGTCGGTACCGGAGAACAAGTCCGGATGAGGGTCCGAGCACAACCAGAGAGGACAATTCCACAAGCGACACAAGTGATGTGCGCCGCCAGTAGAGAAGGCCAGAACAGGTGAGTTGTATAATACTGTTACATGTCGGCGTGGAGGACCGGCAGACAACTGATGCCAAAGGGGGACAAGACCGAATCCGTCGGCCGAGTCGGACATTCGCCCGAGTTCGGAGCCGAACCGGAAAACTAGGAGTCAGCCATCTCGCAAGCACCACAGGTAGATTAAGGGTGTGCGACTGTCTAGCCTTCGGCTGCGAGAAGAATGGAAGGGAGGAAAGGAAGTGGTGAATGATCCGGACCGGAGCCGGAGCCGGGGCCGAGCTGAGGACCGAAGGAGGCCGGAGATAAGTCGGGTAGATGGTGAAGTCGCCAGAGCGGACGGGAGCACCGGGGGACAAAGACCCGAGGTTGTCCGGACGGAAGTCGGAGGTCGGACCGGAGGCGAACCGGAGGTGAGCGGAACCGAATCGAAGTGACAGTTAAGTCAATAGAAGTAAAGGGGAAAGACGTCCGGGCAGGTTGACTTGAACCCGGAGTCGAGATGAAGCAAGAAGGCATCAGCCCATGAAAGGAAACATGGAATAACGTTAATTATACAACTAAGGTACAGGGATGTAACTAGCTGCTTAAATACGGAGAAGGTAATTGTGAATACATATATGGTAATATCATGATGGTCCAAGCGCAACAATAGCAAGTGACCAAAAGGGGAAGGAGAAGTAAAACATGAGGATAAGATAATAAGAGAGACGGACAATAAGAACGGATAAACGGAAATACACAGTAAGCCTTCGTTGCGTGATAACCCGATGACTCCGAGGGTTGCCGAGCATTCCGAAGATCTCGGGGCCGCCGAGTCGGCCGAGTCGGCCGGATTGATCGGAATCGGCGGAGGAAATATCGGAGATGGTGAGTCGGGTTGCACGGATATAACACGTTCACCCTCCGTTTCCGTTTTTCGGCCCTCGGCCGACTCGGGCATCGGAACTCCTTGAATCGGGTTCACGGTCATTCTCTACAGACGCCGTTCAGTGGTTAGGTTGCGTTATCGCTTTGGGTCAGCCACATCCGGTATTCGGCCACTAATTTCTGTCCTCGCGTCTCTGGAGCTCTGTCCGTCTCCGGGATTCTCCTCCGAACACCTCCGGAACTTCTCCGACGACTTCGGACCTCGATTGCTGTCTGCGAAGCATCGTCTTATCTTCTTCGGAAATCTCGGGCGAGCCTTGTGCTCCGTTCACCTCCGAGATTCCTCTGTCGATTGGCCCCAAGCTTCCAGGTCTATGTGGAGTTTGGCTTCCTTGTCTGCCGCTCTGCGCTTCGGCAAATCTGGAGCTTGGCTTCCTTGTCTGCCTCTCCTTCGCTTCGGCGTATCTGGAGCTTGGCTTCCTTGTCCGCCTCTCCGTTCTTTCGGCGGATTTCCTCCTTCTCGCCTTGTCTTCCGACTTCGCGATTTTCCTTCCTCCGTTTTCGCCTCCGTTCCACTTTCCGGTATACCTCCGATTGCACCATCCAACTGGGCCAAAAGACCACTATATCGTGTATTTCCGGCTCTCGGAACCTCCCGCGAAAACCCTTCCGACTTTCGGAGATTTCATTCTCTCGCACGGAATTCATCGCTAGACGATGGGACGTCTACCCTTAAGGGGGGGATAGGCCTATCAATTTCCGCGATTTCCGATGAGATTTTGATTTTTCTACGCCAGAATCGACGCTGATTACGCTCTCAATTAGCTCTTCTGCGCAGTAATCCTCCGAATTCTCCCCCTGTCGCACGAGCCTCGGAGCTACTCCAGGTTCTATCCGACAATCCTCTCGCACTGGTCCTCGACTCCGGTTCTCAATGCGTCCGAAATCCGACGTCCGCCCCTCGGCCGACGACACTCGGAACTAACTCCGACGCGCACATACGTCCGGACCATCGACCACACCATTGTGCACACCCTGGAGTCAACGACCGTTCACTATTCCTTATACTCCGTGGTCCTTGCTCTCCACCCCATCCAGCCTACTCCGCTTTCTGGCTACATTATCCAATCCCTTCAAATCCGTGTAACGCACTTCACGGAGTTCGTCCGAACGACCAGTGAGCCGATTTCTGGACGACTTCTACCCTTCCTTCATCTCCGACGGCTCGGCTCCGAGCCGACCGACGGATCGGCTTGACTTGACTTGGACTTCACTAAGTCCACTTCACTCTTGCTTAAATCCTCTTACTCATTCACTTCACATAATCGGACTTGGGCCGAACTCGGCCAATTCGATCAAGATTCGACTATATACAAAACAAGAAAAGTATCTACGAGTCATTTGCGTTTGGTAACCCTTTGACGCAGGGCATACGGAAGTCCAAATCTACTCTACAACGGGCTCACCCGGCCCGGACGCCACTTCCTTACCCTCGCTTCCTTCCTTCCCCTCCTCCGATGCGGTCGGAGCTCCTCCGCCGATCTCCGGCGCGACTCCACCCATCACAACAACCTCCGGAGTGGTCGGAGCATCGGCGCCGCCATTCGGCTCCGCTCCGCCCATCTCCACGTCCTCCGTGGTCACCACCGACGTCGTTGTCGGCGCACCACCCTCCACCTCCATCGCCGTCGGCGCACCTCCGAGCTCCGGAGTTGGCGACCTCCGAGTCCCTGAGGGTTCCGCCTCAGGGCCGACGTCGGGCGTGGACGAACTCCCCACCCCGGAGGGCCCCGCGACGGGACTCGACTCCCTCGCGACCTCCGATCCATCTCCGTCCCCCCTCGGCCGACTTCCGACCGTCGAGACGACCAGCCGGTACGTCTCCACCGTCATCCCGGCCTCAGCGGCGGCCTGCTCGACATGGGGCTCGACGCCCGCATCCTCCGCCTTCGGCGACAGCCGAAGCAGCCCCGAGGTGTCCAAATGCGGCGGGAATAACTCGTCCGCGACACGTCCTCGGCGCTGAGCTCCGGGCGACCTCGCCCTCCGCCGCTCCCTCGTCTCCCTCCGAAGCACCGCGTGGTGCGCATCCTGGTTGGTCACGAAGACCTCCGGAACCTCGCGCCCGTGTTTGCGCGGCCTCGCCTTCCCCTTCCCCTTCCGGTCCGACGGCTCCTCCTCCGACTCATCCTCCGACTCGCTTCCGTCCAAAACGTATCGGACGCGGGTCGGCGGAGAGCGGTCTTCGGGGTATTCGGCGAGCGCGCGTTCCATCATCTCTTCGAACGCGCCGAACTCGCCTCCCCGACCTCCGACGTGGTGGGCTCGAGCCATCAACTCGAACGCAATCCGCGCACGGTCCTCCGCCGCGGACATACGCTCGAACATCCGCGCATGGTCCCGCTCCAACAACTCCACCCGTCGCATCATCTCCGACGTGCGGGTGGGCAGGACCTCGCGCGGGGGCAGAGCTGGCAGCCCCGACTCAGGAGAGAACTTCCGGCGCCTCTTGCTTGGGCGGGAAGACTCCTCCGAATCGGAGCTTACCTCCGACCTCGGCTCCGAGACGCGCTGTGCTGCGCGCCGCACGCCCTTCCCTTTCGAGAAGTTGCACCGAATTTTCGAATGGCGGCACTGCTCGCATGCAGTGATGTGCTTCGCGGTGCTGACGAAGCACTTACGACCCTTCTTCCTGCAGTGGTCGCATGCTACCAATTCAACCGTTAGCTCCGACTCGGCTCCGCCGACTGCGACGCACCTTTCTCAGCGGGAACGAACCATGCCTCCTCCTTCGCATCCCAGTGCGCCTCCCCCGTCTCCTCCCGCTCCTTCCTCTTCTTCGGCCTCGGCGGCGCGATCTCCTCCGACTCGTTCCCCAATTGGTCCGGCTCCTCCGACGTCGCACGACGCACCTCCGACTCCGAGGGCGCCACCTCCGACGTCGGCCGAGCCCACCCCATCGCGCCGCTCGGGTCCGGCTCCGCCAGCCTACCCTGGACTCGCTCCGCGTACTGCGCGCGCATCTCGTCCAGTTGGCGCTGGAGCCCTTCGGCCCTCTCGCGCTCCGCCGCGGCCTCCACCTCCGCAGCCACCCGCGCCCGCTCCGCAGCCGCGAACTTCTCCCGCGTTCTCTTTTTCCGCTCCCTCTTCGCCACATCCGCCTTCCTACGCTCTTCGCGGGCGGCGACTTCCGCCTCGGGGGTTTGGGAACGCACAGGCGTCTTCTCGCCTTCGGGCCTCGGGGCCTCGTGCGACGGAGTCGGCGGCGACGGCGGCGGAGTCGGTTTCGGAGTGGACATCGTGGTTGAGAGCAAGAATGATGATGACGAATTTTCACTCGTGGGAATATTTGTAATCCTGCAAAGCTCACCACGTGATTCGGCATCTCGGCATCTCGGTGCCTCGACTTCAACTTTTCCCTTCACCATTTTTCGGCACATTTTCCTCCTCCGACATATCCGATCATCACCTCTAACGACCTCGCCCATGTTCCTTGTGGGAAAGGAACGTAAGTGGGGGATACTGTTATATCCGTGCCTCGGAACTCGGGACTCGGCCTCGGAGCCGCCGATCTCTCGGAGATCGGCCGACGGAGCTCCTCCGCCGACTCACATATTCCACGACAAACTCCATCGGACCTCGTGTTCGAACCGGGTTTTTACGCAATGAAGGATTACTGAGCGTTTCCCGTTTATCCGTCTTCTTTCTTATTGTTTCATCCTCATGTTCTAACTTCCATTTCCTTTTTGGTCAGTCGCTATTGTTGCGCTTAGACCATCATGATATTTCCTTTTATAGATACATAATAACCTTTAGTAGTTTAAATACGCCTCCGGGTCATCGTGTATCTTTAGTTTGTTAATTAACGTTGTCTACGCTGCACCCCCTCTATACGCGACTTGTCTTGGCAATCCCGAGCTTGTCCGTTCTCGATCACGTCCGTCCGAAAGGATTCCTGCCACAGGCTCTCACCCTGCTGTTTGTGGTGTTGAGTGAAAACCTCCGCACGGTCCGGTCGATCACCTCCGACTCCGATCTCCGATCTCCGACCCGACGCCTCGGCGTATCGCCTCGCCCGAGTACCTCCGGTCACCCGGTCGGCCGAATCACTCCCTTCCTAGTCCCCTCCGCCGCGTAATATAACACAAATAGGGCATAGAGGGCGGTGATCCAGCATATCCCTTGGGATCGCTGAAAGCGGAGAATTGCTGACCCCCAGTTCGCTGATAGAATTTTGCGGCCCCAAGGTACATCAGTTCACCTTCCGCGTGGCATCGATGCTAAACCTCGGAGACGAGCTCAGAGAATGGAGCAGGCCCGAGCCGTGATGCGAAGGTGTTCAACATCTGCCACATCATCAGTTTTGAAATCGCGCCTCGCGCAGAGATGTATGCTACAAAAAAAAACCTAAGCATTTGTGCGAAATGATGCAGCGTAGAAATAATACCAGCAAATGCTGTCTGCACAAATTCCGGAAGCTGCGCGATGATGTGTGGATCTGTGCCCTGGAAGCTTTTGTTGCAGCCAGGGTCGGAACGCCGAGGATTACAAATGAAGCGCTGTGTAAGCAGAAAAAAATCTGCGGGCATGGCGCGGACTCGTCGCGCAACTGGATCGTCATTGAAGCCTGTGAGGAGTACAATTGAGAATGGCCTTCGACTAAAAAGAAAAAGCACGCACCATTCCGACTCAACGGCTTACCACAAGTGCACTTGAATCTATCTGGATGGCCGGGAAGTAAAGAGGGCAGCCAAACAAACACATCGCGCGCGTACAGCCGAGTTGGGTCAAGGCTCCGCTGGAGTGCGAATACGGGGTGCATAGGTCTCTCGAAAAATTCACCCCGTGCATAACACAGGGGACTGCCGTGTGTTTTGATCTCCTTCGAAACTCGTTTCCGTACGGAGAGTAAAAAGGTGTGCAAGGCGGAGTCCGTAGCTGCTTCCGATTGCCGTGTTTCTGCCTCAGCCACCGTCTCGTTCGCCTCGATGGTGTCTAAAATATTGTCGACAAGACTGTCGTCAATTACTTGATCCCCAGCCGCAATGTCTCCCAGCTCGTCGTGCTCGTCGATGTAGTCAAGCTGTTCGTTGAGCTGTGTGAGATCGTTGAGCGAGATATGCGAACCGGATGCTATTTATGGTGCAGATGAATTGCAGTCCTCCCTCCCAAGAAAAAATTTACGCACACAGAGGTGAAGTATTTTGTTCAGGGGTCGATACAAGCTGCGACGGAGGTCCACTGCGAGATGGTCTGAGCGTGGACCACAGCGAGGGATGGCCGCTGGAGGCTACTGGGTTTCCGAGCGGTACGGGTTGATGGGTGTTGTAAGGCCCAAAAAAAGGGCTTGGTTCCAATCTTGGGGCGAGCTGGGAGCACGGAGCCTGACGAAGTGGCTGACCTAGCACCCGGCCCTTTTCAGCTGGCCCTGGTTCTGGTACACTCCGAGGGCGGCCGGCGCCTTTTCTTTTACCGCCATGGCCATTGTTCTTGCGTTTCTCCGCGGAGGCAGTTGAAGGCATCGAGAAGATGTGTCGGACGTCGACGTGCGAGACTGAGTGATAGTGATGGTATCAAGTGCTGTGCAAGATAACCGAAGGATCAAACGGAAATACATGGATCAAATAGGATCATGTCCGGGTGCAGTGGTTATGCTAGCCGAGCCATAACCATCCACTGCCATAATTAATGAGCCAACATCTGGTGTAATTGGTAAGGAAACCATGCGCTCGCTCCATCGGTCACATCCGTCACAAATGGCCCTTTCACCGATTATTCCCCAACATGAACGAATTAAGTGCACCGAACGCCTGGGATAACATTTTTACACATCATTGGATGGAATGAGGTGAAAAAATTGGGAGGATACGCGTCCTGGGGTGGAAATTGAACAAGTGATCATTATGCCCACTTCGTGAAATATTCAGTTTAAAGCCTCAAGGGGAGCCAAAAATTGGCAAACTACCCTAAGGTTCATTTTAACATTTCAGGGAAGGTATTGGGACCTTTTTTCCAGCCGCGTGGCCCGTGAACACCAGTGAATTGGGGGGGAGATGAATGTTTTGTTCAAACTACTGGTACACATTGTTCTCTCCACAAAACTCGCACTTTTAAGGCACGACAGTGACCGGAATACACCAGGGATTGCGATGGGACATGATTTGGTGGTTCAATGGCCCAGTATGGGGAAGAACGAGTGAGATATATTATGTGTGACGCAGATGTGACACGAGCGCATGATCTCCGATCCAAATGCACCAGACGTTGTAGGGCAGTAACCGCCGACCCCATCACATCAAAAGTTCACCTCCGCAACATCTCGATATAGATTAGATCGACATCCCCGGATAGATTCTGCCCGCGAGCGCAGCGAGCGGTTACTGCCCTACAACGTCGGGAACGAGACTAGCTGAGCCGCAACTTGGCCGCGCCTCCGTCGGCGTAAGATCTGTGTCATTGTCCACTGCTTCCACGTTCTAACTCCCTCGTCGGGGCGTTTTTGCTGTCACTTATTGGAGCGATGTTACTTATACCCTCAGTTCAATCAGTGGCCATATCCTAGATGCCTTCCAGGCTCGAATCCGGCCTATCTATCGGAACCTGTTTCTGTCGATAGACACGACAGTATTCATGGACAGGACGGTCAGTGGTCTGGATGCCTTCCCGCCCTTGCCTGCGGGGGTCTCACAGAGGGCGAAATTTATTCTTGTGCAGGATAAAATGGAGTTTGAGTGACTGCGAAGCTGTTGGAATCCTGCTCCCGTAATTCACAACCAGGTGACTTGCTTCGACTTCAATAGGGTCAGTCAGAGTAGATGATTTTCGAGTGATTATGGTCTTGATTACGAAGTGATTCTTGAAATGATTCTGGTAATTGTTCTGATCATAATCGTGTGAGAATCACCTAAAAAGCAGAATCAACTCTGACCGACCCGATTTTGACTTGATTCTCAATTTGATTCTGGAGGTGATTCTCAAAGAAAATCATCACGGCACAGAAGGGCACAGATCACTGTGACAAACTGTGGCTATACACTTTCCAAACGATGCCCGCCACCAGTCGGCGCGCGCAGCGAGCAGACAAGCTGCTCAAGGCTTTCATCCGCAACAACAAGGGGCGCCAACGACGCGCTCTCTTACGGCGACGTGCTGCGGCCCGAGCTCGCCGTGAAAGCCCGGCGCCGCGGAGCCGCCGTTTTGACGTCAATCTGGACGTGGACTCGGATTCTCCCAGTTCGGACCAAGGCTCGGACAGCTCTGGCACGTCTAGCGACTCATGGACCGATATTCTGGGATCAAACTGGCGGTCTATCCCCGGCATGGACGACGGATATTCTGTTACTGACTTGGACAGCTCTTCAGACTCCTCGTCGACCGATAGAGAGATGCCGGACCTTTGGTCGGGGTCTTCTGACTCGGAGTCGGGTTCTGATTCCAGTGACTCTGTCTCTGATTGGGCTTCTGGGGAGGAAGGGGATGACGAGGAATCAGACGGAGACTCGGATGACTGGACACACCGACCACCACTGCTCCGTCGATGGGTCCGAGCCGAGTTCTCCGGCATGTACGAGAACCGGTACGAAGCTCCTCGCGATACCCTCCCCCGCGGTCCATCGTACCTCCACCACGTCTTGACAGCGCTCAAAGCTGGTCGGCCTGACCATTTCCGCCAAAATCTTCGAGTGAGCCCACGCACCTTCGATAAACTTGTTGCTGCCCTTGAAGAAGACCCGGTCTTCTTCAACAATTCCAACCAGGCCCAACTTCCTGTGGAACAGCAGGTTGCCGTGGCCCTCTACCGCTTTGGACATGACGGAAACGCCGCCAGTATCCAAGCCGTTGCAAATTGGGCGGGGCTCGGGAAAGGCACTGTCCACTTGATCACACGTCGTGTCATGACAGCTGTCTTGCGTCCGGAATTTATGCAGCGTGCCGTACACCTGCCCACCGACGAAGAAAAGGAACGCGCCAAACGCTGGGTGCAAAAGCATTCATTTAAAGGTTGGCGGAATGGATGGTGCTTCGTCGACGGCACCTTGATCCCCCTCGATCAACGTCCCAACTGGTACGGGGAGAGCTATTACGATAGGAAATGCCACTATTCCTTAAATTTCCAGGTACGTATCATTCTTCGGGACGCAACATCCAGCCGCTAATCTTGCTGTCTAATTGTCAGATTGTTAATCTCCCTAACCTTAAGATAATCGACTTCAGTTACGGGCGTACTGGCAGCACGCATGATTCATTGGCATTCAAAGATACCCGCACCTTTCAAGAACACGCCGATATATTCCCCGACGGTGAGTGGATCTGGGCAGATTCTGCTTACACGGTAAGTGTCGCGCTTCGATCCTTCGTCGAGAAGCACTTACGATTCTTAGATCGGGGATTGGATCACTGCACCTTACAAAAAGCCGGCCAGTCTCGTCGAGGCCAACGAGACCTTCAACAATCACGTCTCCATCCTTCGCATTCGTTCTGAGCATGCCATTGGCTTTCTCAAGGGACGTTTCCACTCTCTAAAACACCTGCGTGTCAATATTTCCGACGAATCAAGCCACAAGATTGCGACTTATTGGGTTTCCGCATGCATAGCCGTCCATTCTTTTGCCATGGACTGCGAGGAGGAAGAGCGCGAGGCAGATGCTGATTCCGACTCCGAAGACCTGGATCCGTTTATCGTCGAAGGTTTGTCGTCGGATGACTCAGGTTCGGATGTTCGCGGTGTCGACGTTGCGCGAGGCCGTGACAACGATGGGAAGCGCTTCCGGGAAGCGTTGAAAGCCAAGCTGTTTCGCTCGAAGGAAAAGAGGAGGCAGCGGGCTACTGGAAGGCGTGCAGAGGAGCGTGAATTCATGTAATGTACGCATAAGTACAGATTACATATTTCAAAAGTCACCGAAGCTACCGTACGTAGATGAGCCTACATAATCCGACCCTTCTGAAGGTGCTGGGAGCGTCGGCATCTCATCAAAGATAGAGAAGTTTCTCTGAGAAGATGATCCACCGCCGTGTGGGAAGGACATGGAACTGGGCCCCGCTTGCTGCATCTGCGCCATCCGCATCTGGTGCTCCTGCTCCATCCGCAGGCGAACCAAAGCCGCCTTATCCGCTTTGTCAGCCCGCTTACCTTGTTCCTTCGCGAGCCGTATCTCCTTCTCTGCGTTGATCTTGGCCAACGCGACGTCCTTGTGCGCCTTGTTCTTTGCGGTCCTAAGCTCCAGCGCCCTCTGCGCAGTCTCTTCCTCGGCTATCACCGTCGCCGAGAATCTATCTTTCGCATTTGTGGGCTTCTTCGCGGCGACCGGTGCGGCAGGCGCGGACATGCCTGTCTGCGGCTTGGTTTTCTTCTTTGGAGGCGCGTCCGTCCCCTTCTCCCCCTTGGGCTTTCGCTTCAAGGACCCATCGAGAGTGGGCATTGTCGCAATGTCGTCGTCGCTATCGGAGGTGAGGCTGCGCAGGTCGCCGTCGGTGAGCTGATTCGGCAAGTCCTCGGTGTCATCGATATCGGGTGCGAGACTTGACGTGTCATCGTCCGTGTGCGCGCGAAGAAGCAAGTCGATGTCAATGGGAGTGTCGTTGTTGCCGAGCCCGACGGGCTGCAGGTTAGGCCGCGCCGCAATCAGATCCCTGATCTTGAAGAACCACGGGAAGTCGTCCTTGATCACGTCTGCGTCCACTTCAGGTCCGTACCACTCGACATTTAACGCAAGACTCACCCCACTGCGTCGCCAGTTTTGAGCCCGCTGTAATCTCTGCAGCACTCCGCAGCCCGGCACCAGTCTCGCCCATCTCTCTCATATGTACGCGGGTTCGGGTTGTCAATCTGGAAACCAAGATGTATCAGTTTCTCGACAAGACGCGAAGAGTAAACCTACGTCTTGACTTTGTTCTTGACTTTCCCAGCCAGCAACTTCCTCTGCTTAGCTGCCTGCTTGGCCTGCTCAGCATCACTCAGCTCAGGATCGATGGCCAAGATGTCCTTGTAGTCGTCGTTGTCGAGGAAGACTTTCACACCAACAGCCTCGTAGAAGTGGGTCTTGGTCTTGCCGCCGCCCCGCTTGATGGCACCAGGGCCCGGGAAAAGCCCGTCGCGTATCTCCTCGTCGTCCTGGATGGTGGAGACAAGGGCCCAGGTAAGTTTTTTGGTCCACCTTCCCGTGGAAGTGAGTAAGTAGCAAGCCGAGTGTGTTTACGTGGGTGGTACGCACTCAATTACCAGGCTGTCCTCCTCGGCTACGGGGGCTTCCTCCAAAATCTCTGGCTCCTCCTCGTCCTCTACGACTTCGACGGGCTTCGCCTTGGGCGGACGGCCGCGCTTCTTGGGCGCCCCGGGGGTCTTTTGCTTCTTTTGGGCATCGTCCTTCGCCTCCTTGGCAGCGATGGTGGCAGCGTTCTTGGCCTTCAGCGATGTGGTAGCAGCTCTCTTCATTGCGTGCGGAGTCGTCGAGCGGAAGAGGGCGGAATTGGTCATCTGTGATGCGGGACCGCGGAGTGACTGGCGTGACAAGGAAATTGCGTTGCAGAATCACTCGAGAATCACTTGTATCATAATCACAGAATCGTTGCAGAATCTCCTCTGGAGGAGCTTTTACAAAGATTCTTTGATTCACATTTAAAGTGATTCTCCCACGCTTAAACAAATCAGAATCACTCCGAGAATCAAAGACCATAATCACTCGAAAATCATCTACTCTGACTGACCCTAATAGCTGAGCGCATCTTATAAGCTGCAATATCGTCAGTCATACCCTCAAGATGCCTTCACCCGCATTGTTGCTGTCTGCGCTCCTTTTATCTCATGCTCTCGCCCAGACTCCCGAGCCTTTTTTATGGGACAAGGTGTGCAATAACCTCCGTTCTCTCAAAACAACCTCTCACCGCATCAACCAGTTGACGCCTAGCCAAGATTTGAAGTGGGTCAAATGCTATTCGACACTTCAGTGCACGCGCTTGGAGGTGAATATCTTGCGCTGAAAAATGGAATTGATAAATGATACACCCAGGTCCCGCTCGACTATTCGGACCAGAGTGTTGGAACCGCCGCTATCGCTGTCATCCGCCTGCCCGCCAACGTCTCCCAAACTGAATACCGAGGCAATTGTACCGAGGCCCAATCTTATTCAATCCTGGTGGACCCGGAGGAAGCGGCGTGGATACGCTGGTCTCGGCCGGCGTTGAGCTTCAAACCCTTCTTGCGGACTCCAGGTACGATATCGTGAGCTTTGATCCAAGGGGTGCGGCGGCTTAATCGACGGCTTTCTGTTTTTGAGCTCACTGACTTGTCAGGCCTGTCAGGTGTCCACTACTCGACTCCAGAAGCATCGTTTTTCGAAACTGACGCAGAACGGGCCATTTGGAACGCCGGTTCGCTGCCGTCATCGCTGACCGAAACTTAAAGTTTCAGGGGCGGATCAACGGGGCGGGGCCGGGCCGGCCTTCCGACCCTGAAACTTATAATAAAGTTTCGGTAACATCTTCGGCAGCGCCGAAATTTCTTATTTTCCGGAGTGTTAGGTAGGCAGGCAATATCCCACGGTTGAATTCATGCAAATACCTCAGGCTGAATATTGTTTGGGGACGGCGTCCGGTAGACACACATCGATTCTGAGGTTGCGAGTTGTTGAGTGGATTGCCTCTGGAGAAAAATTGGGATAAACAAGACTTACGCTTGAAGGCTTGGGCTCCGAGGCGAACGAGCGCGCTGTCTGGTTGAAAATACGAATTTCGAACATACCTCAACGGGTCCAGACGTGCCCCGCACTACCAAGATCTTCCATTGCGTATTACCTTGCCAGGTATGGGACGGAGTTTTGTCAAGCCTTGGCCGGCCAAAAGAAAGAGGAGAGCGATACGTTGGGCTCAAGTCAAACGACCTAGAAGGTTTTGCCAAAATTCCTCGACTTGCAAAATCAGTTTTTTTGTTACAGAATCAAAAAAGAGAAAAGAAGAACACGGCGGCACAGTCAAACGGCTCGGGCTCGAGTCGAACGAGCGAGTTCTGCAGGAGAGTGGAATTGGTTAATTGATCTCGAAATGGGTGCAGATGCGGACCACTCCGCCCCGAGCCTTATGAACTGAGGCTAAAGCCTGCTATATGGGAAAATAAAATGGGGCAGAGGAAAGTTGAAGGGTTTCTGAACCTTCTTGCGAACCGCGCACTGCATGTGGAGGATCGGATATATTCCGGCCAGCCTCCCCGCAATTTGAGACCCTTCAACTCGAACGCCCTGCGCTCCTCGATCAGTACTGAGTCTCCGTACTCAGAAACTGGAAGCGGCGTCTCACCAAAAAAATACGGTGGCAGGATTGTATGAGATTCTGAAGGGTACGTAGTAGAGCCTGACGGAGCTCGGACAGAGCACTGGTGGTTTGACGCCCTGTAAAACGTGCACTGGGAGCTGGAGCGCTAGCGCTAAACTAATCTGATCCTAATAAAAACGAAGAAGCTCGAATGGCTTCGGCCTGAATCGAATAGGCGTCTTCCGCGTTAAACTGCAGCTAAATAACGCCCCCTACTACGAAGTCGATGGATGCGGATCGGTCGACTCCTCTGCCACTCCCACTCTTGATCATTAAACAGTGAGAATAACGCGCGGGTGGGAAATGGAGTACCAGGCGTTCCATGGACGATGTCGAGGAAAGACGAAACTTGGACAGTCTTCGGCTCTCGCCGGAACACCGCCACACCAGCTCCGACACCACCCGATCACCCTTCCTCGACGGCAAAAAACGACAAGTCAATTTCATTACTTATATACCAAGAATCCAAAAACGCGCATTGAACGACGCCGTACAGAAACCAGAACTAGTACAAGTATACAGTAGAGGCGATAATAAAGCTTAAACGGATGTGGGTACGCTACGTGGGGGACGGAGTCGCATGCGGGATTTAGAAAGGGCGCGCGCGCAAGGCAAGGAGGGGGGAGCGGGGCGCGTGGAGGGGGAAAACAAAACGTATGTACGTGTGTATATGTAGAGGGATGTACAGTATGTACGCAAACGCAACCGGCGGATGTATGTGTATCGCCCTGATAAGTGTGTGTGGGGGATGAGAAACGGCATGTATCGCAATCGCAAGATGGACGGAATACAGAGTGGATGAGGAATGGATGGGGTTGTTGTATGTACAAGGATGCGGTGGTGGATGGATGGATGGTCGAATGGAGCGAGAAAACGAGCGACGAGGGACCGAAAACCGATTTAGGAGGAATCTAAGGTACTTGGGTATGCAGTGCTTTTCGTGGAGGGATGCGGTGGCGGATGGTGGTGAGCGGATGGCGGCAAACATTCGACGGCGGACAGAGGTGGAGCGGGGGCAACGGCGATATGACACCCTGGTAGCGAATCCAAGTCAGCCAGCGCACACCAGCGGATCAAAGTAACACGTACCGTGCAAGTGTCGCTTCTCAAACCGCAAGCCCCCCACCCCCGCTCATGGACGTCACCCCCTTCAACACATCCACCAGCGCGCCAAACGGGTTCCGCCCGCCCCCGCCGCCGCTCTTGTGTGTCGAGGACGACGACGCCGAGCGCATCCGCGCAAACGATGACGCGCGGCGGAGGGTGGGCGTTCCAGGCGCGAGCAGGGGTGCAGCCGCCAACGACGTCGAGCCCGACTTGGCGCGCGTCGCGGTGGGTTTCGTGCCTGAAGTGGGTTTTGTGCTTGAAGTGGCGGACGTCGAGCGCGCAGTCGGTGGTGTCAGCGTCGGGGTCACCGTTCGCGTCGTGCTCGTGCTGAGGCCAGACGAACCAGACGCCGCGGGCGCAGACGCCCCACGGAGGTGACTCCCCTTGCCCACACTGCCGTGTTCTTGTCGTTCGACCGGCTTTTCGATGACAGGCGAATACGGCCCCGCCGCCAACACACTCGTCGCGAGCGGCGGCAGCACCGGCAGCGGCTTGTCCGCCTCCGCCCCCGCCTCACTGCTCCCGCTCCCCCGCTCCCTTGATCCCTCGCGCGAATTCGACGCAGAGCTAGACCCCGAGCCCGCATCGCACTCGCGCTCGTCGCCCGGCGGGAGCAACAGCCCGCGCGCGCACTTGCTCACCCCGCTCGCACTCGCCCCGCTCCAATTCCTTTCCCTCTCCCTCGGCGGGCCAGCACTGGCACGGGCGCCCCGCTCACGCTCTTCGCGCTCCCTCCGCCCCATCGACCCCAGCGCAACACACACCGCCTCCGACCGACTGCGCTCCCTCTCCCTCTTCTCGCTCTCCCGCGGCGACGGCGGCGGCGTCTCCTTCGAGCCCGAGCCCGAGCCCGAACTACTCTCCCGCTCACGCTCCTTCGCCGCCCCTGTCAACGCCACCGGTAACAGCGCCCCCGCCTTCGGGCTCACGCGCTCCCTCTGCCCCCCTACACCCGCCACACCCAAGCTCACATCGCTCGCACTCGCCGCGGGACTCCCCGCAACGGGCGTCCCCCCGCTGCGCGGCGACCCCGAGGCAGAGCGCGACGGCAGCGGGAACAGCTCCGCGTCGTCGTCGTCCACGTACCCCGCCACCGGCTTGTTCGGCGTGTAGCTCCGCCTCCTGCTGTTGCTGCTACTGTTGATGCCGCTCGTGTTGATCCCCAACGACGGCGAAGACGCTGCGTACCCCGAAGGCGACGCCGCCAAAGCGTACCCCGACGGCGCCGCCGAAAACGCATACGTAGTGGGGGGCGCAGACGCCGGACACCGGAAGTCGTCCACGAGCTCGTACTCGTCGTCGTCATCGCCCAGCACGACGACGTCCCGCATGCCCAGATCCTCGCTCCTTCTTCGGCGCTCCTTGTCCACCTCGTCCACCGCGATGCCAAGCGGCAAGAGCGGGCTGGCGGTACCGCTGCCATGTCGACTCCCACTCCCGCTTCCGCACGCGCTCCCGGGGGTGAGGCGCTCGCCATAGACCGAGCCCGCGTTCGCGGCTTCGCGCTCGGCGGTGACGATCCGCGCGAGCGCAGGGCCCAAAAGACTCGGCGACGCGCGCCCGTGCGACGAGGGGTACGTCGGCGACACCGGCGGCGTGGGCGTCCCACTCCGACTCGCGCGCCGCCGCTCCAGCTCCGCGACGAGCCGATTCACCTCCGTCAGGCCCGTGCCCGACATCAGCTTTTGTCCGCTTTCTCCTTCTGCGCCTTCGTCCCCATGCCCCGCGCCCCCCGCCCCGCCACTAAGCGCAAACGGCGACGCCGCCCCCACACTCGGCGAATCCAAAAACCCGCCCCTCCGCGCCGCCTCAACCACACTCGCCTCCCCCATGCCCACCAGCCCCTGCCCGCCGCCACCGCACGCACTAGCGAACAGCGCAGCGCGCCTCCGGACGCGCAGGGCGCCACGCGAGAACGCCTCCTCCTGCACCTCCATCTTGGCGTTCGCGGCGCACTCGGGGCAGCACGCGCGCAGGGGGACGACCTCCCGCTCCGCGCCGGCGGGGATGGTGGGCAGGTCGGGCGAGCGACGCGCGGTTATTTCGGGGGAACGGCGCGCGGTTACCTCGGGGGAACGGCGTGCAGAGGACGAGGTGGAAGTGGAAGAGGGGAAGCGCGCGCGCTCGAGCGAAGTACGACGCCCCGAGGCGGGGGGTGGGGAGGAAGACGAGGACGCCATGCCCAGGGTGAGAGAGGAATGGGGGATGGTGGGCGAGGAAGAGGTGTACACCGCGCAGAGCATCTCGAGGGGTTTCCACGGTATGGGGGGCGGGGTATCGCCGGGGTCTGTCGCTGCTGTTACTGCGGTTCCTGTGCCTGTACTCGAGGAGGAGGTGGTCTCGCCGAGGGGTGTCGCTGTCGCGTTTGTCTCTGTTGCCGCGGAAGTGGAAGTGGAGCTTGGGTGTGTCGCAGAAGCGGAAGCGGAAGTGGCGCCAGACGCCAAACCCGCCGCGATACTCAACGGCGGCGTATGATACTGCGTGTGGCGCAGACACGACGGGAGCGGCGGCGACGCGGGCGGGGGCGAGCGCGAGGCGTTGCGCGCGCGCTCCCGTGAGGTCGAGCTTGTTTTTCTGGATTTGAAGCTGATTGAATGGAAGGGATTGTTAGTACGTGCTTGAAGTAGGGACGAAAAGCAGTGCGGGAGGGAGGGGGATAAAAGAGGGAAGAGGCCAGGAGGAGCAGGGAGCCGGACGAATAAAAGACGGGTGAAGGGGAAGAAGTACAAACACGAAAAAAATAAAATAAAAAAAGAATATGAATAAGTGACTGAAGTAAGCCAGATAGATGGGCGTCCACGGCGCACGACGACCGGATGCACGAAGCCGCAAGGACACACAATGCTACTACGTGCCCATTTCCGACAAGATTCGAAAGTGGACCCATACAGCAGCGCGAAGGGCGGCGGGCGAAACGACATCCGAATGTCCGCCACACAAAGCCAGAAGCACCAAGGGCCCGCAGCGCCACCGCGGGTGCCTTCATCTTCGTGTCCTCCGAAATAAAGGCACGCACACGAAGATGAAGAGTGAATAGTGAGATGGAAATGAACAGGAATGAAGCCACGCAGGCACCGAGACACTGGCCAAAGCGTCCGGTCCCCATACCCGAGGCAAAACAGAACGAGAGAAAGAAGAACGAGAGCAAAGGGGAAGAACGGTGCAGCGCGCAGGACACCACCGCCGTGTCCTCCAACATCCGCATCCCGTCTTCGTGTCCCCGCATAATCCCCCGCTCCACACGGGAAGAACGGCTGCGCAGAAGAAAAGAAAAAGAAATGCGGGAGAGCGCGCATGCGAAGGCTGCACGAAACGCCTTCATCTCCGTCTTCATCTCCGTCTCCGCTCGAATCGCATGAATCGAATGAAGGCACGGGCGCCGACCGTCCTCCAGAATAGAAGGAGGGGGAAAACCTCGCAAGGGGAAGGAAAGCGCGATGCAAGGTATCCGGGAAATAAAGATGGGAAAAAAAAATCGGAACCCAAAGAAAAATCAAGCTTTGAGGGAAAGCCGGAAGGGATGAGGAACGACATAGCGCCAGCGCGCGCCATCCATCCATCTGCCCCAAATCCCAGATACGAGCGGGCGCATCCACAGGCACCGCCAACGGCAAGACGTAGAGGGGCGCAGCGCATTACACCGAAATTACGCCCAAATTGCATTACACGCCCGGGTGTTAGCCCAGGGGTGACGTGCATTTGCGCAGAGAGTCGCGTGCGCGCGTCGGCGGGAGATGGGCAGCACCCGCTGGCGCCGACGCCGATATCAGCGCCAACGCTATCGCCAGTGCGATCGGGGAAAGGCCCCGCAGAGATGGCGATACCGCCACCACGCCACCACGCCAAGTATCAACGCCAACACCAAGCACCAGCGCGTGAATCGCGAACCGCCCGCGGAGCGCCAACGGCGAATCCCGATAGAAAAACGCCAACAGAACGAACGCCAATCCAAAGCCCCAACAGAAAACGCAAGCGAAAGAAAGAAAGAAAGATGCGCGGACAAATATGCGAGCGAAGAAGGAAGGGTAAGGTACGCGAGTGAGCCTCGGCCTTGTCCGTGTCGTCACTGGCGTACGCGACACCACCGCCGCTCCAGCATCCTCGCGCCGATGCTCGTGCACTGGGATGTACGATGCAATCGCGCCCGTTCCCGTTTGGCATGGGCGCAATGCTGCGACGCAGGTGGCGCGCTCCCCGCAAAGCTGTGCGCCGCACAAGGAAACGGCGGTAACGGGAAACGGACGGATCCCCATATGGCGCGAGTAGGCTAATCTTTGGCATGGCGCCATGATGGGTGGTGTGATGCGAGGATGAGGGGTGATGGCGGTGAGCGTGGGCTCGTGCCAGCGAACGGAGCAAGAGAAGGAAGAAGGAAGAAAACAACAAGGAATGAAAAGGAAAAGAAAGTGCGAAGTGAAGTAAAGTGAAGTGTGAAGAACAGAGGTATAGAGAAAGAGACCGACCTAGGCAACGCAACCTTGAGCACCACATGCGCATGCGCGTCCTCCTCCTCGCCCCCGCCCTGGTGGCTACTATGCCCGGGCTTACGCCAAAGCGGCAGCGAATAGCTCTTCGTCACCATCCGCGGCCTCTTTGAGCCGGCGCCGAGCCCCAGATCCGGGATGAGCACGCACTCGGCGTCGAACCGGACGCGCGCTGATGAGGGTGCCGGCGTCGTCGTCGTCGGTGTCCCAGAAGTAGAGGTAGAGGTAGGGGTATCGCCAGAGGTGTAAGAGGTAGAGGGAGCCAAAGGGAGAGGTGTCGCCGTGAGGGTATAGGGGCCCTCGCTCGTCGTCCGCGTCGTGGTCGCTGTGGTCGTCGTCGTCGGGGACATGGCTGCTCGCTGCAGCGCACGACGAGGAAGGAAGAAGAAGGCAAGAGGGAGGAGGAGGAGACGAGGAAGAGGCACGGATGAGGGTATGGCACGATTTACGTAAGGTTCCGTAAATGGATTAAGCCTTGACCGCAACCACCTGTAGCTCGCGAGTCGTCTAACGCCGCTCTTCGATTACGATTTGGTGTCTCGCGTTGGTCCCGCGGGATGGAAGCAAGCTGCTGGACGAGGTATTTGCGCCCGTAAAATCGCGGCGCCTGTAATCCGCCGCCGTACGCATCACGCGGCGATGGTCGGTGAGCTCCACCGTCCGTCGACCTGTCCGGAAGGTCGAGGAGACTAAGAGTTCAAGTAGATCTTATCCACTAGATGAATCCGACTAGGAAGGACTCAAACGCTCATCTGCCCAAATATTAATTTGCTAAATTTGCTACCCCGTTTCACCCATTACCGCTAAACACAAGGCTCGGCGCGGAGTGGTCCGCATCTGCTTTCGTTGTTGAAGTAAAATTTTCCAGCAGACCTCGCTCGTTCGACTCGAGCCCGAGCCATTCTTGAGATTGTTTGTTTTTCACATCCAATCGTTCTCCATTATTTTTTTGTTCAACGTCACTGATTATCATATACTCAGGCCAACATGCAATAATAACACTTGGTAGCCCGCGGAGGGCATCTGCAGCAATTAACATGGCATCCATGCGTATTTCAGCAGCACCGCTCGTTCAACTCGAGCCCAAGCCATTGTTCGGCGCTTCAGAACTTTTTTCCCTCTCCTTCAGTTTTTCCTCATTCCTTACATCTCATCCGTCTTTCGGGAACAAGGATTTCGCAGACACCGCTCGTTCGACTCGAGCCCGAGTTATCCGTCACTTTCAAATCTGCCTCCTTTTTTGTCCGTTCTTCCATTGGAGAACTGACACTCTTATACCCAGCTCGACGTGTAAAAGGAAGGCTTGGTAGCCCGCGGTGGGCATCTGCACCAAGTGTGAGTGATCTCATGCATCTAACAGACACCGCTCGTTCGACTCGAGCCCGAGCCATTGCATGTTATAGGTGGTTCCTTTTCCTCCCATTTCTTCCTCCAAGTAACGATCACCAATGTAGGTTCCGGCAAGAGGAGGGCTCGGTAGCCCTCGGAGGGCATCTGCATTTCGTCCCGTATACCACTGGAGACAAGCATTTCGCGGAGATAGCTCGTTCGACTCGAGCTCGAGCCCTGTTCCAACACGTCCGTGACTTTTTCCTCCTCGTTTCTTGCTCAAAGTAACGAATATCATTGAAGGCACATGCAGAAAGTGCAAGGCTTGGTAGCCCTCGGAGGGCATCTGCACCGGTTTCCACTGCCGCCGCCAGGAGTTTCCGCAGACACCGCTCGTTCGACTCGAGCCCGAGCCACTGCTAGTTCATATGCCTTCTCATTTTTGCCTTTATTTCTTTCTCCCGGTAACAGATATCAACCGAGGTACACACAGCAGGAGAAAGGCTTCGTAGCCCCGGAGGGCATCTGCATCTTGTGTGGGGCAGATGATCGAATCCCAGCAGAGACGCTCGTTCGACTCGAGCAAGCCCTAGTGCCTGTTGCAACACGTCGATTCCTTTTTCCTTCTCGTTTCTTTCTGCCAGTAACTAATATCATCGCAGGGATATACAGCGAGAGAAAGGCTTGGTATCCCTCGGAGGGCATCTGCGCCCATTATAGGTTTAATATGCACCTTTCTGCAGACGCCGCTCGTTCGACCCCAGCCCAAGCCCTTCCCATGTCATCTCTGACCTTTTTCCTGCTCGTTCCTGTCTGTCCACAAGTAGCGAATATCAACCTAGGTCCGTACAGCAAGACAAAGGCTTGGTGGTGCGGGGCTGCACATCTACAACTTGTAGGGCCTGACATGCGTACATTGAAGTAGACACCGCTCGTTCGACTCGGACTCGAGCCCGAGCCCTTCGACAATACATGCGACACTTTTTTCCTTCTCGTTTCCGTCCGAGCAACGAATATCGCCCCAGGTCCACACAGATTTGGAAAGGCTTGGTAGCCGGTGGAGGGCATCTGCGTCTCGTGCCAGTGGTTGCTTTGTTAAAAATGGAGACGTTTCTGCAGGATTCCCCCAAGCCCTCGCCATTCTGTCTGTTTCTTTTTCTTTCTCATTTACGTCCTCGAGCAACGAATATCAACGTAGGTATATACACCCAAAATGAAGGTTTGGTGGCCAACGGAAGGCATCTGCATCTCGTGGTGTAGGTTTCAAACAAGAATTCCGCAGACACCGTTCGTTCGACTCGAGCCCGAGCCATTAGAGGCCGAGAGCTGCGTTTTCCTTCTCATTTCCTTCTTTAAGCAATGGTGATTAAGACAGGGATATACAGGAAGAGAAAGGCTCGATGGCCCGTGGCGGGCATCTGCACCTATCAGAGGCTCGGTGCTCCATGTTTATTCCGGCAGAGATAGCTCGTTCGACTCGAGCCCAAGCCGTTGGTGATTGCCTGCTGATTTTTTGTTTCTTCTCTTCATTTCTCTCTCTCTCTCATCTTTTCTTTAAGTAACACATATCAACCTAGGTCCGCACAGCGAGAGAAAGGCTTGGTAGTGCTGGGATGCACATCTGTAAATCTTAGAGAGCAATATGTGCATTAAGGCAGAGACAGCTCGTTCGACTCGAGCCCGAGCCATTGCAGTTCATCCCTTGTTTTTTTCCTTCTCATTTACTTCTCCAACGAACGAATCTCAACGTCGGTGTAGGCAGCACGAGAAAGGCTTGGTAGCCCGCGAAGGGCATCTGTGCTCCTTTGTGGAGATCTAGTAAATGCATTATTCCGGCAGAGACTCTCGTTCGACTCGAGCCCAAGCCATTCCCTCAGATCATCGAGGCCTTTTCTTTTCTTGATTTTTTTGTTTCAACTTCGTGAGAACTGACCACCGAATTGCACGCAGTTCAAGGTGCAAGAGCAAGGATTGGTCGTGCGGGGCACGCACATTTGCAGGCATTTCCGTGGCAGGTAGATTCATTCCACTTAGCCTGACTTTTCTCGTCGCGTTTTAGAAAAGAAATTGTCGACTAAGAACTACAACTTCTTACCAAGGTCGATGTGTGGGAGCAAGGCTCAGTGGCACAAAGCATTTGCAACTCAGGCGACCTGGAAGTAGCCCCGTGGTGCTAACTCGTCCCAATTCATCCATCTCTCATCTGAGTCTTTTCAACAATGGATTACTCCTGCCACGGACCGAAAGAAGTCGAATAATCGCGAGGATTTATTTCGGAGATGTGATACAAAGTCTAAAAGCCTGCTACTTGTCCGACCAGACCCAACCGCCAGACCCCGCAGAACTGGTGACACTGCCAGTGTGTATCAACACCAGCCCTATCATGAAGATCACCAGCTCTATTGCTAGGCCCAGGACCGCAGAAAGACGCGCAAAAAGATGCGCGAGACGGAGAATCCGGACCCGCGGAGCGCCAACGACGGATCCAACAGAAGAACCGCCCGCCAACAGAATACGCAAGCGAAAGAAAGAAAAGAAAAGAACCCGGAAGGAAGGCGCAGGCAAACCGCCTAGCCAAGCGCGCCGCGTAACGCGTAGCGACACCACCACTCGACTCCGCCTTACACCACTCTGCTCCACGGCGCCCCGCCTGCCACTGGGCCCGTGCCTGTGCGTTGGGCCCGTGCGTGCTTGGGTAACGGCGACGCAAGTCCCGCACCAAAAAAAGAATAAGGATTCGCGCCCCGCAAAGCTGTGCGCCGGACAAGGAAACGGCGGTAACGGGAAACGGGGGTAAGGATCCCCATGCGGTGCGAGGGAGCCCGAACAAGATTGGCGAGATTTTGGCATGGCGCCATGATGGGTGGTGTGATGCGAGGGTGAGGGGTGATGGCGGCGAGTGTGGACTCGTGCGCCAGCGAGGAGAGCGAAAGAATGAAGGAAACGAAAACGAATGGACGAAGCCAAAAAGGGGGAAGGGGAAGTGTGAAGTGAAGATGAAGCAAAGCAAAGTCAAGGAGACAGACAGAAAAAGACCGACCTAGGCAACGCAACCTTGAGCACCACATGCGCATGCGCATCCTCCTCCTCGCCCCCGCCTTGGTGGTTATGCCCCGGCTTACGCCAAAGCGGCAGCGAATAGCTCTTCGTCACCATCCGCGGCCTTTTCGAGCCCGCGCCGAGCCCGAGGTCCGGGATGAGCACGCACTCGGCGTCGAAGCGCACGCGCACCGCTGAGGGGGCTGGAGACGTCGTAGTCGGTGTCGGTGTCCCAGTAGAGGTAGGGGTAGGGGTATCGCCAGAGGTGTACGAGGTAGATGCAGCCAAAGCCAAAGGTGTCGCCGTGAGGGTATAGGGGCCCTCGCTCGTCGTCCGAGTCGTGGTCGCTGTGGTCGTCGTCGTCGGGGACATCGCTGCTCGCTGCAGCGCACGACGAGGAAGAAGAAGGTAAGAGGAGGAGAAGGGAGGAGACGAGGAAGAGGCACGGATGAGGGAATGGCACGATTTACGTAAGGTTCCGTAAATGGATTAAGCCTTGACCGCAACCACCAGCTGCCACCTGTAGCTCGCGAGTCGTCTAACGCCGCCGCCTTCGATTACGAGTTGGTGTCCCGCGGGATGGAAAGGAAGCTGCTGGACGAGGTATTTGTGCGAGCAAAAATTGCGGCGTCGGGAGTCCACGCGCACCGTATCGCGCGACGTCGGTGAGCTCTATCGCCCGCTAAAGGCAGCTGCAAGTTGTTTGGGAGCCTGATGAATCTGAGATATATTTACGGGTTTTATCCAACAGATGAATCCGACCAGGAAGGACTCAATCGCTCATCTGCCCCAATATTAATTTGCTAAATTTGCTACCCCGTTTCACCCGGTTCACCTCTAGGCAACACAAGGCTCGGCGCGGAGTGGTCCGCATCTGCTTTCATTACACGGGTCGAGAACTCTCCAGCAGACCTCGCTCGTTCGACTCGAGCCCGAGCCATTCTTGGTATCCCTTGAATCTTTTTCCTATCCATTCTTTCTCCGTTATTTTTTTGTTCAAGGTCACTGATTATCATATACTCAGGCCAACATGCAATAATTACGCTTGGTAGCCCGTGGCGGGCATTTGCGCAACCTGAGCGAGTACTTGGGTAAACACCATTTCCGGCAGAACCAGCTCGTTCGACTCAAGCCCAAGCCCTGTTACTGCCTAGTGTCGCGGGGGTTTTTCTTCTTAGTTTCTTTCTCCAAGCAACTGGCATCCACCTAGGTAGACACAAGCTCAGCAAGAACAAGGCTTGGTCGCCCGCGGAGGGCATCTGCACGAATTATGGTGTTGGCAATCCCATGACATCCAGCAGAGACCGCTCGTTCGAGTCGAGCCCAAGCCCTGTCGAATTAAGCTGAACATTTTTTCTTTTCATATGGTTTCCCTCTGACGAATGTCAACCTAGGGTCCAGGCAGCAGGAGAAAGGCTTGGTAGCCCGCGGCGGGCATCTGCAGCAATCATTATGGCTCTCGAGAACTCTCCGCCAGACACCGCTCGTTCGACTCGAGCCCAAGCCATGCCGAGACGGTCTTTGTTCTTTTTTCCCTCCACTTTTTCCACAAGCGACGAGTATCAACCTAGGTCCGCATAGCAGGAGAATGCTTGGTAACCCGCGGTGGGCATCTGCATCTCGTGATCTGGGTCGAAGCATTAGAGTAGACCTCGCTCGTTCGACTCGAGCCCGAGCCATTGACGATAGCGAGTGCAGCTTTTTCCTTCTCATTTCTTTCTCAAAGTAACGAACATCAAAACAGATACAGCAAGGACAAAGCTTGGTAGCCCGGGGTGGGCATCTACATCTCTTCATCTGATTTCGGTTGTTCCGCAGATTTCGCTCGTTCGACTCGAGCCCTAGCCCTGTTTTGGTGGTATCCAATGTTTTTGCACCAGCTGTTTTTCCAAGTAACGAACATTGACGGATAGATATCCAGCAAGAGTAGGCTTGGTCGCCCGCGGAGGGATGATGATATCTGCAGCGGATTTCAGAAGAAACAGCTCGTTCGACTCGAGCCCAAGCCCAAGCCCATTATACCTCTGTCCGTTACCTTTTCCTTCTCATCTCTTTCACCCGAGTAACTGATGTCAACGCAGGGGTATACAGGGAGAGAAAGGCTTGATGGCCCGAAGAGGGCATCTGCATCTCATCCATCTTCGGGAACAAGGGTTTCGCAGAGACCGCTCGTTCGATTCGAGCCCAAGTCATGAGGAGCTTGATCAGCGATTTATTTTTCCTTTCGCATTTCATCCTCCAAGTAACGCATACCAATGCAGGTCTGCACAGCCAGGTTCAAGGCATGGTAGCCCTCGGAGGGCATCTGCACCTCGTGGCCTCGGTTTCGACATTTGCGCAGATACCGCTTGTTCGACTCTAGCCCAAGCCCATTATACCTCTGTCCGTTGCCTTTTCCTTCTCACTTCTTTCACCCGAGTAACTGATGTCAACGCAGGGGTATACAGGGAGAGAAAGGCTTGATCGCCCGCGGTGGGCATCTGCAGCAATTAACATGCGTCAATATGTATTCCCGCAGACTTCGCTCGTTCGACTCGAGCCCAAGCCATTCCTTCCAGAAAAGGTCTCCTTTTTGGCTTCTCATTCCCGATCCAACTAACGAATACCATCGCAGGAATATAAAGCAACATAACGCTTGGTAGTCCCGGAGGGCATCTGCATTTCGTTCACGAAATCGTCGCATCCCAGCAAGACGCTCGTTCGACTCGAGCCCAAGCCATGAAAGGACCCGTGCCTAGTGATTTTTCCTTCTCGTTTCTTTCTCAAATCAACGAATATGAATCTAGGTTTGCACAGCAAAAGAAAGGCTTGGTAGCCCGCGGTGGGCACCTGCGTAACATTAGCGAGGACTTGCGCAAATATTTCCGGCAGAACCAGCTCGTTCGACTCGAGCCCGAGCCATGTAGCATTCAGTCTCTTGCTTTTTGCCCTTCTCACTTCTTTCAAGTAACGAACATCAAAGATATACAGCAATAGAAAGGCTTGGTAGTGCGGGGATGCACATCTGTACCGATGGGAATTTTCTGTGAAGCGATATTCCAGCAGAACCAGCTCGTTCGACTCGAGTCCAAGCCCTGATGCAAATCGCAGTTCGCTGATTTTTTCCCTCCGCATTTCTTTTGTGCAAGTAACACATATTAATCCAGGTCCGCATAGTAAGAACAAGGCTTGGTAGCCCCGGAGGGCATCTGCACCGGTTGAAGAACTGTATTGAACGACCTCTGCAGACCCGCTCGTTCGACTCGAGGCCAGGCCGTGGGCCTTTTCGGTGTTTTTCCCCTTCTCAATTATTTCTCCAGTGACGAATCTCAACGCAGGGATATACAGGAAGATAAAGGCTTGGTAGCCTGTGGCGGGCATCTGCATCATATACCGTGTTGTTTAAGGAGGCTCCGCAGACATCGCTCGTTCGACTCGAGCCCGAGCCATGTAGAAATAAGTCGACGACTTTTTTTCTTCCCATGTTTTTTCATCAACGAACTCCAAGCTAGGTGCATGCAGGAAGACCGAGGCTTGGTAGCCCTCGGAGGACATCTGAGCCATCGGTTTGTTTTCCCTTCTCATTTCTGTCTTCGAGTAACAAATCTCACTCGGTTCAACACAGACACAGGAATAAAAAGGCTTGGTAGCCTTCGGAGGGCATCTGCATCTCCTGCGCTTCAACCCGTTTCCGCAGACACCGGTCGCTCGACTCGAGCCCAAGCCCTCCTGAGCACATCGTCTGCTCGTTTCTTCTTCAAAGTAACAGATATCAGCTTAGGGCCGCACAACAAGAACAAGGCTTAGTGGCCCGCGGTGGGCATCTGCATCTCTTCGCCTTGTTTTCCAGATGGTTTTCGCAGAAGTAGCTCGTTCGACTCGAGCCCAAGCCATTCTGGGCGAACAGTGTGATTCCTTCTTTTTTACCTTTCCCCCCGGACATTGTCTTGCCTCTGGGATGCGGACGCTCTTACAAGGCCACGTTTTTTTGGCTTCAACGCTCAACACTCTTGTTATCATATAATCAAGAAGACAAATTTAGGATCCACATGTCCGTCCTTTTTTACTTCCCATTTCTTTCCCCGACTGACGGATGACAACGCAGAAATAAGCGGGAAGTCAAAGGCTTGGTCGCCCGCGGCGGGCATCTGCATCTTGTGGTGTATGCTTTCCCATGGTTTCGCAGACCCGCTCGTTCGAATCGAGCCCAAGCCGTATCAAGTCGGTTCACCTGTTTTTTTTTCCTTTTCGTTTCTTTTTCCAAGTAACCAATCTCAACCCAGGTCTGCGGTACAAGGGGCAAGAGCAAGGCCTGGTTTCCCGCGGTGGGCATCTGCACCAGGTGTGAGTGATCTCATGCATCCAATAGACATCGCTCGTTCGATTCGAGCCCGCGCCATTGTGCTCTAAGACCAAATCCTTTTTCCCTTCTCATCATTGACACATTCTCCAGGTAGCATTCACATCAACCCGACTCCACACACTGGTGTTCGGCTCAAGCCCATGTCTTCACAAGATCGGTTGATTTTTTTCTTCCCATTTCTTTCTCCAAGTGACGAATATCAGCCGAGGCACAATGGGCAAGAGCAAGGCTTGGTAGCCCGCGGCGGGCATCTGCATTCGTTCACGAAAATCTTCGCATCCAAGCAGGACGCTCGTTCGACTCGAGCCCAAGCCATTATATGACATCGAATCCTCTTTCCTCCTCTTTTTACAACTAACGGATGTCAACGCAGATACGGCACGATCAGGAGAAAGGCTTGGTAGCCCTCGGAGGGCATCTGCATCTCGTAGTTTTGTTCTCGATGGGTTCGCAGACACCGCTCGTTCGACTCGAGCCCAAGCCTCTTACGAGTCTGTCCCCTACTTTTTACTTCTCATCTCTTTCCTCAGGTAACCAATAACAACCCAGGTGCGCACAGTAGGAGAAAGGCTTGGTAGCCCCCGGAGGGCGTCTGCAGCTGATAGTTGATAACTTTCTGAGTGGCAGATTTCGGCAGATACCGGCGACCGCTCGTTCGACTCGAGCCCAAGCCCTAGGGCCTTTGCAACACGTCGATTCCTTTCACCCATTCTATTTCCTAAGAAACGAACATCAACCCCGGCCCGGTGTGGTGGTGGGCGTCGGCCCACACCACATCAGGTTGGCCGTGTTTGGCAGTAGCTTCTGTAGATTAGTCACCATTCTGTGCTTGCTTCCTGCTTTATCGATCGCTTTGCTTGCTTTGTCCTCGCGCGGCCTCCCAGCGACTCGGAGCCTCCCCTCCCACTCCACCGGACTGCAAGAGAAAGGCTTGATGGTGCGGGGCACGCACATCTGCAGAAACTGATGAGTTATCAACGTGCATTACAGCAGACATCACTCGTTCGACTCGAGCCCAAGCCATTCTGAGTGAACGCACCATTTTTTCCCTTCTCATGTCTTTCTCGAAGTAACGAACATCCACCTAGGTATATGAAGCAACCTTTCGCGGACGTCGCTCGTTCAACTCGAACCCCAGCCCTGTACCTTGTACGTTGAGTTTTTTCCCTCCGTTTCTTTCCTGACCAAGAAAGGCCTGCCTAGGCAAGAGGTACCCGCCGGAGAATGCCGAGACACAGCCTTATGGGGTGGGGGGGGTCTGAGGCCGACTTATTTCACTATTTGGAATTTGTTCAGAACGATTCAAAAACACGTTTGGAAGGGTCATGAAAAATCCCAATTTTTTGGGGGGGCCTGAGACGAGTTTGAAGGCCATAAAATTCATCAGAAGACTATCAGGATCACCTCCGGGCGAGCAAATCCTCGCAGTAACGGACGGAAAAAATTGATTTCGCCCGACTTTTCAGAGGAAATTCCCCGATTTGGGTCCACACGTGATCGTGGGATCCTCGGCTAATGGGGGGGTGGGGTCGGCGAGCCCTTAATTCACTTTTTCGACCCGATGTCGAGAATTTCTTGGGTGGGTACCTCTTGTGCCTAGGTCCGCACAGCAGGAGAAAGGCTTGGTAGCCCTCGGAGGGCATCTGCATCTCCTAGTCCAGTCTTCGAGCTCCTGCAGACACCGCTCGTTCGACTCGAGCCTAAGGGGGAACCGGCATTCTAAAAAAAAACCTTAGGCCGATTTTCTTTTTTCCGACCCAGCGGCAGGACTACCTACCTACCTAACGTAAGCATTCCCACGCTCCATATATAGTAATTTCCTACATGTTTGAATTGCCGGACGGTTTAGTTACCTACGAGCTGCCACAGATACCTTCGCAGGCACATTGCACTCGACTCTCAGCATCAGAAAGGTATGCAGAAGTGCAATTTGCCGTAAGATTTCATTTGACCGATGTTGGACCCGATGGCAAACAAGACCACATGTCAACCGCTTTGGGGATCAAAGTGATCCTCTCAGTCTGCACACCCTGGAGAATAATTCAGACACTTCTGGGGGCTCAGAAAAGCTTCAGTTGCTCCCTAGGAGCATTCTCCGGCCAAAAATTGGGGGGGTCAAAACATTTTTTTCCGGCCTCACGGCCGGACTACCTACCCGCCCTTAGTCGCCGGTTTGAACGCCGGTGCCCCCTTGCTCGAGCCCAGGCCACTATATCCCCTTAAAAAAGGGCCTCTTTTTTGCTACTCATTCCCTATCCAACTGACGAATATCAACGCAGGGATATACGGTAGTAGAAAGGCTTGGTAGCCCTCGGAGGGTATCTGCATCTCGTGTGAGATACTTACACTCGACGGATTCAAACGGGGCCCGCTCGTTCGACTCGAGCCCAAGCCCTGTTGCTGCACATTGTAGCGTGTTTTTCCTTCTCACATCTTCCTCCAAGTCTTGAACATTAGCCCAGGTCTGCACAGCAAGAGAAAGGCTCGGTGGCCCGCGGCGGGCATCTGCATCTCGTAGTCTTGTTTTCCACGTGTTTTCGCAGAAGCAGCTCGTTCGACTCGAGCCCAAGCCTTTGCAACTCTATCGCGACGGTTTTTCCTGTTGCCACATATTCTTCAGATTTTGCTCGTTCGACTCATTATTTGTCTTGGTCTCGTTTCCAGACGTCTTTTTCTTTACGGGGTGATGGCTGCTCTGGTTTTTTTGATTGATGTGCCCCAAATTATCCCCGTAAAGATCTGGAGCCGAGATTAAGAGCTCGGGACCGTCATGGATGTTCCTGTGGACATCCAAAGCCGCGGGGATTTTCTCTCACTTTGATGGTATCTGCAGATCATTGTTCGGCGTTGTCAAAATTTAGGCAAAAATTGTCGGCATTGTGCATTGTGGTGTTTTTTGGTGTTTTCACGCGTTTTTTGGCGTTGTTTGGCGTTGTACAACACCACAATCAATCTGTCAAAAGTCTGGTATCGATTCCGTTGCAGCAGAGATCCCTGATTCGACTCGAGGTCAAGCGATAGCACGTTGAGCCCTTTTTTTCAAACGGAATGCTTGTAAAACGATGGATGTAATCGGGTGGAGGTGTAGCGATTTCAAGGCTTGGTGGTGCCCGGAGCACATCTGCGGCCGATGTAAGTACCGGTTATGATACTTTCCTGCAGAGATCACTCGTTCGACTCGAGGCCAAACCATTCGCCAGTCGAGCTTTTTCTCCAAGGCTAATCCGACGCAGCGGTGTGTCTGTACCAATTGCAAGTTGAATTATCTTCTGACTCGTTGAACCTGGGATACCATTTGCATATCTCTTCTGAGCCCCAGCTCACTGTAAGGCCTCGATCTTGCAGTCCAGTACTTACCTCTAGGCGCGGATTCGCTCAAGCAGCGCCGGTTCCCGGTAAATTCTCCTGAAGCTAACACACATGCCGGTTCAAATACCTCACAGAATGGCTTGGTAGTGCCCGGGGCACATCTGCTTCCGATATCTGTAGCAGAAGTTTAACACATTAGCTGCAGAGATCGCTCGTTCGACTCGAGCCCAAGCCATCCGCCAGTCGAGTTTGTTTTTTTCTCGAGGATTCCTTCAATCCAGCGGTGCGTCCGTACCGAATTGGATTTTGACTTCTAATTTAAGTTAACTTTGGTGTGTCTTTTCAGCTCACCAAGTACCTCCAGGAACGGATTTATACTCTGAGCTCAGGCTGCCATGCAGCACCGGTTCCTGCTAAATTCTCGTGAAGCTAACGCACATATCCTCGTTCAAACACACTACATAATGGCTTGGTAGCGCCCGGGGCGCATCTGCTTCCAATATCTGGAGGAAGAACTTAACACATTAGCTGCAGAGATCGCTCGTTCGACTCGAGGCCAAGCCATACGACTGTAGAGTCAATCCTTTTTTTCGAGGCTAATCCAAACCAGCGGTGCTTCCGTACCGAGTAGGATTCGACTCGTCTAACTCAAGTGAACTTTGGTGCCTTTTCAGCTCACCAACGCCAGTTCAGTCACATTCATTGACTAAATATGGAGCACTTCTTTGATCGTCTTCCAGTGGTGTCCAGGCCACACCGCATTGCCGCTCCCCGCAGCCTCGCTCCCCGACCTCTCCACTCCATTCGCCGCGTCCCAACCCGGATTGGCTGCCCCACTGCTGAGAAGACCCGACAAGATCGTTTTCGCCTCCGCTTCTTCAACGTTTTCTCCGGTGATGCGGTCCACATGCTCGACCGTGGTGTTGAATCGCGTCCCGAGCTCGTTCAGGCTAGCCCGGTCGCCCTCGAGTCGGAAAATTTGGTTCTCGAGGTGCGAGGGTGGCAGGGCCGTCAGAATATATGCGACAAAGCCTGCGTATTTGTTGCGCATCAGGTACAGGCCAAAGGCAGAGTTGTTCAGAACAAGACGCACCGGCAATGTCGTCGATGGAGGTGAAGGACGCGGGCGCCTCCCCTTTGCCGACGATTCTCACTTTTCCGTCGTCGGCGTACCCGAGAACCCACGGTATGTATTCGATGAAGAGGCCGGGCTGCGAGGGTATTCAATAGCCGCAAAATCACGAATTGAATTCACAGCGCACAAAAATTCTGGTTGAAGGGATGTTGAGGAATTTCAGATACTCTGGTGGTTACAAGTTGACGGGCGAGACAGGCGATAGGGTATATTCGCACCTGCTGCCTTATGCTTGTCCCCGGTACCGAGCGTTGTATCGTGGAATCCCTCCGGCTGTGCGTCCGAAGCCGCCCCGAATTCGGATGGCAGAAACAGCTTCACCCCCGCGATCTTCGCCGCGTCCGCCAGCGCCTTCTGCGCAGAGAGCGCTTTGATATTCACCGTAGAAATGACGACGTCTATCTTGTGCTGGTTGAATACCGCAGAGACTACCGCGGCATCGCTATAATCGACGTGCACGACCTGAACCGTCGGAGGTACCGACTTCGTCGAAGATCCTGGCCGTGATAGTAGGATAACGGAGACATTGTGGGTAGCGAGAGCGCCGACAATGGGTAGTCCTATCGTCCCGCCTCCGACCACGGCGAAAGATCTGTAAGCAGACATTTAGGTGAATTGGCTGATTCACCGTTCACGGTCTGGTATTTAATACGCGCTGGATTGGTACCAGAGTTACAATTACACATTCGCCGCGACATCGGAAGATGACAGACACTGACCAAGAGAGCAGTAATCTGACAGAGAAACCTGGGAGTCTGACCAACCACCCCGGGGATCGCAACTCCCTGGCCGGTTTTGACGAGCGATATAATAGTCTGCTTGATAATGTAACTGCAAACGAGAGAGATTTTATGCCACTTTTTCCACTCACTGCGAGGATCAAAGTGAGATTCCCATTTCATTGGGAGATGGCTGGGGCGTTTCCTGAACCACGATTCAAGATCGATTCGGGGGGAAGTCTTCAAGTACTTGAATCTACGCAGGGGAGGTGAAACGTCAGCGCAAAAGCCTTGGGAAGACTGTCCAACGGAGCATGATAGCTCTCACCAGCCAATGACGCGTCGAAACGCGTCGGTAACGCGAGAAGATGGTGGCGGGAGGAAAGTTGCTTGTAGTCAGGTGACTCGGCGATGGGACAACAAAGCCACACAACGTACACGTCCTTGAATCCTTTTTTGGAACTTTGACCGCCTTGTTCGACCTTTCTCTGTGTTTGCATTACTTCACGTTCACCCACGTCCGCACTTGGTCCGCACTCATCTACACTCATACAGCTCCGCTAGCTGTTGCTCGCGTTCACATGATGCCTTGATGCGCCGTTACCCACACGACGACGCGCAGATCGCACATGCCATTGACAGATATAAAAGCAGCCAATGTCTGAAGTCGTTCCAGCCTTCTCCGCTTCCCTCGTTCACCGCCGTCCCGCCGGCGTCATGTTTGCATCCTCAGTTGTCCTGCTTTTCACCACGCTCTTTCCTCTCACATCAGCTACACCCACGGCCAGCCCTGGGCGTGCAACAGCTTGTTCCCCTCCGGTGGCCAAGAACATCTCGTTCGGGACTCCCAACCTCGCAAACCAAGACGGCAGCGCGTCCATCGGCCCGATGGAATTGGGGGTGGATAATCTCAACGACACTTTCTTGGTCGTTATGTGGGTGCCCGAAGTGCCAGTAGGACAGTGGAACCTGGTCAAGGCAGGGCCAGCCTTCTTGATCGAGTCCGTCTTCTTCACTGCTACATTCCTCTTTACTCCTTACCTGAACTTCGTGCTCAGACATGCGCACCTCCCCGGAAAGCACCTGACTGCGGTTCAAGCCGGAGGATTCCTGAACATGGATGTTGGGCCCCTGAGCCAACAGTGAGTTTTATTGCAACGCACTCCTTGGGATCGCCTTGCTAACTACGTGTTTCAATTTGCAGGCTTTGGAACATCACCTGCACGACATGTCCCGCAAATGGCTTCGCCGACGACTGCACGTTTGAGAACTTTCCCTTCCCAGGCTCGCCGGTGCAAACGCAAGTCTGTATCGGGAACCAGACTGTCGCGGAGTTGGGGAACGAGACGCAGATTACGGACTGCCAGGGTCCGCAGGCGCTGGGTACTTTGATGAAAATCAATTACCATCTGTACTGATGAGTTCTTGTTCTTTTCTTTTTGAACCATCGGATGATGAATGGGCTTGTGACGCACAAAATCTTCCCGTGCTATTGTCAAGGAATAATCTCCGGTCGGTCAGGACTATTCAATAGTTCACAAGAATTCCGAATGACTCAACAGGCTTAGTCAAGTTTATCACTTGAGATCGAGTCGAACGAGGGGTCTCTGCTGCAAATGTAGTATTCCCAATCATCTGACGCAGGTACGCACCACGCGCTATCAAGCGTTTTCATACCGTATCTGCGCAGATAAGCTACGGACGAGAATTGCGATTCAGAACAACAACCTTCTCGTGCTTACCACGCGAACGAAGAAGAATCGCTTGACCTCGAGTCGAATGAGCAATCTCTGTGCGGGTAACCTATCAACCTTCCAACCATCGGATGCAGATGTGCACCGGGCACTGCAACTGCATTGGCAACGACCGTCTTACGCTGTCTCTGGCTTCGAATCTCGACTCCTAGACAGGATTGTTCGTGAGTAGCGAGCACCGCTCCAACTTAGGAGTTGAACGGCTTGCCCACGAAAACAACTCACACAAGATGATCCGCTCCTGATGGGCGCACACCACGATTCCTTGAGTGCCGCTCGGTACGTTTGTGTAAACTACTTACATGTGAAAGATATCCTAAAAGAAAAGGATATCACACTGCTCGTTTCATCACAGCTCGTCGCATCTCCTCCAACTCCGGCCAAGAGGGCAGGCCAAAGAGCGTCGGCATCCGGGTCCAGAACGCCAGTTGCGCGTCATCGAATGCTTTTCGTCCAACACTCTCGCATTGGGAACAAGGCCCATCATCTGTAAGGGAGAATGCCCAACTCCCGAGTGTATCCAAATCATTCCTTTCCCCATCGTAGCTGTTCCAACCTGAGAGGATCTCCCGAGCCTGAGAGACTACATCTTCGCAGTTGTCCGTGCAAGATTCGGCAGGAAGACTGGCGAGGAATTTGTGTGTTAATGCCGTGGCTCGCACGAGGTGGACGTGGGAGGTCAGGCATACGCGTTCGTGTATACCTAAGCCGTGCCCGCGTGCTGCCGCATCCAAAAATTCCCGGGATGGGTATTGACATACGCCGTAGTAGATCGTAGGAAGAAACCAGAGTGCGCCAACTTCTGAGGCAGCGTGAAGGGCGATCATATCGGTGTCGATGCCATCGGGGAAGTCCAGGTGGATAGGTTCCACTGCCATTCCTGAGTTGACGGCCAGGAATTTCGAGAAGTCGTGGGGGTACATAGATGAAAGATGATCTAGTGCACGCCCGAAGAGATACTGCACATCGTATTTGTGTGCTAGTCGCATAACACCGATAACAGTGTGAAAAGTGGTGGCGGCTGGTGCCGGCATGAAAAAACTGAGAGACATTAGCTATCGCTCCAGCGGAATAGAAATGAGGCAAGTACCTCGAGTCAAAGACAGCTCTCAGAAATACTTCCACCTCTGCGGCCGAGTCATAAAGAACGACGACAGAATGGTTATCAATCGTTTCGCCTTCGGGATTCGCAGGTTGCGGGAAAGCCACCATGTCATAGAATACAGTTGAACGGGCGCCCAGGATGTGGCTGTAGACGCGGAACAGCTTATTTCCAGCACGAAGTATTAGATCGGCGTCTGGGAACCACAGGTCCTGGACGCGTTCCAGTTCGGCTGCCGCTGACATGGCAGTCGAGAACAAGGAGAGGTAAGCACGTGCCCGCGTAAATCCATCATTGATGCGCCAAATATGCCACTATAACACTTGTCTCTGGCCACCACAACCTCCGCTTAGGCTACGTGCTACAGAAACCTGGGGGACCAGAAACTCCCCATGGATCAAGAGGTTCCTCCGGAAGCACTCCAACGCGCTGAAGACCTGTGGTTCCCGGACGCCACCCTTATCCTTCGCGCAGAAAACACGATATTTCGGGTCCATAGCGGCATTATATGTGCACGTTCTTCCGTATTCCGCGATATGAACACCTTCCCCCAACCCAAGCCTCTTGAAGCTGATACATACGAGGGGACGCCCGTCGTACGCCTCCATGACACCGCCAGGGATGTGGAAGTGTTTTTAAGAGCTGTATTCGATTCTGGGTACGTCACGGTGTTCTCAGTTCTGTCCTATTTGTAAAGTCCTCGCAGGTTCTTTATGCCCCCTCCATCTCCGACTGATTTCTACACCGTCGTCGGAATATTGCGCCTTGCTCATAAATACGACGTTCAATATCTGTTCCGCCGCGCTTTATGCCACTTCGAATCTGTGTACCCAACCAATCTCTCCCGATTCCTCGAAGTAAATATCAGTATAGCAGCCATGTCGAATTCGTAGCAGGAGACCCTAGAGTGGACCTCGCCGCCTTGCGTGCCGCCTCCGGAGTTGACGCACCATGGCTTCTCCCCACCATCTACTACAGTCTGTGTGTATATCCCAGGAGGAAGCTTCTCTCTGGGTCGGGGTGGGACACCCTCTGCCCCGATCAACAGCAAACGTGCCTAGTTTCGCCGGTCGACATGTTGCGCGGTAAACTGGGGACATACCGATTCCTTAGGGACCTACCAACTTCGCTCTGTTCCTCACCGGAGGAATGTCATGCCGCGATTGCTGATGCACGAGGCATCCTTGACTTCTGGATCGGCCAGAAATTAGATGTGAATCCATTGGACGAATCGGTTTTCGAGCATACAGGTTCTCAACTCTGCCTCGACTGTGGTCAGTTCGCCAGGGAAGAGTTCGCCGAGGGGCAGAAGTCATTTTGGAACCGAATGCCCGGCATCTTTGGCCTCGCTGACTGGGCCGAGTTGATGAAGACGAGAAGCAGGGTGATGGAGGTGAAGTCACAATGAAACTTTCTCCTCAAATTGAACCTCCGGAGGATTAGGTGCGTTGCTTCCGGCAGAATTCCGGTGACAATAATGTATCTCAACTCCAGGTTCTCACATCTGTTCAGGCAAAACTTATCTCTCCATCCGTCGTTGAACGTTCGTTGGTTTGTGCACGTGAATCCATGCATCTTGCTATCGTGATCTTTCGCTATGATTGAGTCGGTTGCCCTAAGCATCTTCCATTCCCCATGCGTTGAAAGGCTTCATTCGAGATCCGGATCGTACTCTGTGCAGCGTAAAGGTGCTCCGTTAACCCGAATCTCCGCAGAAAACCTCTGCGTCCGGAACATTAGATGCGGATGTGGCCCAGGCACCACCAAGCCTTGAATTCACTAGATCTGTACTAAATCAGATCCATTAATCTCACGAGAATTCCGAACGAATTTAAAGAAAGGACTCAACAGGCTTATTTATCACTTGACCTCGAGTCGAACGAGGGGGCTCTGCTGCGATTTTGTGCACAGCTTATCCGATGCAGATGCGCACCACGCGCTATCAAGCGTTTCCACAGCCGTATCTGCGTCTGCGTCTGCGCCAGAGATGCATTAGCTCGAAGAGAATTGCGAACAAAAAAAAAACTTCTTTGCCCCAAGCATATGGTTTGGTCTCGAGTCGAACGAGCTAAGTGAACTCTGCACATAACCTATTGACGTTCCAATCAATGGATGCAGATGTGCCCCGGGCACTACCAAGCCATTTTGTGGGGGTATTTAGGGGAGTTATATGTGCGATAGCCTCATGGTAATTGAACGGGAAACGTGCTCCTAGACCTAATACAACGAACTGCTTCGGATCTGTGCAATTAAGCAGGCGTTGGTGAGCTGGGGTTCAGGAGCGACATACAAGAGTCATCCTGAGTTGAGCAGGTGGGGAAAGAACACAAATTCCAAAGCTTTCAGCTTCGACGTGCCAAAAACAATCTACCTGGATTTTCCATGGCTTGAGCTCGAGTCGAACGAGCTGCGTCTTGCTGCAGGGTCCGCAGTGTGTACGTCGGTTGTTGTGCGCGTGGCAAGTGTGCACAACGCCCTATCAAGCCTTCCCACTACTGTATCTGCGCAACCCAGTGTCGTCAACTCAGACCAGTGAAGAGAATCGGAGCAAAAAAGCTTTCACCCTCACGAGCGAGCTCCGTCCGCCGCAACTTGGAGGTCCTACAACCGGTGTTTTACGCAGGCGTCACCGTGTAACTGCCTACACGGTGAAGTTAGTCCACTTCAAGTGCGCGTCAATATATCACATATGTGCGCATGCTAGAGCGGGTCCCCAATAACTCGCGCCATAATGTCGTAGGGCTGGAACTCGGATCGAACGAGCGAAATGATGAATCCGATGACATTGCCCACCAGACAGAGACATGGTGCATATCTCCCAGCCTGTTCACCCCAGAGACTGAAAAATCTGTTTGAGCGGAAAACAGAGCGCGCAGTGGGAACTAGTGTTGCCGCGGCTCGGCTTCCGGCGGCTAGCCGGTTCCGAGCCGATTGATTTGAGCAAGAACTATCACCAACCCACCTTCAAAATTTGCGACTTCAGAGACCCAAATAAGGCCTCTTGCATTGGAAACCTTCAGTTTGAAGCCCACGGTCGCCAGGCCTCAACGGCTCGGGCGGCTTAGCCGAACCGAGCCAGCCGTAGCCAGCCGGCGGCAACACTAGTGGGAACACTCGCTACATGGTTAAAAATCTGCGGTGAGCCGTGAGTGAGTTCAAAAAGGAAGTTATGAACCGCTGGCGCGTTCCAACGCGTTACCGACGCGAGGAGATGGTGGCAGGAGGAAAAGGACGCGGAATCACCTGATCACCATGCTGCTGAACAACAGAACCACACATGGTCGGCCGAAGTGCCGAACCGCGACTAGCACTTGCAGTGGGCGACGGCGACAACGACCTTTCTGGCTTCAAATTGGGTTACAAGCTCGACTGGCTTGCGGACTAGAAACGCTGTGTGAAAGCCTTCAATATCTGTGTTCTTTCCGGCGCCTTCAGCGTCGAGGCAGGGTCGACCGTCGATGTCCTTTGTTTTTCGGAGAACTTGTCGTCCTGGACGGAACCTTCCTCCGCCTGGCAACTGGGGGAAGTTTTGGGTGGCTTAGCGTGCTAGGCAAGTACCGGGATCGGTCTGGCTTGCTCTCGGTGACCCTGGGACTGCACTGCGTAGTCGTTTGACGTTCCCGCCCGGCGCCGATGCGTAGGGTCTAGCTGTTGTGTCATCACTCCCTCGCAGAGTCCCAGCATTCCACTCTACTCGACGCCATTGAGTGCGGATCTCGCTGCACCGATGCCGAAGAGATTGCCTCGCAGCGCTGCAACCGACTAAAAAACGACTGGAATGGAGGTGTCTTGCCGCCTGTGCACCAACTGTGCATCCGCGTCTCCTACGACCCGTGGCCATACGTCTACTCGTATCGCCGATCCTCAACATCACGGCGTGTGTGGTGGTCACCTCTGGTAGTATCGGAGCAGCTCGGAGGCATTTTCTTCGGGATGTGCGTATATGTCTGTTATCTGTGTATATGACTTCCCGATTCTGACCCGTCCCCCAGCACCATCCTGCTGCTCTTTCTATATCCGTTGTCACTTTAGGATCCAGAGGCTTACGGCGTTGATGACATGGGCTCCCTGTGCTACCCTCAACGCATCGTCCACCCAATCATGGCATATGACGACCCGCCCACCGTGACTGCTCTCACGGCGCGCGCCCGCTTGGCATGCCTCAAGACTGCTACATGCGCAGCTCAAGCACACGCACTGTCATCGGTCCTCGTCTCGACTCGTCATCCCATCAAGCGCGCTGCCCTTCACTCCGCGAGATGTGCGGACTACACAGAACATGGTGCGAGGCTCAGCAGGCGCGGACAACGACATGCGCCGCACCACCGCTGCGCGTGCACGTCGTCCTTTCAGATGAGGATCACTCGCCGCCTGCGGAGGATAGCGCGGAGAATGGCGGGCAGCTATATCATCATGCCCGTACTCCGACGCGAAGAAGATCAGCTGCACGCAGACCCTCTCTTCCGCCGCCACCATTTCTGCGGAAGCTTAGTGCAGACGACGACAGCGAACGATGAACACACACGGTGGTCTAGCACCCTCCGCCCGCGCCTGCTCGATGACCCCGTCCGTGCCACGTCAGCCTGCGCACGAGTACGGGTGTAGCGCGGGAAGCGGGAAAGGGGAGAGGACGAGGATAGTCGACACAGAGGCGCGGCTGTATCCCTCGTCTCGGGTGCCACGCCCCCAGCGCACCCGCACCCGCACCCGCACCCGCACCCCGACAGTTCTGCTGTGCGTCCGCCTGCAGAATGCCCGCTGCCGGCGCGCAACGGCGGTATTGCCCTTTGCACGGCGTGCCCCTCGTACTTTTGCAAGGGGCGCCCTCCGTGCCTCCGTACCCGACCGTCGCCGTCGCTGCCCACGTCGCCCGCACGTCGCCTGTCCGGCGTTCCATCCCGACGCATCCATTCCTCCGCTCTTTCAAAGCACCCCACCGTCGCCATTGCCATCCTATCCCCCGTGCCCGTGCCCATGTCTGGTGGCATCCTCTCAGACTTCGTAGTTGCGGCGGCACACGAGGCAGCTGGCGGTGGTGGTCGAGAGCACGATCATCGTCCGCGTCGCCTCCGCAAGCCTACGAGTGCTGCGAGCCCCGGAGCAGGGCCTCACCCTCACCCCCTACATGTACACGGCAGTCGTTTCGCTCGCAGACTTGGGCGTCCGCCGCCAGCTTCGGATGTTCCCTTAGTCTACGACTTTGTCGTGGACGTCGGCTGCGGCGGTGCCCGAGCAAGAGGCGGCAGTGGAGGAGAACACGACGTCCGTCCGCGTCGCCTGCCAGTGCTGCGAGCCCGGAGAGAAAAGGAGAGAATTCCAGTGCGACGGTCGCTTGGGTGCCGTATGCGACGGCGTCCTGCGGAAGTGGGTCGTTGTGGTGGAGGATAGGATGGATGGACGTTGCCTCCGCCGCCGATACCTCAGATTCTCTTGAGGTTTACGCATGTCCTTGCCGGCGTGCGGAATGCATATTGCTCCCCCGTCCTTGCGTTACGCGGGAGTGAGTCGGGAGCTAGGATGGACGTTGCCCAGCGCCGTCGGTAGCTCAGATTCTTCGAGGCTCACGAGCGGTCTCCCTCCCCCGTCCTGGCCGCCTCGCGACACTGTCACTACCCACACCTTCGTGCATCAGTAGATTCCAGGATCGTCTGGCGAGCGGTCCACTACCTCCGCCCCTCGTCGCATATTCTGGAGATGATGAGTGTGCATTGCACGGGCTGCGACATCGCGGGCCGTCCGTTTCATAGGAATCGAGGCCGCGTCGGAGGCTCGGCGCTCTGAGGCGGGCGAGGCGATATACATATGAAGCGATGATACTTTTCGGGGCTGGATCTTCAAGCCCATGGCTTTCGGGGGGTCGAGCACAGCCAAGCGGAAGGGGCTATGTGGCCGGCAGGCTCCGTCATCTTGAAGAGGACGTCTTGTTTCTGTTGTGTGTGTTTATGAGCCCAGATGTAGCACGTTCACTCTTTTGACCGAAATACTAGCATACTAGAACACAATTTCTTGTTCCCCCCGCGCTTCCTCAGCAGTCCTACATATGCGCGACATTGTAGGGCGGCTGCGGCGAGCTGAAGAGAAGGAAGACGTCCGTTTAATGCCTTGGCCATCATGCTGCGACAGTGAATTTGGTCAAAAAATACATTAATGGGAAGCAAAAAATTGTGAAATTTTGGGCCGCCGATTTGCGTTACGTTTTGGAGATTCGACGAACCCAGCCGTTACGCGTTAGGTGTTAGTATAATCGAATTATCATATTCGGAAGAATCCGGGTTTAGTTCGGTGTGTTCCGATCAAGTCACGCTCACGATTTCTTTCTTCATGACCACCATGCAGGGCAAACCATGGGCAGCTTTAGTGGGATTGATTTGCCACTATTGCTTCAAGGGGACGCATGTAAATGTCGAGGTTCTCAAATGCAGCAAATGCCATCGGATCAGTTACTGTGATACAGGTGCGTCGCAGCGTCGAGCTCTCAGCTCGGGTGGCATTTGTCTTGTCTGAACTGACTCGATTCTCGTCGCAGAGTGTCAAAAGGTACGCGCTTACAAGACTGAAAAGAGGGCGCTTCATTCATGTCTTCCTCTAGTCTGATTGGGAATCGCACAAAGTCATGTGTAAGGCGCTGAGCAAGCTCGAAAAAAATCTCGTCGCAGCAAGCAAACTTGTATCCATACTTCCCAAGGAGCCGACGACCGATGTTCAGCAACTGCGCAAACTGGCCGGCCAACAAATCGATGTGTATTGTGATTATCTGCCCGGGTATCACCCTTTTATAATGTTTCTGCCCGTGTGCTGACGTTTCGAAGACAGGATGATGAGACGAAGTATTCCTGGATTGAACGGGAACCGCGCTGTTTAGTCTGGTTGGCCCCTCCCGCTGCCATCTCTTCGTATTCTCATTCCTTGCCCAGTACGCGCACAGATATGGTGATACGCATGGAGGCTGTGCTGGAAGGCACGACGGTGGATGACACGATGCGCCTCATTCCTTGCCCAGAATGCAAGCTCAGCCTCTGCTGCTCCCGTGAGCATTGGGAAATTGCAGACAGGCTGCATCATGAACCATGCCACGATTTACGCGATAGCCCGTCTCAATGCTACTTGAATAAGTTGGCACATGGACAGAGCATGATTGCAGCTTCCTTTTTTCAAGATGCTTCTGGACATATGGCCTGGCTCCCCGACCGCATCAAACACAAATGGGTGTCGTTGGAGGGGCAGTCCTGGGGAGGCGAGTTCGATGATGAACTATGCAAGATCTCTGGAAAGTCAGACCCATTAATCCTGGGTGCAATCTCCGATACTCTGACTCTGCCCATGACAATTTTATATGCACTCAGCAAGCTGAGCGATGGTGATGGGTGGACTCAAAAGCAAACACTGATGGTGCACGTCCGTGTTTTTCTCTCTCCTGGTTGCCTAGGTGTTTCTGAACCCTTAACCAGATTGTCGGTGCCAGCTCCAGGGAGTGGAGCTGCAGCCGTGTCTTCGAAGAAATTCTGCATCGCACTCCCCAAGTAAAGACACTCAAGGTGCGATCAATTCTGAAGTGATCAAGCCATTAATGAATCTGCAATGGTAGATCATCATGTGTGGTCCGGAAGCCCCTGATCGCAAAACTCATAATGTTGAAATTTGTCGGCATGTTCAGTCTCGCTCAATTGTCCTCTCACTGATAAGTTTCCAGGAATTGCAAAGTTGAGCGCGGTTGTTCATATGTGCTTGAATTTGTCCCAGAGTTGGTCCTTGCTACCATGTCTTGAACCGGCTTATCCAGTGTCTTTACAGGGCATACCACGACTTTGTGCGAGAACAAGGCAGCGATTTCGAACGTCCCGATCTCTGTATCGGCTTCAACTCCGGGGCCAACCACTCTGCTAGCTTGGGCTATACTTGGCCGGCCACCTTCAAACTTCTCGTTGAGCGCAAAATACCGAGTCTGATCACTGTATGCCCATGCGATGAACTCATGCTTTTATTAACATTTGCCATAGGCGTTCGGCCGTGAAGATGCAGAAAAAGATGCAGCCCTCCTCCGTGCGGCTGGTGCAGCATTGCATCCCGCACTTGGCCCCATACTCAATCCCTGGGGAAGCATGAAGGCAGTTCCGTCGCCGCACAGTACATACGGGTTTCTGGTGAACAGCGGATGGTTGGCGGGTGGATTCAAATGATCACCGCCTTTACTCTCCCCGTCTTCCAAGCGCACTCGCATTCGCACGCACCAATCAACGACTTCGCACTCCAACCGCCGTTTTGCTCGCACAACACCGCGGAGGATGGAAGCGGAAGGAGGCTTTGCGAGCGCCAATTTGAATGCGCGTCATTATAGTTTTTTGTCCTCTAGTGAATGCACTCTTTTTTCCGTCCTCTGCTTAAACATTGTCTCTTCTCCTTCCAACACCGTTTTCCATCGATTCCCGCTTGAGTAATTTCCACCTTAACCAATGTTTGTGCAGGTCGATGTCCCCACACTCCAACGCCTCTCTCATCCTCTCTGCGATTGATTATGCCGCGCAGAGCTTCCTCTACGTTAGTCCTTGCGTGGCTCATCCCCGGCCCTTCACGTAGTTTTGTCCCCTCGACTGGGCGGCCCATCTAGACGATGTCTGGCGTCACTTCCAACTCGCACGCGCAATCTTTATCCTCTGGCCAATGCCTTTTGCAACCGTCAACGAGGGAATGTTGGAGGCGGGTTTACTGTTCACGGCGCATACTGGTGCGGGTTCGTTCGTTCGTTCTTTAGTTTCACAGGCTCATTGCAGCATTTTCTCCCAGTTAAGCGGATTTGTGGATGAATTCTGAAGATCTGAAGACGTGTCCCGACATACAGAGCGGTCACGATTCGACCTTGGCTGTATATCAGATCCACAGAACCAATGCCTCCACGTCGCACGGAGCAAGTTGCACGCGCCAAACGAGCAAGTTGGCAAGTCGCGCGAGTAACGTCTCGGCTCCATCTCTTTGCACTTACTTACCGCCTGCCCCACTCACAGTGGTTCCCGTTCTGGCTTCACTTTCCATCCTGCACCAGCCGACTCTCGACCGCAATTAACGGAGATTCCATCCTCCGCACACCAACCAGCTCCCTTGGGAAGACCAGAATCCAGATCGGCGCTGGTACTGCACGTAGTGCGGAGCAGTCAGGATCCGTTGCAGGGTCTCGTCGTGCAATCCACTAATATACGAAGAAGACGTGAGGGGCATGTCCGCCGAAGCTCATGCACCTCACGAATCTGAGGTGATCATGCGGCGCCGGGAAGCTTCTGTGTCATCTACTACGACTTTAATTGCTGACTTGAGAGTCATCTGCGCCGGCCACTCGAATTCGACCGGGAGTGGGTTATAAAATGTTAAATTATTGTGCGCATGGGCACAGAATCATCGCAGCGTAGTAACTCCGTTCAACACCATTTGTCTGGCCTGGGGCGAGCCAAATGGACGATGCGCTGGGCAATCTTTCTGCGTTTGTTCTTTACTTTCGAGGCAAAGCGGTAAACCCGGCTCTTGAAGGTTTCGCGCTCAATCAAGAGATCGACTGGCGGAGAATTAGACACGGAAGGGGCGAAGTTCGAACAAGGGTGTGTTCTCACTAGTGAGGTCATCGTAGGCTGCGGCATCCTTGCTGGCGGCCGCCTCCATGATCATATCTTTCAGCGCTTGCGCTTTCGCTCTTGCAACGCGGGGCCAGGCCTCCTCCTCGATCCTAGAAGGTCGTACCTCAGAGGGCGTCGAGAAGGTCAGAGAAATGTCTGTACCTCCCGATAGCTTCGACCTCCTTGAAAAAGTCCTCGGGATCGCTCAACTCCTCCATCGTCGACAGATCATGCGTGAAATTGACCATAACCTTACCCTGAGGCGGTCGCTTGACGGATATAGCGGCAGATACCTCAGATGAAGATGAACTCCGGTCGTCGTCGTTTCTTTGATCTTTACCGGGCGTGTAATCTGGATCCGGTGGAGGAAAACTACCTGCAGCGAATCGAGTCAAATTCAAACACTATGGTTCAACTAGGATGCGCGCACCAGATTGAGATACGGAAGAACTTGATTCGTCCCTCAGGCCCTGAACCAGGGCGTGTTCCTCACCAGAGACGGGTGGCATCGCGGATTGGGCGCGCTGAGAATCCTCCCATTCCTTCTCGGCAAGTGCCCATTACTTCTTCTGCACGTCTTTTCGTAAGAAGCGGTGTGCCCGAATGAGCTCGTCGGCGTCGAGAGCATATTCGATCGGTTCCTCTGTGAAACGAGTGGGGCTTCTGACTCTTGCAAAGCAAAAGCCTGTGATATAGCAATCACTCCAAGGCAATGAAGTCGACAGCTTCAGTGGATCCCGGGAAGACGGATGAGCCTCGTTTGTCACAGGGAGAATCGGCAAGGACATGGATGGCTCGATGCATTTATCCCGAATCGCGGGTGGTACCCCTCTCAGAATGAAATGCACAACACATTTGTTGTAGGGCTCCCAGTGCATATGAAGACCCCACTGGCGCTGTTGGAAGAACATTCGTTAGGGATGGACGGCCCATGAACGCCACGTCGCTACGCACGTCTACGACGACAGCGTATCTCTTGCTTGTGAGCATTTTGCAAGCAGCGACAGCTTCAGAATCTTCACGGGTGTCTGCGTTGAGCGAGGCAACAGGGTCGATCGTGAATACAGCACAAGCTCCAGAAGTGGGGAGAATCTTTCGAGCCATCGTGTTCGTCTTGGAGCAGCTCTACTGCCACTGGGCGCCCGCCTGCCTGATAGCGTAGAGAAAAAGAGTTCAGCATCACGTCAAACGGTCAAGGACAAAGGATAAAGCTTAAAGAACTCATCCCATATTGATCCCATCACTGGTGCCGTGGCGGTGGTGCATCATCACGCGCTCTTGCTTTCCCGGCTGGTTCCGGATTGAACCGGTCTCTGAATCTTGCACGGTTGATTTCCTAGGCCTGTTTCAATTCTGTTTAGTAATCTGTTCTACGAAACCTCGGGGCTGCAGCAATATCCCGGCACTAATTGCCCAAAAAAAATGTACATATTTTCTCTTTAACCCCTTCTTCCAACATAACTTCGTACGCAGGTAACAAGACAGATATAGATGAAGGGCTAGGGCTAGAGGCAACTACCCCCTGATAGAATCTGGTAAAAAGAGAGCGTAAAACGAGACAACGAACCAATTGAACCGTGGGAATTCCGCACGTTAGTTCCGTACGTCTACTCCGTATGCTGGAAATTTAAAGGAACAAAAAAAAAAACGAGGACATCTTGGCAGTGGCTTGGGCTCGAGTCGAACGGGCAAGCTTTGCATTGAACTTTACAGGCCATTTAATGTAATGCAGATGCACACCGCGTGCAACCAAGCCTTTCCTATTGCCATTTTACTCTCCAAAACCTCCAGATTTTTCAATCGGATTCGAAGGAAAGCAAAAGAGAACAAAAAGGGATTCCAGATATGGAGTAGTATGGCTCAGGCTCCAGTCGAACGAACAATGTCTGCTGGAATGACCATCATGCACGAAAAACAACGGCACGCAGGTGCACACCGGGTGCGACCAAGCCTTCCTCATTCCCTTCACTTCTCTTTCTCACTATATGAGTCCTTTGCTTTCCAGCCAATTTCAAACAAAAGAGATCGGAACAAAAAAAGTATGTTCTTGGTCTTCGGAGCCATGGCTTGGACTCGAGTCGAACGAGCAATGTCTGCTGACTCTAACAAACAACACTAACGCACGTGGATGCACACCGTGTGCTTCCAAGCCTTTCTCACTCCTTCTGTGCATGGTAAACGACCTACTCTTCCACTATCAAATTTTCGGAAAGGAGTACAAAAAACAGAATTCAACTTCCACAATGGCTTGGGCCCGAGTCGAACGAGCAACGTCTGGTGTACTTGGTTGCGGAAGAATAACGGCGCGCAGATGCACACCGTGTGCGACCAAGCCTTCCCTCTTCCGTGTGAGACCTTGTACGAGTCCCACTCCTCCGAAAAAATTCGGCCTAAAAAAAGCGGAATAAGCACGGACGAGTGGCTTGGGCCCGAGTCGAACGAGCAACTTCCAGATCAAGACTGACACGCAAAAAGCAATGTATGCGGATGCACACCGAGTGCGACCAAGCCTTCCCCATCCCCTTCTCTTGCTGTAGGAAGCGTCACTTTTCCGATCAACATCTGTGTGGACGGGAGAATAAAAAAGATATCTGTTTTCTTACTATGGTTTGGGCCCGAGTCGAACGAGCAACTCCTGCACCCCCTCGTATAGCAGTGATGGAATGCGCATCGCGTGCTTCCAAGCCTTGAGGTCCTTGTCCCTTCTCGACTTCTACAAGTCATATTTTGTCCAGTCAATTTAAACAAAAGACATTAGAACAAAAAAGTAGGTTCCTGTCAGGCTTCGATTCGAACGAGCACCGCTGAACTTGCAGTTATCGAGGAAAAACGGCCCGCAGATGTATATCGAGTGCTTCCAAGCCGTTCTTGACTCCGTTTGAGCCTTGTACGAGTGCTACTTATCTTTTCAACAAAATTTTGAAGCCGGCACGCAGATGCACACCGCGTGCAACCAAGCCTTCCTTACTCCCCATTCCCTTCTCTTGCTGTAGGAAGCCTCACTTTTCCGATCATCATTTACATGGAAGGAGGGAAAAAAGGGTCGGTCTGGCTTATGGCTTGGGCTCGAGTCGAACGAGTAACCTCCGCTGTATTAGCCGTAATTGAAGGACAACAACACGCAGATGCACGCCGTGTGCTTCCAAGCCTTTCTTGGACCATTTGTGCCTTGTATGAGACTTACTGATCTTTCCAATCAAAGTGGGGAGGAGAGCAAAATAAAAAGGAATTCATCAGTTAAATACACGGCTTGGGCCCGAGTGGAACGAGCGATGTCTGCACTAAGTTTCGCCAAGTTCCATTTACTATACTGTATTATTTCGTTCAATTCGATAGTCACGCATCACGCACCCCCCTATCGATATCGAAATATGGTAGTGGTCACGCGTCACGCGGGGGCGTATCGAATTGGTTTGGTGGCCCAATAAATTCACAGACAAGTTTGGAGGTACTATATGGTATGTAGCACCGATTTTGGGCCTCTCTGCTGTTTTTCCGGTGTCTTTCAGTGCCAGGCAAGCTATCAGGCGAATATCCGGCCGTTTTGTGGTTCAAAAACAAGCAGAACAAAAAAAAAAAATCTGAACACCTCGCACCAAAGCTTTTCTATTCGCAGAGTGGATTTGATGAGTCTTTTCCTGAAGATCCCAGGTCGTTTGGGACAATTATCGAAATTTTGGTCGTTGTCACGCACCTCCGGGAGGACTGTCGAAATATCGAATTGGTCAAACCGGTCACACGTCACACCCCAGTTCGATTTGAACGAAATAATACAGTATGCCGATGCACACCGTGCGCCTCCAAGCCTTCCACATTCCCTTCTCGACCTTCTCCAAGTCGCATTTTTCCCCCGTCAATTCAAACAAAAGAGATTGGGAAAAAATTGTTCTTTGCCCTCGGGGCATGGCCTGGGCCCGGGTCGAACGGGCGACGTCTGCTGAACTGGTCGTGATAGAGGCAAAACTGCACGCAGGTGCACACCGAGTGCAACCAAGCCTTTCCTCCCTCCGTTTTCGTCCTCCACAATGCACAATTCTTTCAACGAACATCCAAGCAAGAAAAAAAAATCACCTGGTGTCTGGTGTATGGCTTGGGCCCGAGTCGAACGAGCACCTCTGCTGGATTGACAATCGTGTGCCGACAAAGCACAACACGCAGATGCACACCGAGTGCTTCCAAGCCTTTCCTGCCTCTCCTTCGACCAGGTACTAGTCCAATTTCTTCAGTCATCTTTACGGTAAAAAGGATACAAAGAGCATCCTGACACAGGCAAATGGCTTAGATGGAAGGAGAAAAAAAGGGTTGGTCCGGCCTATGGCTTGGGGCCGAGTCGAACGAGCGACGTCTGTTGAACTCGATGGTAGTGGAAGAAAAAACGCCACACAGATGCACACAGATGCACACCGAGTGCGACCAAGCATTTCCTCCCTCCCTCCGCGCCTGGTAAGTCATATGAAGCCTGTCTTCTCAATCAATGTTTGCATGGAAGGGGGAAAAAACAGTAGAACAGTCAGGCCATGGCTTGGGCTCGAGTCGAACAAACACACTCTGCATTGTATTCACCGGTACTGTCAAATGAGATGCAGATGCACACCAAGTGCTTTCAAGCCCTCCTTACTGCTTTTGAACCGTGCACAAGTGCTGTCCTCTCCCTGAATTTTTAGGAATGAGAGCTTTGAAAAAAAAGAAAAAAAAGGAGACATGAGAATAACTAGAATGGCTTGGACTCGAGTCGAACGAGCGACGTCTGCTGTAGGGACTGGTCATCGAGGAATTTGAACAGATGCACACCGTGTGCAACCAAGCCCTATCACCCTCGCTTTGAATCTTGCACGAATCCTATCCTTTCCAATCACCATCATGAGTTGAAAGCCACAAAATTTTTTCGACCATCGAACCGGTTGAATGGCGTTCAGACCGATCTAGGATTTTTCCGACACCCGAGTCGAATGAGCAACTCCTGCACGATTGTTTCTGGGAAAGGAGTGATGGAATACGGATGCACGCCGCGAAGCCTTCCTTACTCCCCTTCTACCTTGGTATGAGTCTTATCCTTTCCAATCAACAGCTATTGAAGGGAGAAAGAATACCTCATCAGTCAAAAGTATGACTTGGGCCCGAGTCAAACGAGCACCTCTGCTGAACTCGCAATTAGAGAAGTAGAGAACGGCCCGCAGATGCAAACCGTGCGCTTCCAAGCCATTCTTCCCTCCCTCCGAATCGAAAAGAACGGAACGCAGATGCAGACCCCGGGCAACCAAGCCTTTCTTCCTCTTCGTTTCTCAACCTTGTACGCGTCCAATTTCTTCAGGCAACACCTTATCAATGGAAAGAGCGAAAAAAAAGATGCTCTCATTCTTGCAGTGGCTTGGGCCCGAGTCGAACGGGCGATGTCTGCTGCTACCAAGACAACAGCGTGCAGATGCACACCATGTGCTTCCAAGCCTTCCATCCTCCCAATTCGCCCTCCGCGATGCATAATTCTTTCAACAGATTGTTCCGGAGAAAATTAGGAGGAAAACAAAAACAATCCGGAACATTGAAAGGCTTGGGCTCGAGTCGAACGAGCACCTCTGCTGGACTGACCAACATGCACGAAACGGCACTCAGATGCACACCGGGTGCGACCAAGCCTTCTCCGGTCCAATCTCAACCTGTTTGAAGCGTATCTTCTCAACGAGTGGATTAAGGGCAAGGGCCAGAGTCAAATTTCTCCCTTGAGATCTGGTAGAAAAAGAGCATAGAACGAGACAACGAACCAATTGAACCGTGGGAGTTCCGCACGTTAGTTCCGTACGCCGACTCCATATGATGGAAAAGGGAGAAAAACAGGGCTGGGCTGGTATATAGTTTGGGCTCGAGTTGAAGCAGTAACGTCTGCTGAACTGCAGTCAAGAAGATGGTACAGCACGCAGATGCACACCGATCGGTGCAACCAAGCCTTCCTCCCTCCCTCCCTCTGAATCTTGCATGAATCCTGTCCTCCACCTGGCATTGCGGCAATAACCAGAAGGGAAAAAAATCTTATCCGCGCGGCGAGCAGGGCTTAGACCCGAGTCGAACAGGTGATGTCTGCTGCATGCAGTCGTGGAAGAGAAGAACGGCACGCAGATGCACACCGAGTGCAACCAAGCCTTACTCCCTTCTTTTGAACCTTGTACGAGTCCTATGCTTCCGCTGAATTTTGTAGGATAGAAAGAAAAAACCCCACAGCGACATGCGAATGGCTCAGGCCCGAGTCAAGCGGGCGATGTCTGCCGTATTGCCCTAATTGAAGAACTGTACGGCGCAGATGCACACCGTGTGCGGCCAAGCCTTCCTCGTTCCCTTCTCGAGTTTTACAAGCGAGGTTTTTTCCAGTCATTTACAAACAAAACAGATGAGAACAAAAAAGTATGGTCTTGATACTATCCGGAGCATGGCCTGGGCCCGAGTTGAACGAGCAACGTCTGCTGTACTAGCCGTCATTGAGGAGAAAAACCGCATGCAGATGCACACCGAGTGCTTCCAAGCCGTTCTTCCTCTCCTTCTACCCTATACAAAGCCTAGCTGTCTAATCAACATTTGCATGGAAGGAGGGGAAAAAGGGTTGGTCTGGCCTATGGCTTGGGCTCGAACCGAACGAGCGATGTCTGCACTGAATTTTTCAGGCCGTTCAATGTAATGCAGATGCATGCCACATGCGACCAAGCCTTCCCCCGCACAAATCCTGTCTTCCGCCCAAATGGTAGGAACAAGAATTTTGAAAAGAAAAACAATTACAGAAACCCGGGAATGGCTTGGGCTCGAGTCGAACGAACAGCGTCTGCGTTAAATTTGCAACAACTCTTCGAATGAGATGCAGATGCACACTGTGTGCTTCCATGCCTTCCCCGTTCCATTTGTGCTCTGTAGAAATTCCGACCTAACTCTATCTTTTCCAATCAACATTTGAATGGAATTTGAAGGGAGAAAAGAAAAAGAATTACACAGAATTGGGAATGGCTTGGGCCCGAGTCGTGCGAGCGATGTCTGCATCAAGTTTCGCCAAGTCCCATTTACTGTATGCCGATGCACACCGTGTGCTTACAAGCCTTGCACATTCCCTTCTACCCTCCACCCAACCTCCACCACTCGTGTTTTTCAGCCAATTTAAACCAAAGAGATTGGAAGAAAAAAGTATGTTCTTGGGCTTCGGAGCATGGCTCAGGCTCGAGTCGAACGAGCGACTCGTGTCTGCATCAAGTTTCGCAAGAAGCTTACAATAAGATGCAGATGCACACCGTGTGCTTCCAAGCCTTCCTTACTCCCCATTCCCTTCTCTTGCTGTAGGAAGCCTCACTTTTCCGATCATCATTTACATGAAAGGAGGAAAAAAGGTTGGTCTAGCTTGCCTATGGCTTAGGCCCGAGTCGAACGAGCGATGTCTGTTGTACTCGTTGGTAGTGGAAGAGAAGCACGGAACGCAGATGCACACCGAGTGCTTTCAAGCCTTCCTCCCTCCCTTCTACCCCGTACGAAGCCTGTCTCATCATTCCAACAGATCGTTCCGGAGGAGAACGCAAAAAAAAAAAATCGAAAACTTGAATGGCTTGGGCCCGAGTCGAACGAGCAACGTCTGCCCTAAATTTTCCAGGCCGTTCAATATGCGACCAAGCCTTTCCGTTCCATTTTTGCCCTCTATGCAGCCTGTCCTTTCTTGTCAATTTCATAGCAATTTTAAAGACAGGAGAATGAAAAGAAGACGGACGATACAAACAATGGCCTGGGCTCGAGTCGAACGAACACCGTCTGCTGAACTGCCAGTGGTCGTGAGAGAGGAAAAACTGCACGCAGATGCACACCAGGTGACCAAGCCTTTTTTCCTCCCCATTCCCTTCTCTTGCTATACGAAGTCGTATCTTTTCCAGTCAATTTGAACACAAGACATTAGAACAAAAGAAATGTTCTTTACCTTCACGGCATGGCTTGGGCCGAGTCAAATACGCAACCTCTGCATTGTATTCTCCGGCACTATCACACCGTGTGCTTCCAAGCCCTCCTCACTCCCTTCTCGACCTTGTTTGAATTGTATCTTTCCACGAACGATGAAAGGGAAGAGGATAAAAATACTATACTGATCAGTAAACCAGGGTCCACTGGGGAATGGCTTGGGCTCGAATTGAGCGAGCAATGTCTGCCCTCAATGACGCGAGTTCTGCACCGTGTGCTTCCAAGGCTTCCCCTTCCATGTGAGACCTTGTACGACTCCCACTCCTCCGGGAAAAGTAGGCCTACAAAAAAGCGGAATGAGCACGGACGAGTGGCTTGGTCCCGAGTCGAACGAGCGATGTCTGCTGAACTTGCGGTGGTCGAGGAAAACCGCACGCAGATGCACGCCGTGTGCTTCCAAGCCTTTCCCATCCCATTTTTGTCCTGTATAAAGCCTGTTTTTTGAACAAAATTTGTAGGAATGAGAATTTCGAAGGAAAAAACTTAGAAGGATTCGTGGTTATGGCTTGGGCCCGAGTCGAACGAGCGACGTCTGCTGAACTCGCGTTAATCGACGGCACGCAGATGCACACCAAGTGCTTCCAAGCCTTCCTCCTTTCCTCTTTCTCCTCCATCTTGACCTTGTAGTTGCCTTGTAAGAGACCTCTCTTTCCAATTAAATTAACTTTTGTGTGGAAGGAGAAAAAAAAAACCGGCTCCAGCTTGAAAGAATGGCTTGGGCTCGAGTCGAACGAGCAACCTCCGCTGTACTCGATGGTAGTGGAGGAGAAAACCGGCACGCAGATGCACACCGCGTGCTTCCAAGCCGTTCTTGACTCCGTTTGAGCCTTGTACAAATCCTGTCCTCTGCTCGATTTTGTAAGAATGAGAACTTATGAAAAAAAGACGGAAGACCCTCAGGTGAATGGCTTGGGCCCGAGTCGAACGAGCGACGTCTGCTAAACCTGTTCCTACTAAGACAACAGCGCGCAGAGGCACACCGTGTGCGACCAAGCCTTTCCTAGGGGTATTTTAGCCTTGCTAGGCGTGTTTTAATCCGTGTAATTCCGATATAGGCGCTTACACGCGCGGGAAGCACCGACGAGAGGCCGGATTCGTTGGGCGTCGGCCGTGGCCAGGATTCAGGATTCAGGAACCTTAGAAGACCCAAGAACGGGGAGAACGCGAAGACGAAGGCGGGGGCCGTAGGTGGGTGCAGAGTGGGTTGGCGGAGGCGAGAGAGCTGGGTATACGTTTATATGTGGGGACAGAGAAGGAAGCGTGGAATAAGACAGATCTAAGACAGAAGAGGAAGAAAGAAGGCGGGAAAGGAGGGGCTGGGAGAGTTCCTTTCCGACTCGGCGGAGGTGGTGGTGGGTTTGGAATTGTGCTGCAATTCAGAAGTTCTTCGGATATGTATGTCGCCCAGAGCTCCAAGCAAGCGGTGTTTTCCCCCGTTCTTGAGACAGTCTGAAACACAAGGGCACAGAATTATTCATACCCCAGGAATCCAGCGATACAGCAATACAGGCTTGCAGCCAATACCGTTAGCCCCGCGAAGTCACGATGGACGGTCTCTCAAGCTCCGAATTCAGAATTCAGACAGGCATCTTGTGGGACGAGAACCTCGCGTATTTTTGATTTGGGGTGGAGAAGACAGGACGCTAGGCGTTAACGGGAACGGGGTCCGGGCGTGTCCGTTGTCCATAGAATAGGAATAGGATTGGAACCAGGGGAGGTACCGCCGTACCGGTATACTTATTGGTGCCAGCGGACGTGAGATAATCCCAATCGAGGCGAGACTGCACCATCTTGGCGAGGACTTTGACTCCGAGCGCCAGGAACGGCGACGCTTGATCAATGGGAGGAGGTAAACATACAGAGGCGAGTCTTGGGCGAGTCAGAAAACGGAAAGCGACAAACATGCCGTAAGCGCGGCGGCGGCGAGCGCCGAGCCCGTTGATGACCTCATCGGAGTCGGACGCCGCCTCAATAATTAATTCTCAAGGACCAAAAGGACATTAATTTATGTACCCAACTATCTACATATACACAGAGAGAACCAATCAAGCTGTAGAAGACGGGGGATCGGATACTAGTAGCGCTATCGTACAAGGTGAGCCGAAGCTGAGGTAAGAAATGTAGGAATGTAGGAGGTGATATACGAAACAGACGCGTGTAACCGGGCATACACTGTAAGTACAGCAATGTAAGTGAGTAAGTAAATGTGCGAGATCGTGTAGAACAGAATGTAGTAGGAGCGAGCGAGATGTAAGAGATGAGGTATAGATAGTCCGGTACGAGCAAGGATACGGTTACGCGGATACAAGTACATTTTAGGCCATAGCGCGTTGGCGGGCGCGACCGGCGGGTGAAACGGCGGCGAGCCGCGGGCAGCGTCGTCGCCGGCGCGGTCGTGCATTGAGCACATAAATAGCAGTAGATGAGATGAGATAGAAGTCGGGAGAGTTGAGGGATATTGCATATCTAGCACGTGGTGGTACAATTGCTTTGGATTCGGAATCGCATCGAGTTTCTTGGTCTTGGCGTTCTTGTTCTTTCGTATTCGGGGTGGGATGAGACTTGGGTATGATGGGTAGAAGGATCGCCCAAGTGGACGTGGAGTGGACGTAGAGGACGCGCAACGGGGCGCAAGGGCAGGCGGGGATGGGGAGCCCAAGTCTTCTTTTGGTGTGCATGTATCGCAGGGATGGACGCTCTGGTCGTCTCGTTGGTCTGAATGGTCATTGTTCTCTCCTCCGGTCCCCTCCCCTCCACCAGACATTTTACGCGCTCCTCAGAACGCGAGCCATCTACTGCTCGAAGTTCGCCGCCCCCTGCAACGACGCCATCCAGATCCGCGTCTTGTACAGCCTACAAGTGTTTTATATCAGCGCCGGCCCATTTGCGGTACACGACGAAAACACGCACCGGAACAGCTCGCGCACAAGCTCGCGGAAGTCGATGCGCTTCTCTGCGACGAAGTAGAACGTGAGCTTGCGCCGGTCCCTGATAGTCCGTGTTAGTTCGGTCGAAAAAAATCGAGAAAATGGGGGGATTTCCTAATTAGGAAAGAGGGTGGGGAAGAGGAAAGGTCCTCTCGAGATGAGAACGATGAAGGGGTAGGTGGTTACGGGGACGGGGGAAAGGGGGATGCGTCGAAGTGAGGAGTTTCGAGAAAGAACGGAAGACGACGTACCACTGATACTCCGCATCGACGACCTCCATCGGCAACTTCTTCGCGCGCACCTTCGTCTGACACAGCTGGAGCGCCTTGACCTCGTCCTGCATCTTCGCGACGAGGAGCCTGTGGGTATGCATTAGTAATCGTGCTGAAAGCAAAAACGGGTGACGGAGAGAAGAATATAAGGTGATGCGTGGAGGTAAGAGAATGAGTGACGGTCGAGGAAGTGGCACAATGTCCGGCCTCCGATACCTCCCTCCAGCGTGGCAACGTCGGAGGAGGACAAGCCGGAACCGACGAGGGGCTACAAAGCCTCCAACGACACCCCGCAATCCCCGAACAACAAGAAAAGACAGCGGACACTCACTGCGCATCCCCCGCCCCCGCCTTCCCATAGATCATCTTCGGCGCGATCTCCTTCTTCGCAGCGCCGCCGTCTGGCCCGCCGGGGCTCGTCGGGGGCGACTGCCCGGTGCCTGTAAAGGGAGGAAGGAGTTAGCGCGCGTGGGTGGAGGAAGGCGAGGGTAAGACGGGATAGGTGCGGTGGGAGGAGCGCAGCACGGGAGGACGAAGCTCATATCCCCAGCGTCACCGCCCACGAACTCGCACGAGAGTAAATGAATAAGACACCCACCAAACCGCTGCTGCCCCGCCCAAAACGCCTCCACCTCGCTGAGGGTAATGCTGTCGTTCACCACCTTGCCTGCACATCGAAAGAAAATGTCGTCAGCACTCAGTTTATCGACCGAAAGAAAAAAAAAGCGAATCTAGACGCTTGCAGGCGATTGCCCTGTCGACTGCGGACGACGAGACCTCGCTCGCCCCAGGGACGAGGTGAACGATCACCCCCTCCGTGCATCCGCTCCGCAGCAGCCGAAAACGGAGACACAAAAACACAAAAACTCACCCAAATCCTTCCCCCGATCCGCCTCCACAATCACCAAATCGCCCACCCGTATCGGGTCCGCGTCCTCGTCCCTGTTGTACCCGTTCCCGTTCCCCTGGCGCCCGTTTTGGCTGGCCTGAAAAGCAAAAGTAAAAGTTGCATCAGCACCGTCGCGAAGGCCAAGGAGTACGAAGACGGGGACGACAAGGGGGCGAGAGGAGGGAACGGGAATGAGGGAGGTGGGGGGAAAGGAAGGACACATACCATCCGATCCGCCGCCCTATAAAACAAATCCGTCCGTCCCGCCTTGAACTCCACAATGTACAGCGGCCACTCGGGCGGCACCGCGTGCAGCGGTAGGCCCTTCCCCAGGTCCACCTGCCCTTGTCCCTGTCCCTGTCCCTGCCCTCCATGGTGCGACGGGTGCGCGGAGGGCGGGCCGTGGTGGGACGGGTGCGCTGAGGCATATGCGGGGCCGCCGCCGGAGCCGGGGCCGTATTGGCCGAAGGCCTGCGCGGGGGTGTGGGCGGTGTGCGGGGAGTAGGGCGGTTGTTGCTGGTACTGTGGTGAAGAGACGGTGGTTAGCAGAGGGTATGCGAGGATCGGATAAGAGACAAGGAGAGGACGAGTAGGAGTAGGAGTGAGGACGAAGCAACCAGGAGAATGTACGGCGAAAGAGGAAGGATAGGGAAGAGGGAAGGGAACAGGACAACGAAGGGAGGAAGGAGAAAGATCGAAGATCGGGGATAAGGGTCGGCCGTAAAAGTAGGAAGAATAAGCAGATATGCCTCGCGGTGAGGACAAGAAGGGCAGGGAACGATGGCGGCCATGGGAGACAGCAAGATTGTTTCGCAGTAGTGCGAATGCGGGGAGGAGTACCCTGGTCGAGAGACCATCACCATCTCCATCTCCACTCGCCAAAAAAAGGGTCCTCGACCCCCAACGACATCCAGTCCAATAATCAAGAAGAAAAACCCACCTGCTGCTGGTACCCCTGTCCTTGTCCTTGTCCTCCGGGATACTAAAAACAGAAACAAAAATTGTCAGCATCTTCCAAAATATCGAAGAAGGCGAAACACAAAAAAGGGCAAAGATGGAAGAAAGAACAGAAAAAACTCACCCGTCCCTGCGTCGGCGACACCGCGCCCCTCGCCACGCCTGCACCCGGCCCAACATTCGTATTCAACGCCGGCAACCCACTCCCCAGCGCGCTTTCGCGCGGCGGACTGAAATACGCGTCCGCCCAGTCCTTGCTCCCTCCCCCTGCGAGCCCCGCGCCGATAGACAATCCAAGCGACGGGCTACGTCCAAGCGGCGCGTGGATGGGGAGACTCCCCGGCTGCACGCGTTCGCGCTCCCTCCCCGCACCCCCCGCCCGGACCACCCTCATGCGAATCGTACCCCGCACGGTCATCATACGGATACGCCGCCCTTTCATCGTTCGCATACCTCCTCTCCCGCTCCCGCTCCCTCTCCCTTGACTCGTCCCTCCCCGCACCCCCCACCACCGTACCGCGACAGCGACTCGTCCCTTCCGCCCCTCCGTGCCGCAGGCGAATACCCCCCTCCTCCCCCACCTCCACCTCCGTAAGCGCTGTTGTTGTGGTGGTTGTTATTGTTGGAGGAGGAGGGAGGGGAGCCAAGATGCATCCCCCCGAGCCCCAACCCGATCTCGAGATCATCATCGCTCAACAACAGCCCCCCGCCGCTCCGCGCCGCGCTCGCGAAGCCGCCTCCGCCTCCGCCGCCGAATCCTCCTCCTCCTCCTAATCCCAGACCGCCAGTCGAGCTAACCGGCGAATCCGGGACATTAAACCCCGCGAGGCGCCGCGGCTGCACGACGCTGACGCTGTGGCGGCGCGAGGTGCTGCCGCTGGGGGGCTCGTCGAGGTGCGTGTGTGACGAGTCGCGGTAGCCGGAGAAGGAGCCGGGGTGCGCGTGTGTGAAGCCTAGGGATAGGGACATGTTAGTTGGTTGGTGTAAGGGGAGAGGGAGGAGGTGGGCAAGAGGGAGAAGAGTTGGATTGAAAGTCGAATGGCGGCAAAGTGCCAAAAGAAGACGAGGAATAGTAGCCGACTGCATCTCGACCCAGATGAGACGAGCCACGTCCAGTCGCGGTTGGCTGCGTATAACCTTCGCGGGCGGAGGTCTAAAAAATCCGAAGGGAAAAAAGTCCCGCCCAAGAGAAATGAATAAGATGAATGCGGGGCAGGCAGAAGGCAACTCTCCGTCCGCAGGAGCGTATTCGTACGAGCCACCGAAGAGAAATGCAAGAGAAAAGGCACGGTGACCACGAAAGAAAGACACGAGAAGCGAGAAGCCGATAGCCATCGCTATACAGTACTCCGTCTTCGCAGTCTCGACTGGACGAGGCCCTGCCACATCCGCCCATACGGGCAAACGAAGAAAGGAGGAACCTGAAAGTAAGATGGGCAAGTCGACACGGGACCGACATACGCCCGCGGAAAAAATAGCAACAGAGCAGGAAAACAAGACCCGCGACTCGGCTCCGTCCTCAGGCGCGTGGGTAGCAGATAGGACCGAGTGGGGCAAAAAGCGGCCCGCCAAGCACCCCCGAACAAGGGTGAAAAAAGAAATGCGAATGCGAATGCAATAAGGACACCAGCCCCAAAAAAATTCGCGCGTCGGGGTCAAGTCGCGAGCGACAGGGAACGAGCTCGGACGAGACCGCATTCGCATCCGTCCGCCCACGTCCGCCCATGTCATGCGCTGGCAGGACCAGAAAAGTAAGATGGACAAGTCGACCCGGGACCGACATACGCCCGAAGCGTGCCCGGGAAGAAAGACAAGAAAGCCAAAGAAAAAATGCACAGCCCGGGGCGTACTCGCTCCGCCTCGTCGCAAAAGGCAAGAAAGATATGCGACGGAGAGAAAGCGATGGAAAAAAGAAAGAAACCCCCCCCCGCAAAAAAGCCTCCAAAACGCGGGAAAAGCCCGAAATGAAAAGAAAGAGAAAAACCACGTACCATACTCCCTCTCCCTCCCGCCCTCCCTCCCACCAAACCCACTACCCCCCTCCTCCACCTCCAATCCCCATCCCCCTCTCGCGCTCCCACAACTCCCTAAAACTCCCATCATCCAACAGAATACTCCCCACATCCCTCACGAACGGCGACATATTCGTCCCGTCCTCCCCCGCGCCCCCACCCGCGCTGCTGATGCTCCCGCTCCTCACCAACGGGGAGCCCGCGTACCGCCCTGTCGTGCCCCCCAGACTGCCCGCGATGCCAATCCCACCACCCCCGGAGTTCGAGTTGGAGTTGTTGGAAGCGTACGGATGCCCATACGCATTATTCCCGTAGAGGTACGCATTCGCATAACTATTCGCCGCGCTCCCGATCCCGCCGTACGCCCCGCCCCCACTGGAGTTGCGCCCGGCGCCGATAGCGGTGGCGGTCGCAGTGGTGGTAGCAAGACTCTGCGACCGGCTGCGCGTCAGATCCGTCCCCGCCCCCGTGCGCCCTCTGTACCCCGCCGCCGAAAACGAATTCGACAACACGGGCGAGGCGACGGGCGACCCATGGCCGCCGTTATAGCGCGCATCGTACAGCTCGTCGTCGGGGTCGACGAGCTCGTCGTCCTCGAACGTGGATGCGAAGCGCGGGGCGGAGAAGGAGGCGCTCCGGGAGGAGACGGAGGAGGGGGTGAGGCCGCCCCAGGGGCTGGTGTTTTGCTGGGTAGGGATGGCGTGCGCGGCAGAGGGGGAGAGGAAGGGGCGCGGGGAGGCGCTGCTGCCCGTGCGCGGCGGCTGCGAGGCTGCGCGTTGGGCGTGTCCGTTCCCATTCCCATTGCCCCCGCCGCCACCGTTAGAGTTATTCCCGTTTCCGGTGCCAGTGCTAGATCCATTGCCATTGCCCGCGTTGTTGTTATTGGCGCTATTCCCGCCAGAGTCGGCGAGGAATCGGTTCCGGCGGTCGTCCCCAGGCTCGTCTGCCATCGTGCTCTGATGCGGCGGTCTAGAAACGAAAATCTAGTGTCGTTCGTGTATCGGGCGTCGCTGTAGCCTGTAGCCCGTATCTGTAGGCTAGAGAGGAGATCTAAAGCGAGCTCTGAGTCTTGGTCTTGGTCTAGGCAGGCGGAATCTAGGCGGCAGGAAGCAAGTCAGTCATAGCCCGCGTGAGCGCATGTGACATCCTAGGGGTCAGCTGGACACAGTGTTTGACACGCTCTACCCCCGGCTGCTCGTGTGCCTTTCAGTGTCTCACCTCCGTATTGTCCTCCATCTCGTCCTGGAGAAAAAGGATATCGAGGTGATTATCCACTTTTCTCGTTTTCAGCATTTTTTTGCACGGGTCAATACCGTGTACTCGATCCACGCCAATTCTCTGAATCCCACGTCCGACCTGGCACCAATATACCGCTCCAATCCTATTCTATGGACATGCCCGGATCCCGTTAGCGTCCTGTCTTCTCCACCGGTGGAATATATTTATACGTCAACAATACAGCAATACAGCCAATACCGTTAGCCCCGCAAGTCACGATGGTCGGACGGGTCTCTCAAGCTCCGAATTCAGACAGCCATCTTGTGGGACGGAGAATCGCGCTCGCGTATTTTTGATTTGGCGTATGTTTCACACTGTCTCCAGAATGCTTCGTGGGGGAGATGATGCTTGTTTGAAGCTCTCTGTAGGCGACATATGCGAAGAAACTCTGAGCTGCGAGGCCCAGCCCAATTTCAATTTCAATTTCGAACCCACCACCACCTCCGCCGACTCGGAAGTCTCCCAGCCCATTCTTTCCCACATTCTTCCTTCTTCCTTCTGTCTTCCCCGAAATATTTAATTCCTTCTGTTCTCATTTTGTCCTCCGTCCCTGAAATTCCACACCCAGTATATCTGCAACGTCTTTCTCCGCGTCTACGCACTCCGTTCTGCACCCATCCTGCCTTCGATGTTCCAAAGTTCCTGGCCATGGCCGACGCTCAGATGGATCCGGCTCCTCGTCGGCGCTTCCTTGTTATCGAATCTACCCAAATTAATCTGGGCGCTTAGGCAGGCTGAAATACCCTTAGAAAAGGCTTGGTCGCACTCGGTGTGCATCTGCGTGCGGTTTTTTCTTCCACGACTGCATACAGCAGACATCGCTCGTTCGACTCGGGCCCAAGCCATCCGCGAACCGTCTCGAGATTTCTTTTTGCAAAATTGTTGAACAAACTCGTACAGGGCACAAATAAAGAGAGGAATTCGGCACACGGTGTGCATCTGCGCGCCGTATTTTCTCCGCCATGATTTTCAGTCCAGCAGACCTTGCTCGTTCGACTCGGGCCCAAGCCATGTTTGCAACATCAACAATCATTTTTCTCTCATTCCTACGAAATTGGCTGAAAAAATAGGACTCTTGCAAGACCAGATGGAATGAGAAAAGGCTCCGAAGCACTCGGTGTGCATCTGCATCCCATCCAGGAAATTGTCGGTGAACTTAATGCAGACATCACTCGTTCGACTCGAGCCCAAGCCATGTGTGCGTAGACACACTTTTTTGTCCCTTCCCTGCAGATATTGATTGGAAGGATAAGATTCATACAGCGCACAAACGGACAGGGGAAGGCTTGGTCGCACTCGGTGTGCATCTGCGCGCCGTTCTTTTCTTCCACAACCACGACTTCAGCAGACGTTGCTCGTTCGACTCGGGCCCAAGCCATCACAGAGAATAATACACACCCATTTTTATGCTCTTTTTCTATCAAGCTCCAATAAGGGGCTAGATTTTAGGGCACAACCGGAGAGTGGAAGGCTTGGTTACGTGGTGTGCATCTGCATCTCATTCGCGGAATTGCCGGCAATCGCTCAATCGACTCGCCTTTTTTATCTTCTGCCTATGAAATCATGTTGAAAATGTAGGACTCCAACAAGGTTCAAACAGAATGCGAAACGCTTGGTCGCACTCGGTGTGCATCTGTGTCCATTGACGATTATCTTCAAAAAAAACAGTACAGCAGACCTTGCTCGTTCGACTCGGGCCCAAGCCATTTGCCTGTGTCAGGATGCTCTTTTTATCCTCTTTACTGTAAAGTTGACTGGAAATGATAGGACTCGTACATGGGTACAAAGCGAATGAGGAAAGGTTTGGTTGCACGTGGTGTGCATCTGCATGCAGTACTTTCAGCTCAATCTCGAGTCTTCGTGTTTCAGCAGACGTCGCTCGTTCGACTCGAGCCCAGGCCATAGGCACGCTAGACCAACCCTTTTTTTCCTCCTTCCATGTAAATGATGATCGGAAAAGTGAGGCTTCCTACAGTAAGAGAAGGGAATGGGGAGTAAGGAAGGCTTGGTTGCACACGGTGTGCATCGGCATATAGTAAATGGTTGGCGACACTTGATGCAGACATCGCTCGTTCGACTCGAGCCCAAGCCATGGCTCCGAAGACCAAGAACATACTTTTTTGTTCTAATCTCTCTTGTTCAAATTGACTGAAAAATACGAGTCGTAGAGGTCGAGAAGGGGGCGAGGAAGGCTTGGTCACACGCGATGTGCATCTGCGTGCCGTTTTTCCTCCTCATGTTTCGGCAGACATTGCTCGTTCGATTCGGGCCCAAGCCGTTATATGTGATTTGAGGTCTCCTTCTTTTTCATAAGTTCTCATTTTTACACAATCGGGCGGAGGACAGGATTTGTAGAGGGCACAAATAGAGAGAGGAAGGCTTGGAGGCACTCGGTGTGCATCCGCATTCATTGTCTTCTTCTATCTCTCAAAGTGCTGCAGATCCTGCTCGTTCGACTCGAGCCCAAGCCACTCGTCCGTACCCATGAGTCATTGCCCTTTTTTTAGGCCTAATTTTCTAAAAAAATTGTTGAAAAAATAGCACTCGTACAAGGCACTTGCAAGGCACAAATGGAATGGGGAAGGCTTGGTCGCACGCGGTGTGCATCTGCGTATAGTGAGAAGTGAGAGGGACCGACAGAAGTTAATGCAGACATGGCTCGTTCGACTCGGGCCCAAGCCATGGATATGTCATGTCGCCTTGCCGTTTTTTTTAAAAAGCCTCATTCCGAAAACATTTTGTGAAGCAAACAGGACTGGTACTATGACGTTCCGTTCAATGAGGAAGGCTTAGTTGCACGTGGTGTGCATCTGCATCCCATGAGCTATCTGACCCCATGGCCAGAGGGAAGTAATGCAGCCATCGCTCGTTCGACTCGGGCCCAAGCCATGCGGTCAGGGTAAGCACCTCTTTTTTTTTGTTCTTCCACCACAAAATCATGTCGAAAGAATAGGATTCGTAAACTCGTACAAGGTCGAGATGGGAACGGGGAAGGCTTGGTTGCACTCGGTGTGCATCTGCGTGCTGTTCCATTTTCTCAACTACAGTACAGCAGACATCGCTCGTTCGACTCGGGCCCAAGCCATAACTACGATTTGGTGCCCCTTTTTCTTCGCTTTTTCTGCAAACGTTGATTGGAAAGATAGGCTTCATACAAGGTCGAGAATGAACTTTGAAGCAAAGGCTTGGTCGCACGCGGTGTGCATCTGCGTGCCATGCGTGTGGTTGATAATTATCGCGAGTACTACAGCAGACATGGCTTGTTCGACTGGGGCCCAAGGCCACGAGGAATAAATGATACGGTGTTTTTGATTCTCTCTCAACAGTCCATGAAAAAAAAAAAAAAAAAAATGTACAGCGCACAAATAGAACAGGAAAGGCCTTGGTTGCACGCGGTGTGCGTCTACATCTAGTTAGACGGACCCGCGGGAATTAATCCAGACATCGCTCGTTCAACTCGGGCCCGAGCCATCACAATCTGCTAAACCCCTTTTTCTTAGCTTTTGCTTTCCTTATAATAACATCTGATTGAAAGAAATTTTGGGCTGGGTAAGATTCAAATGGAGTGAGAAAGGCTTGGAAGCACGCGGTGTGCATCTGCGGGCCGTATCTTCTTCCAGCATGATGGCATCAGCAGACATCGCTCGTTCGACTCGGGCCCAAGCCATTTAGGTTCGTTCCAAGCCCCGTTCTGACGAAGCCGCGCGATGCCGAGCGAGAACAAAGCGAGACAAATACCGAACAAATAGACCAAACACGCCTTCGTCAGAAGGGGCTTGCTGCAAACTCCGTCAAACAGAGGACCTAGAAATCGGCCTCTGTGGACACATCGCGGGCTCCTTCCATCTGGGTCAAAAGCTAAAGGTTTTAGATCATTAGCCGGCCTACAAGATGGCCCTTGGGACCGTAATATTTACTCTCGGATTCATCGAGTTTGAAGCCTTCGAAAAGTGCCTTAAACCAGCTGTTTTTTGAATCACCTCATAGATATTTAGTTAGGGACATAAAAAAGGGTGCTCTTTGGGAAACATTGCTTGCATATATAAATTGATGACCCGTCACTCGCCAAGAGACTCCGCGCCCTTGTGCCAGAGTTCTGTTGCACTTTGTCTCAGAAAAAGGCGCCATCACTTACATTCCCACGCTGGTGATTGGCGCATCGAGCACAGTAAAATATTCCCTACACACAGCCATGGGCTCAAAAATGTCCCATATGTTGACAAACCATATTCTACCCCTCACAGATACTCCTCGCGACGAACCATCCCTATCCACAGCCGAGTAGGCTTAAAATCGACATGCAGACAGATTCTGGAAAAGTGTTCCTTCCCTGCGCTAAAACGATGGTTAGAGTCGAATTCTGTTGTGGTGTTGTAGCCAATCGGACATCCTATACCACATTTCGACAGCCGGAATGGTGGATGGTGCCTTCGAAGAGAAACAGAATGAAATTACAGATCGATAGTGACAACATCATTCATTAAGATATGTAAGCAAAAGAAAAGACCAGCCAGCATTTGTTTGAAGGTTCCTAAGGCTATATATGTCTTCAAGTCGTTGGAACAGTATCTCCAATGAGATTGCCGCAGGTGGTCGACCAGGGGAGCGCGCTGTGTGACGAATGTCACACGTGTCACATAACCGGCTCCCCGTCTTCCACAGCGCCAGGACATGCCGCCAATGTTCCAGAAATGCCTGAAAATATTCATGGACATAGGCAGGATGTCTACCATTGAAATGTACTATATGAATATGGGGATCCGCCTATTCTCTAGACCAGGAGCAAGGGATCTCCGAAAAGGCCCGTTGGCCGAGGAATTGGCTGTATAGAGCAATGTCGAAGGGGTCGTTGCACTAGCGAAAGCAATAGGATGGTAGCCTAGGGTCCTGCCTAAAGCCTCCCGGTGAGATCCAAGCATTTGAGGTCAAATTGAAGTGGTGATGAATGAAAAGGTACGTCCAGTGTTTGCCGGTGTTTGAAGCAAGCCCCTTCAGCGAAGGCGCCCGGCTTGCCGGGCCGGAGCTGCGCGGGCTTGCTCCGAACCTACAAGCCATTTGCCTGTGTCAGGATGCTATTTTTATCCTCTTTACTGTAAAGTTGACTGGAAATGATAGGACTCGTACATGGGTACAAAGCGAACGAGGAAAGGTTTGGTTGCACGTGGTGTGTATCTGCATGCAGTACTTTCAGCTCAATCTCGAGTCTTCGTGTTTCAGCAGACGTCGCTCGTTCGACTCGAGCCCAAGCCATTTCCGAGTTTGATTTCGGCTTTTTTTTTGCTCTTTTCTGTATGTAATATTGAAAGGATAGGAAAGTTTGTACAAGGTTCAGGAAGGGCTTGGTCGCACTCGGAGTGTATCTGCATTCCATTACTGCTATACTGTACCGATCTGTATGGAAGCAACCACGCCGGAGGCGTTACGAAAATTTTGGGTTTGGAGCTAGCAACACTTGCCTTATTTGGCACCGGAATTGCCTAAAAAGGAAGGTCACAGCCCCGCAGGGCCGAAAATTTACCCAAAGCAGGCCGAAAAAGTCGAAAATTGTGCGTTACGCGGCGATTTAGGCAACATTTTGAGGCCTGCGTTATGTGTTACGTTGCTACCATACAAATCGGTACAGTACGAAGAAATTAGTGCAGAGATCGCTCGTTCGACTCGGGCCCAAGCCATTTGCCTGTGTCTTCTTTTCTTCGATGACCGCTAGTACAGCAGAGATTGCTCGTTCGACTCGAGCCCAAGCCATGTGTCCAGGATGTTCAACTGTTTTTTGATCTCTTTTCTGTAAAATTTCGTTGAAAGAATAGCACTCGTACAAGGTAGAAAGAGAGTATGTAAGGCTTTGTCGCATGTGGTGCGCATCTGCATTCCATTAAATGACCTGGAAAATTCACCGCAGAGTTTGCTCGTTCAACTCGAGCCCAAACCATACACCAGACCAGCCCTTTTTTTCTCCCTTTGTCAGCAGGGAACGGAACTAACGTAACTTACCGTACGGAAGTCCCACGGTTCAATTGGTTCATTGTCCCGTCTTACGCTCTTTTTCTACCAGATTCTATCAGGGGGCAGTCGACTCTAGCCCTAACCCTTCATCTATATCTGTCTTGTTACCTTCGTACGAAGTTATGTTGAACGAAGGCCTATGAAGGGGTCAAAGAGGAGTACATTTTTTTTTGTGGGCAATCAGTGCCGGGATAATGATGCAGCCCTCCGAGGTTTCGTCGTTCTAGCTCACAAATTACTAAACAGAATTAAAACAGGCCGAGGAAATCAACCTCGCCAAATTCGGAGACATCCGGTTCGATTCGGAACCATCCGGGAAAGCAAGCAGATCATCATACCGCCACAGCAGCAGTGATCCGCCACAGCAGCCGCTAGATTTTCTTTTGTTCTTTGACCTTTGTCTTTGACCGTTTGACGTGATGCTGGACTCTTGTTCTCTACGCTATAACACAGGCCGGCGCCCAGTGGCAGTAGAGCTGCTCCAAGACGAACACCATGGCTCGAAAGATTCTCCCCACTTCTGTGTGCTGTATTCACGATCGACCCTGTTGCCTCGCTCAACGCAGACACCCGTGAAGATTCTGAAGCTGTCGCTGCTTGCAAAATGCTCACCGGCAAGAAATACGCCGTCGTCGCAGACGTGCGTAGTGACGTGCCCATCGATTCCTGACTCATGTTCTCCGAACAGCGCCCGCATCTTCATGAGTACTGGGAGCCCCACAACGAATGCGTTGTACATTTCATCCTGAGAGGGGTGCCACCCGGGATTCCGAATAAATGCATCGAGCCATCCATGTCCTTGCCGATTCTCCCTGTGACAAACGAGCCTCATCCGTCCTCCCGGGAGCCGCTGAAGTTGTCGACTCCATTGCCTTGGAGTGATTGCTATATCACAGGCTTTTCCTTTGCAAGAGTCAGAAGCCCCACTCTTTTTACAGAAGATCCGATCGACCATGTTCTCGACGCCGACGAACTCATTAGGGCACACCGCTTCTTACGAAAAGACGTGCAGAAGAAGCAATGGGCACTTGCCGAGAAGGAATATGAGGATGCTCAACGCACCCAATCCGCGATGCCACCCGTCTCTGGTCAAGAGCACGATCTTGTTCAAGGCCCGAGGGACGAATCAAGTTCTTTCGTATCTCAATCTGGTACGCGCATCCTGGTTGAACCATGGTGTTTGAATCTGACTGGACTCGCTGCAGCTAGTACTATCCCTCCACCGGATCCAGATAACACGTCCGGTGACGACGAAGAAAGGGCGACGACCGGAGTTCATCGTCGTCTGAGGTATCTGCCGCTGTATCAGTCAAGCGACCGCCTCAGGGTAAGGTTATGGTCAATTTCACGCATGATCTGTCGACGATGGAGGAGTTGAGCGATCCCGAGGACTTTTTCAAGGACGTCGAAGCTATCGGGAGGTACAGACATTTCTCTCACCTTCCCGACGCCCTCTGAGGTACGACCTTCTAGGATCGAGGAGGAGGCCTGGCCCCGCGTTGCAAGAGCGAAAGCGCAAGCGCTGAAAGATATGATGGAGGCGGCCGCCAGCAAGGATGCCGCAGCCTACGATGACCTCACTAGTGAGAACGCACCCTTGTTCGAACTTCGCCCCTTCCGTGTCTAATTCTCCGCCAGTCGATCTCTTGATTGAGCGCGAAACCTTCAAGAGCCGGGTTTACCGCTTTGCCTCGAAAGTAAAGAACAAACGCAGAAAGATTGCCCAGCGCATCGTCCGTTTGGCTCGCCTCAGGCCAGACAAATGGTGTTGAACGGAGTTCCTACGCTGCGATGATTCTGTGCCCATGCGCACAATAATTTAACATTTTGTAACACACTCCCGGCCGGTCGATTTCGAGTGGCCGGCGCGGATGACTCTCAAGTCAGCGATTAAAGTCGTAGTAGATGACACAGAAGCTTCCCGGCGCCGCATGATCACCTCAGATTCGTGAGGTGTATGAACTTCGGCGGACTTGCCCCTCACGTCTTCTTCGTATATCAGTGGATGGCACGACGAGACCCTGCAACGGATCCTGACTGCTCCGCGCAACGTGCAGTACCAGCGCCGATCTGGATTCTGGTCTTCCCAAGGGAGCTGTTTAGTGTGCGGAGGATAGATTCTCTGTTATGTAATTGCGGTCGAGAGTCGGCTGGTGCAGGATGGAAAGTGACGCCAGAACGGGAACCACTGTGAGTGGGGCAGGCGGTAAGTACATAAGTGCAAAGAGATGGAGCGGAGACGTTACTCGCTCGACTCGCCAACTTGCTCGTCTGGCGCGCGCAACTTGCTCCGCGTGAGGTGGAGGTATTTGTTCTGTGGATCCAGACTATACAGCCAAGGTCGCGGAGAAGCGTGCCCGCTCTGTATGTCCGGACACGTCTTCAGAATCCGTTCACAAAACCGCGAGAGGGGTACAAAATGCTTCAATGAGCCGGTGGAACTAAATTTAACAGACAAAAAACAAACACGCACCAGTGTGCGTCACGAACAATAAAACCGCCTCCAACATTCCCTCGTTGACGGTTGCAAAAGGCATTGACCAGAGGATAAAGATTGCGCGTGCGAGTTGGAAGTGACGCCAGACACCGTCTAGATGGGCCGCCCAGTTGAGGGGACAAAACTAGGTGAAGGGCCGGGGATGAGCCAACACGCAAGGACTAACGTAGAGGAAGCTCTGCGCAGCATAATCAATCGCAGAGAGGATGAGAGAGGCGTTGGAGTGTGGGGACATCGACCTGCACAAACATTGGTTAAGGTGGAAATTACTCAAGCGGGAATCGATGGAAAACGGTGTTGGAAAGAGAAGAGACAATGTTTAAGCAGAGGACGAAAAATAGAGTGTATTCACTGGAGGACAAAAAAACTAGAATGACGCGCATTTAAATTGGCGCTCGCAAAGCCTCCTTCCACTTCCATCCTCCGTGGTATTGTAGGAGCAAAACGGCGGTTGGAGTGCGAAGCGATTGATTGGTGCGTGCGAATGCGAGTGCGCTTGAAAGACGGGGAGAGTAAAGACTGCGATCATTTGAATCCACCCGCCAACCATCCGCTGTTTACAATAAAACCGTATGTGCTGTGCGGCGACGGAAGTGCCTTCATGCTTCCCCAGGGATTGAGGACGGGGCCAAGTGCGGGATGCAACGTTGCACCAGCGGCACGGAGGAGTGCTGCATCTTTTTCTGCATCTTCACGGCCGAACGCCTAAGGCATATGTTAATAAGAGCGTGAGTTTATCCCATAGGCATACAGTGATCAGACTCGGTATTCTGCGCTCAACGAGAAGTTTGAAGGTGGCCGGCCATGTATAGCCCAAGCCAGCAGAGTGGTTTGCCCCGGAGTTGAAGCCGATACAGAGATCGGGACGTTCGAAATCGCTGCCTTGTTCTCGCACAAAGTCGTGGTATGCTCTGTGAAGATACTGGGTAAGACAGTTCAAGACATTGTAGCAAGGACCAACTGTGGGATAAATTCAAGCACATATGAACAACCGCGCTCGATGCAATGACTAGAAGTTTATTAGCGAGAGGACAATTGAGCGAGACAGCACATGCCGGCAAATTTTAACATCATGAGAGTTGCGATCAGGGGCTTCCGGACCGCACATGATGATCTACTGCAGATTCATAATGGCTTGACCACTTCAGAATTGATCGCACCTTGAGTATCTTTACTTGGGGAGTGCGATGTAAAATTTCTTCAAAGACACGGCTGCAGAAAAATTCCCTGGAGCTGGCACCGACAATCTGATGGAGGGTTCAGAAACACCTAGGCAACCAGGAGAGAAAAAAAATACGGACGTGCACCCTCAGCGTTTGCTTTTGAGTCCACCCATCACCATCGCTCAGCTTGCTGAGTGCATATAAAATTGTCATGGGAAGAGTCAGAGTATCCGACATCGCAATCATGGTGAATATGTCGGGTGGCGTTGACTGTGGCGTTCTGGAGAACTTGCGTATCTCATCACCTAACTCGCCTTCCCAAGATTGCCCCTCCAACGACACCCACTTGTGTTTGACGCGTTTGGGGACCCAGGCAAGATGTCCAGAAGCATCTTTAAGGCTGGAAGCTGCAATCATGCTCTGTCCATGTGCCAACTTATTCAAGTAGCATTGAGACGGGCTATCGCGTAAATCGTGGCATGGTTCATGATGCAGCCTGTCTGCAATTTCCCAATGCTCACGGGAGCAGCAGAGGCTGAGCTTGCATTCTGGGCAAGGAATGAGGCGCATCGTGTCATCCACCGTCGTGCCTTCCAGCACAGCCTCCATGCGTATCACCATATCTGTGCGCGTACTGGGCAAGGAATGAGAATACGAAGAGATGGCAACGGAAGGGGCCAACCAGACTATACAGCGCGGTTCCCGTTCAATCCAGGAACGCTTCACCTCAATCTGCCTTCGAAACATCAGCACACGAGCAGAAAAATGATAAAAGAGCGATACCCGGGCAAATAATGACAATACACATTAAGTTGTTGGGCGGCCAGTTTGCGCAGTTGCTGAACATCGGTCGTCGGCTCCTTGGGAAGTATGGATACAAGTTTGCTTGCTGCGACGGGATTTTTTTCGAGCTTGCTCAGCTCCTTACACATGACTTTGTGCGATTCCCAATCAGACTAGAGGAAGACATGAATGAAGCGCCCTCTTTTCAGTCTTGTAAGCGCGCACGTTTTGACACTCTGCGATGAGAATCGGGTCAGTTAACAGACAAATGCCACCCGAGCTGAGAGGCCCGACCTGTATCACAGTAACTGATCCGATGGCATCTGCTGCATTTGCGAACCTCGACATTTACATGCGTCCCCTTGAAACAATAGTGGCAAACCAATCCCACTAAAGCTGCCCATGGTTTGCCCTGCATGGTGGTCATGAAGAAAGAAATCGTGAGCGTGACTTGATCGGAACACACCGGACTAAACCCGGATTCTTTCAAATATGATGATAACTCGATTATATTAACACCTAACGCGTAACGGCTGGGTTCGTCGAATCTCCAAAACGTAACGCAAATCGGCGGCCCAAAATTTCACAATTTTTTGCTTCCCATTAATGTATTTTTTGACCAAATTCACTGTCGCAGCATGATGGCCAAGGCATTAAACGGACGTCTTCCTTCTCTTCAGCTCGCCGCAGCCGCCCTACAATGTCGCGCATATGTAGGACTGCTGAGGAAGCGCGGGGGGAACAAGAAATTGTGTTCTAGTATGCTAGTATTTCGGTCAAAAGAGTGAACGTGCTACATCTGAGCTCATAAACACACACAACAGAAACAAGACGTCCTCTTCAAGATGACGGAGCCTGCCGGCCACATAGCCCCTTCCGCTTGGCCGTGCTCGACCCCCCGAAAGCCATGGGCTTGAAGATCCAGCCCCGAAAAGTATCATCGCTTCATATGTATATCGCCTCGCCCGCCTCAGAGCGCCGAGCCTCCGACGCGGCCTCGATTCCCATGAAACGGACGGCCCGCGATGTCGCAGCCCGTGCAATGCACACTCATCATCTCCAGAATATGCGACGAGGGGCGGAGGTAGTGGACCGCTCGCCAGACGATCCTGGAATCCAAGAATCCGAGGTGGGGAGGGCCATCCTGGCTACCGATGCACGAAGGTGTGGGTAGTGTCGCGAGGCAGCCAGGACAGGGGAGGGAGACCGCTCGTGAGCCTCGAAGAATCTGAGCTACCGACGGCGCTGGGCAACGTCCATCCTAGCTCCCGACTCACTCCCGCGTAACGCAAGGACGAGGCAGCAATATGCTTTCCGCACGCCGGCCAGGACAGTCGTAAACCTCAAAAAGATCTGAGATATCGGCGGCGGAGGCAACGTCCATCCATCCCATCCACCACCACAATGACCCGCTTCCTCAGGACGCCGTCCCATACGGCACCCAAGCGACCGTCACGCTGGAATTCTCTCCTTTTCTCTCCGGGCTCGCAGCACTGGCAGGCGACGCAGACGGAGGTCGTGCTTTCCTCTTCCACCGCCGCCACTTGCTCGGGCACCGCCGCAGCCGACGTCCACGACAAAGTCGTAGACCAAGAGAACATCCGAAGCTGGCGGCGGACGCCTAAGTCTGCGAGCGAAGCGACTGCCGTGTAGATGTAGGGGGTGAGGCCCTGCTCCGGGGCTCGCAGCACTCGCAGGCTTGCGGAGGCGACGCGGACGATGATCATGCTCCCGTCCACCACCGCCAGCTGCTTCGTGTGCCGCAGCAACTACGAAGTCTGAGAGGATGCCACCAGACCCGAAGCTGGGCGGCCGCGGCCGTTCCTGTCTGCGAGCGAGGGACTTGCATCTGCCTCCGCCGCGAAGGGGGTAAGGAATCGGGATGCGCATGGGCACGGGGGATAGGATGGCAATGGTGGGGGTGAGGTGCTTTGAAAGAGCGGAGGAATGGATGCGTCGGGATGGAACGCCGGACAGGCGACGTGCGGGCGACGTGCGGGCGACGTGCGGGCGAGGGCGACGGTCGGGTAAGGAGGCACGAAAGGCGCGCCATGCAAAAGTACGAGGGGACGCCGTGCAAAGGGCAATACCGCCGTTGCGCGCCGCCGGCAGCGAGCATTCTGCAGGCGGACGCACAACAGAACTGTCGGGGTGCGGGTGCGGGTGCGGGTGCGCTGGGGGCGTGGCACCCGAGACGAGGGATACAGCCGCGCCTCTGTGTCGACTATCCTCGTCCTCTCCCCTTTCCCGCTTCCCGCGCTACACCCGTACTCGTGCGCAGGCTGACGTGGCACGGACGGGGTCATCGAGCAGGCGCGGGCGGAGGGTGCTAGACCACCGTGTGTGTTCATCGTTCGCTGTCGTCGTCTGCACTAAGCTTCTGCGGAAATGGTGGCCGCGGAAAGAGAGGGTCTGCGTGCAGCTGATCTTCTTCGCGTACGGGCATAATGATATAGCTGCCCACCATTCTCCGCGCTATCGGCCGCAAGCGGCGAGTGATCCTCATCCCCTCAGAAACGCGCCGAGTCTGAAAGGACGAGCCTGCGCGCAGCCATGGTGCAGCACCTGTCGCTGTCCGCGCCTGCTGAGCCTCGCGCCATGTTCTGTGTACTACACAGTGTAGTCCACACATCTCGCGGAGTAAGGGGCAGCGCGCTTGATGGGATGCCGAGTCGAGACGATGACCGATGATAGTGCGTCTGTGCTTGAGCTGCGCGTGTAGCGGTCTTGAGGCATGCCAAGCGAGCGCAGGCGGTGAGAGCAGTCACGGTGGGCGGGTCGAGACATGCCATGGTTGGGTGGAGGAGGCGTTTTGAGGGTAGCACAGGGAGCCCGTGTCATCAACACCGTAAGGTTCTGGATTCTAAAGTGATAACGGTTATAGAAAGAGCAGCAGGATGGTGCTGGGGGACGGGTCAGCATCGGGAAGACACATACACAGATGACAGACATATACGCACATTTCGAAGAAAATGCCCCCGAGCTGCTCCGATACTACAAGAGGCGACCACCACGCACGTCGTGATGTTGAGGATCGGCGATACGAGTAAACGTATGGCCACGGGTCGTAGGAGACGCGGATGCACAGTTGATGCACAGGCGGCAAGACACGTCCATTCCAGCCGTTTTTGTCGGTTGCAGCGCTGCAAGGCAATCTCTTCGTCGGTGCAGCGAGATCCACATTCAATGATGTCGAGTAGAGTGGAATGCTGGGACTCTCCGAGGGAGTGGTGACACAACAGCCAGACCCTACGCATCGGCGCCGGGCGGGAAGTCGGGAGCGACTACGCAGTGCAGTCCCTGGGTCACCGAGAGCAAGCCAGGCCGATCCCAGCACTTGCCTAGCACACTAAGCCACCCAAAGCTTCCCCCAGTTGCGAGGCGGAGGAAGGTTCCGTCCAGGACGACAAAAACAAAGGACATCGACCCATCAATACAATGGGAATTTGGCGCCGAAAAGACCACAGATATAGAAGGCTTTCGCGCAGTTTTTCGCCGCAAGCCCCAGTCAAGCTTCCCCGATATGAAACCAGAAACAGCGTTCTTGCCGTCGCCCAGTTGCTAGTCGCGGTTCGGCAGCTTCGGCCGCCCATGTGTGGTTCCGTTGTTCACTCGTTGCTCGATCATGTGACTTAGCCTCCTTCCTCCTGCCACCATCTTCTCGCGTTATCGACGCGTTGGAGCGCGCCAGCGGTTTGTGGATTCATTTTTGAGCTCGCTCACGTCTCACCGCTGATTTTTAACCCTGTGAGCGACTGTTCCCAGTGCCTAGGGCTACTGCGCACTTCAAGTGTGTTCTGATTTTACAGTCTCTGGGGTGAGCATATGAGCAGCAGACTGGCAGATATCTAGACTTGGCGATCCTTGCTCGCTGGCTGCTGGGCAATGTCATCGGATTCATCATTTCGCTCGTTCGATCCGAGCTCCAGCCCAACGACAGTGGTTATGGCGCGAGTTTTGGGGGACCCGCTGTGATATATTGAAGTGAACTAACTTCACCGTGTAGGAAGCTACACGTCAACATTTTTTGCTCCGATTCTCTTCCCTGGTCTGAGCTGATGACACTTCGTTACGCAGATACAGTAGCGGTGAGGCTTGGCAATAACGACCATAGACACTGCGGCCCCGCAGCAAGACGTAGCTCGCTCGACCCGAGCTCAAGCCATGAGCGGAGTCGTATCGATTTTTCTCCGAGGCTAACGCAACCCAGTGGCAAGTCGATGCTGAAAGCCCTGGAATCTGATGTTTCCGCTTGTTCAACTCAGGATAACTCTTGTATGGCCTTCCTCACCAACGGCTCGATGATTGCCCGGATCCATGATTTTTTCTGGTAAAATTCGCGTGATGCTAACGCACATATACTGATTCGAATACTCCACAGAATGGCTTGGTAGTGCCCAGTGCACATCTGCATCCGATGGTTGGAAGGTTAATAGGTTACCTGCAGAGATCGCTCGTTCGACTCGAGGTCAAGCCTTGGGGTCCAGAGATTCTTCTTCGTTCGCATGGTAAGCACGAGAAGTTTTTTGTTCGCAATTCTCGTCGAGCTAACGCAGCTCTATCTGCGCAGATACGGTATGAAAACGCTTGATAGCGCGTGGTGCGCATCTGCATCGGATAAGCTGAACACAAAATCGCAGCAGAGCCCCCTCGTTCGACTCGAGGTCAAGTGATAAATAAGCCTGTTGAGTCCTTTCTTTAAATTCGTTCGGAATTCTCGTGAGATTAATGGATGTGATTTGGTCCAGATGTAGTGAATTCAAGGCTTGGTAGTGGCCGGGGCACATCCGTATCTAATGTTCCGGACGCAGAGGTTTTCTGCGGAGATTCGGGTTAACGGAGCACCTTTACGCTGCACAGAGTACGATCCGGATCTCGAATGAAGCCTTTCAACGCATGGGGAATGGAAGATGCTTAGGGCAACCGACTCAATCATAGCGAAAGATCACGATAGCAAGATGTATGGATTCACGTGCACAAACCAACGAACGTTCAACGACGGATGGAGAGATAAGTTTTGCCTGAACAGATGTGAGAACCTGGAGTTGAGATACATTATTGTCACCGGAATTCTGCCGGAAGCAACGCACCTAATCCTCCGGAGGTTCAATTTGAGGAGAAAGTTTCATTGTGACTTCACCTCCATCACCCTGCTTCTCGTCTTCATCAACTCGGCCCAGTCAGCGAGGCCAAAGATGCCGGGCATTCGGTTCCAAAATGACTTCTGCCCCTCGGCGAACTCTTCCCTGGCGAACTGACCACAGTCGAGGCAGAGTTGAGAACCTGTATGCTCGAAAACCGATTCGTCCAATGGATTCACATCTAATTTCTGGCCGATCCAGAAGTCAAGGATGCCTCGTGCATCAGCAATCGCGGCATGACATTCCTCCGGTGAGGAACAGAGCGAAGTTGGTAGGTCCCTAAGGAATCGGTATGTCCCCAGTTTACCGCGCAACATGTCGACCGGCGAAACTAGGCACGTTTGCTGTTGATCGGGGCAGAGGGTGTCCCACCCCGACCCAGAGAGAAGCTTCCTCCTGGGATATACACACAGACTGTAGTAGATGGTGGGGAGAAGCCATGGTGCGTCAACTCCGGAGGCGGCACGCAAGGCGGCGAGGTCCACTCTAGGGTCTCCTGCTACGAATTCGACATGGCTGCTATACTGATATTTACTTCGAGGAATCGGGAGAGATTGGTTGGGTACACAGATTCGAAGTGGCATAAAGCGCGGCGGAACAGATATTGAACGTCGTATTTATGAGCAAGGCGCAATATTCCGACGACGGTGTAGAAATCAGTCGGAGATGGAGGGGGCATAAAGAACCTGCGAGGACTTTACAAATAGGACAGAACTGAGAACACCGTGACGTACCCAGAATCGAATACAGCTCTTAAAAACACTTCCACATCCCTGGCGGTGTCATGGAGGCGTACGACGGGCGTCCCCTCGTATGTATCAGCTTCAAGAGGCTTGGGTTGGGGGAAGGTGTTCATATCGCGGAATACGGAAGAACGTGCACATATAATGCCGCTATGGACCCGAAATATCGTGTTTTCTGCGCGAAGGATAAGGGTGGCGTCCGGGAACCACAGGTCTTCAGCGCGTTGGAGTGCTTCCGGAGGAACCTCTTGATCCATGGGGAGTTTCTGGTCCCCCAGGTTTCTGTAGCACGTAGCCTAAGCGGAGGTTGTGGTGGCCAGAGACAAGTGTTATAGTGGCATATTTGGCGCATCAATGATGGATTTACGCGGGCACGTGCTTACCTCTCCTTGTTCTCGACTGCCATGTCAGCGGCAGCCGAACTGGAACGCGTCCAGGACCTGTGGTTCCCAGACGCCGATCTAATACTTCGTGCTGGAAATAAGCTGTTCCGCGTCTACAGCCACATCCTGGGCGCCCGTTCAACTGTATTCTATGACATGGTGGCTTTCCCGCAACCTGCGAATCCCGAAGGCGAAACGATTGATAACCATTCTGTCGTCGTTCTTTATGACTCGGCCGCAGAGGTGGAAGTATTTCTGAGAGCTGTCTTTGACTCGAGGTACTTGCCTCATTTCTATTCCGCTGGAGCGATAGCTAATGTCTCTCAGTTTTTTCATGCCGGCACCAGCCGCCACCACTTTTCACACTGTTATCGGTGTTATGCGACTAGCACACAAATACGATGTGCAGTATCTCTTCGGGCGTGCACTAGATCATCTTTCATCTATGTACCCCCACGACTTCTCGAAATTCCTGGACGTCAACTCAGGAATGGCAGTGGAACCTATCCACCTGGACTTCCCCGATGGCATCGACACCGATATGATCGCCCTTCACGCTGCCTCAGAAGTTGGCGCACTCTGGTTTCTTCCTACGATCTACTACGGCGTATGTCAATACCCATCCCGGGAATTTTTGGATGCGGCAGCACGCGGGCACGGCTTAGGTATACACGAACGCGTATGCCTGACCTCCCACGTCCACCTCGTGCGAGCCACGGCATTAACACACAAATTCCTCGCCAGTCTTCCTGCCGAATCTTGCACGGACAACTGCGAAGATGTAGTCTCTCAGGCTCGGGAGATCCTCTCAGGTTGGAACAGCTACGATGGGGAAAGGAATGATTTGGATACACTCGGGAGTTGGGCATTCTCCCTTACAGATGATGGGCCTTGTTCCCAATGCGAGAGTGTTGGACGAAAAGCATTCGATGACGCGCAACTGGCGTTCTGGACCCGGATGCCGACGCTCTTTGGCCTGCCCTCTTGGCCGGAGTTGGAGGAGATGCGACGAGCTGTGATGAAACGAGCAGTGTGATATCCTTTTCTTTTAGGATATCTTTCACATGTAAGTAGTTTACACAAACGTACCGAGCGGCACTCAAGGAATCGTGGTGTGCGCCCATCAGGAGCGGATCATCTTGTGTGAGTTGTTTTCGTGGGCAAGCCGTTCAACTCCTAAGTTGGAGCGGTGCTCGCTACTCACGAACAATCCTGTCTAGGAGTCGAGATTCGAAGCCAGAGACAGCGTAAGACGGTCGTTGCCAATGCAGTTGCAGTGCCCGGTGCACATCTGCATCCGATGGTTGGAAGGTTGATAGGTTACCCGCACAGAGATTGCTCATTCGACTCGAGGTCAAGCGATTCTTCTTCGTTCGCGTGGTAAGCACGAGAAGGTTGTTGTTCTGAATCGCAATTCTCGTCCGTAGCTTATCTGCGCAGATACGGTATGAAAACGCTTGATAGCGCGTGGTGCGTACCTGCGTCAGATGATTGGGAATACTACATTTGCAGCAGAGACCCCTCGTTCGACTCGATCTCAAGTGATAAACTTGACTAAGCCTGTTGAGTCATTCGGAATTCTTGTGAACTATTGAATAGTCCTGACCGACCGGAGATTATTCCTTGACAATAGCACGGGAAGATTTTGTGCGTCACAAGCCCATTCATCATCCGATGGTTCAAAAAGAAAAGAACAAGAACTCATCAGTACAGATGGTAATTGATTTTCATCAAAGTACCCAGCGCCTGCGGACCCTGGCAGTCCGTAATCTGCGTCTCGTTCCCCAACTCCGCGACAGTCTGGTTCCCGATACAGACTTGCGTTTGCACCGGCGAGCCTGGGAAGGGAAAGTTCTCAAACGTGCAGTCGTCGGCGAAGCCATTTGCGGGACATGTCGTGCAGGTGATGTTCCAAAGCCTGCAAATTGAAACACGTAGTTAGCAAGGCGATCCCAAGGAGTGCGTTGCAATAAAACTCACTGTTGGCTCAGGGGCCCAACATCCATGTTCAGGAATCCTCCGGCTTGAACCGCAGTCAGGTGCTTTCCGGGGAGGTGCGCATGTCTGAGCACGAAGTTCAGGTAAGGAGTAAAGAGGAATGTAGCGGTGAAGAAGACGGACTCGATCAAGAAGGCTGGCCCTGCCTTGACCAGGTTCCACTGTCCTACTGGCACTTCGGGCACCCACATAACGACCAAGAAAGTGTCATTGAGATTATCCACCCCCAATTCCATCGGGCCGATGGACGCGCTGCCGTCTTGGTTTGCGAGGTTGGGAGTCCCGAACGAGATGTTCTTGGCCGCCGGAGGGGAACAAGCTGTTGCACGCCCAGCCGTGGGTGTAGCTGATGTGAGAGGAAAGAGCGTGGTGAAAAGCAGGACAACTGAGGATGCAAACATGACGCCAGCGGGACGGCGGTGAACGAGGGAAGCGGAGAAGGCTGGAACGACTTCAGACATTGGCTACTTTTATATCTGTCAATGGCATGTGCGATCTGCGCGTCGTCGTGTGGGTAACGGCGCATCAAGGCATCATGTGAACGCGAGCAACAGCTAGCGGAGCTGTATGAGTGTAGATGAGTGCGGACCAAGTGCGGACGTGGGTGAACGTGAAGTAATGCAAACACAGAGAAAGGTGAAACAAGGCGGTCAAAGTTCCAAAAAAGGATTCAAGGACGTGTTGTGGCTTTGTTGTCCCATCGCCGAGTCACCTGACTACAAGCAACTTTCCTCCCGCCACCATCTTCTCGCGTTACCGACGCGTTTCGACGCGTCATTGGCTGGTGAGAGCTATCATGCTTCGTTGGACGGTCTTCCCAAGGCTTTTGCGCTGACGTTTCACCTCCCCTGCGTAGAGTCAAGTACTTGAAGACTTCCCCCCGAATCGATCTTGAATCGTGGTTCAGGAAACGCCCCAGCCCTCTCCCAATGAAATGGGAATCTCACTTTGATCCTTGCAGTGAGTGGGAAAAGTGGCATAAAATCTCTCTCGTTTGCAGTTACATTATCAAGCAGACTATTATATCGCTCGTCAAAACCGGCCAGGGAGTTGCGATCCCCGGGGTGGTTGGTCAGACTCCTAGGTTTCTCTGTCAGATTACTGCTCTCTTGGTCAGTGTCTGTCATCTTCCGATGTCGCGGCGAATGTGTAATTGTAACTCTGGTACCAATCCAGCGCGTATTAAATACCAGACCGTGAACGGTGAATCAGCCAATTCACCTAAATGTCTGCCTACAGATCTTTCGCCGTGGTCGGAGGCGGGACGATTGGACTACCCATTGTCGGCGCTCTCGCTACCCACAATGTCTCTGTTATCCTACTATCACGGCCAGGATCTTCGACGAAGTCGGTACCTCCGACGGTTCAGGTCGTGCACGTCGATTATAGCGATGCCGCGGCAGTCTCTGCGGTATTCAACCAGCACAAGATAGACGTCGTCGTTTCTACGGTGAATATCAAAGCGCTCTCTGCGCAGAAGGCGCTGGCGGACGCGGCGAAGATCGCGGGGGTGAAGCTGTTTCTGCCATCCGAATTCGGGGCGGCTTCGGACGCACAGCCGGAGGGATTCCACGATACAACGCTCGGTACCGGGGACAAGCATAAGGCAGCAGGTGTGAATACACCCTATCGCCTGTCTCGCCCGTCAACTTGTAACCACCAGAGTATCTGAAATTCCTCAACATCCCTTCAACCAGGATTTTTGTGCGCTGTGAATTCAATTCGTGGTTTTGCGGCTATTGAATACCCTCGCAGCCCGGCCTCTTCATCGAATACATACCGTGGGTTCTCGGGTACGCCGACGACGGAAAAGTGAGAATCGTCGGCAAAGGGGAGGCGCCCGCGTCCTTCACCTCCATCGACGACATTGCCGGTGCGTCTTGTTCTGAACAACTCTGCCTTTGGCCTGTACCTGATGCGCAACAACTACGCAGGCTTTGTCGCATATATTCTGATGGCCCTGCCACCCTCGCACCTCGAGAACCAAATTTTCCGGCTCGAGGGCGACCGGGCTAGTCTGAACGAGCTCGGGACACGATTCAACACCACGGTCGAGCATGTGGACCGCATCACCGGAGAAAACGTTGAAGAAGCGGAGGCGAAAACGATCTTGTCGGGTCTTCTCAGCAGTGGGGCAGCCAATCCGGGTTGGGACGCGGCGAATGGAGTGGAGAGGTCGGGGAGCGAGGCTGCGGGGAGCGGCAATGCGGTGTGGCCTGGACACCACTGGAAGACGATCAAGGAAGTGCTCCATATTTAGTCAATGAATGTGACTGAACTGGCGTTGGTGAGCTGAAAAGGCACCAAAGTTCACTTGAGTTAGACCAGTCAAATCGGACGCACCTCTGGGTTGGATTAGCCTCGAAAAAAAGCATCAAACATACGGTAGAATGGCTTGGGCTCGAGTCGAACGAGCGATCTCTGCAGGTAACCTCGTAACCGTTTGAGGTATTAGAAGCAGACGTGCGCCGGGCACTACCAGGCCATTCTAGGGTATTTGAACGATTACGCGTGAATTAATAGCTTCACGAGACCTTACCAGGAACCGGCGCTGCATTGGCTCATAGAGGTACTAAACGCCGGTATGGCGGCCTACCTGAGGCTCAGGAGACATAAGAAAAGTCACCTCGAGTTGAACGAGTCAGCAGATCGAATCCAACTCGGTACGCTGGGTTGGATTAGCCTTGAAAAGAAAAATTAACAACCGATTGGTGGATGGCTTGGGCTCAAGTCGAACGAGCGATCTTCGCAGGAGACTTTCATCTCTGGTGCCCTGGGCACCACCAAGCCTTGACTTCGCTACATCTCCACCCGATTATATCCATTAGTTTCACCAGAACTTCCAGAGGAAGAAGGGACTCAGCCGCTGAACCTTATTTATCGCTTGACCTCGAGTGGAACGAGGGGTCTCTGCTGTTACGGAATCGATGCGTGTATCTGATGGAGACGCCACACGCGCTATCAAGCTTTTCTAGTATCCTATCTGCGCAAACATGCGGTAGCCCGGTGAAAAAAGTTCCTAACTGTAATAAAAACTGGTTCGGACCGTCATAATGGCTGGGTCTCGGGTCGAACGAGCGACACGCCTCTGACCTTGCAGTCATCGAATGTAGATGTGCCTCTGGGCACCACCAAGCCTTGACGTTGCTACATCTCCACCAAATCACATCCATTAGTTTCACGAAAGGGTCGAGCAAAAACAGGACTCAGCAACACATTCTCATCGCTTGACCTCGGTCGAACGAGGGATCCCTGCTACGATGGAGTGGACAGTGTATTTATTGCAGATGCGCACCACGCTATCAAGAAGTTTTGCTAGTATCGTATCTGCGCAAACATGCGTTATCCTGATTGAAATTCGCGATAGTAATACAAATCGGTTTGGGATGACCTCATGGCGGGGTCTCGAGTAGAACGAGCGATCTCTGCGGCTAACATTTTGTCCACAGATTGGATGCAGATGTGCCCCAGGGCACTACTAAGCTATCAGATGGGATACTTGAACGAGTATACGTGGAGCAGCTTCACGAGAATTCACTGGGAGCTGGCGCTGCCTGGGCTCAGAGTCCGAGTCCGCTCCTGGAGCTACTGAAATGTACATAAGCATCGAGGATGGGGTTTGAGAAAGACAACAAAAGTCACTGTACCTCGAGGACGAGTCAACCTAGGATCAGAAGTGCAATTCAGTGCGGACGCACCCCTGAGTTGGATTCGCTTCGGAGAAGAAAAAGAAACAATCCACTGCTGGATGGCTTGGCCTCGAGTCGAACGAGCGGTCTCTGCAGGACAGTATGATCACCTGGACATCGGCCGCAGATGTGCTCCCGGGCACCACCAAGCCATGCTGTGGGCCATTTGAACGAGTATATGTGTGTTAGCATCAGCAGAATTTTAGAGAAATTTCTGGCCTCGACCTTCAAATTTTAGCACGAAAATGCCTTGCGGACACCATCTTGTGGAAATATTTGCTTGAGCTGAACGAAGCCAAGTTCCACACCAGATCGAATTCTGAGCAAACAATCAAGTCGGGAAAAAAATTCAAGGACACAGTGTCATTGCCTGGGCTTGGCGAACAAGCTCCGTCTGATGACCAAAGCCTACTTCAGCGATTGCATCCAGGGGCGCATCAGCGCTACCAGGCTTTTGGGTCTGTGAATATCCACGGCGCAAGTGGGTTTTTCTAATGTAACTGCATGAAGTTCAGCCTATACACTTCATAGAATCACCGGGAGTACGAAGCCCCGAAAAGATGCCACCGACGTACGACTTCGGTAGGTAGAAAATAGGAGGAGCCGTGCACATGCCTGTCCAAAGCCCTGACAGAGTTTGAGAGCGCTGGCGCGTTTCAACGCGTCGATAAGGCGCGCAGATGGTGGCAGGAGGAAAGGACGGGTGAGTCACATGATAACCATCCTGAGCAACAGAGCCATACAGCTCGGGCCTAGCTTACCGAATCATGCAACTTCTGCGACGACCGTATTCAAGCGCTGTTTCCGGCTTCGACTCTGGGCAAAATTAAAGCTTGACTGGCCTGCGGTGAAAACCGCGCGAAAAAATACAGCATCGGTGATCTTTCCGTCCAAGTTTCCGTCGTCAAATTCTCTTGTCGGCAACGGGTCGATGTCCTTTGTTTTTGGAGTTGTCGTCCTGGACTCCTGGACTCTTGGACCCTCATGGACCTCCTTACTTTACCTGGAAGGTCTCTGAGGGAAGCTTTGGGAGGATGGGCACGGCTTGCTCGGGGACGACTTTGACGCGCGACTCCGCAAACTCCCGCCAATGCGTAGATCGGATATCGGTCTAGCTGTTATGGTCGTCACTCTCTCTCGGAGAGTCCCAGCATTTAATCTGGTCGACCCCACGGAGTGTGGATCTCGCTTCGCCGATGGGATGCATCGTATCGGTGCAATCGACCCAAAAACGACTGTCTCCCGCCCGTGGATCCCCTCCTACCGGAGCCGTGGTTCCGTGTCGCTGAACCTTAACATCACGCCTGCCGCGGGAATCCCCTCTTGTGCCATCGAAGCAGCTCTGCGAAATGTGCGTATATCTTTGCCATCTCAGAATATATGTCTTCCCGATGCTGACCCGTCCCCCAGCGTCATCTTGCGGGTTTCACTGAAGGTTCATTGTCACTTTGGAATCCGGCGCCTTCCGGCGCTGATGAATTGGGCTCCTGGCTACACTCCCAGTGGGTGCCTCTGTCGATGCGGTCAACGCGCATCCTCGAATGCTGCGCAGGGCGTCGTCTTTTCAGACTAAGCGCGTTTCCGGCGGGATGAAGCTCACTAGTCGCTTGCGGAGGATGGTTGTGGATTGAGTCGTAGCTGTACCCCGAGGTGTATCAGCACGGCCGTCCGACGCGAGGAAGATCAGCTGCCCGCAGACGCCCTCCTCTACGCCACCTTTCCCCGGAAGTAGCCGACGACAGCGTAGACACGCACGCCGCGCTTGGTCGATGTGCAGAGATGACCAATCTCCCTCCTGCGTACGAGCACGGATGTACAGAACCAAGGTCGAAGGTCGAAGGGGGAGAGGGGAAAAGACGGGGGATGGAGACGGTCGACTTAGGGCCGCAGCGGTGTCAGGCTCCTGCGCTACTGCGCCGCCAGCGCACACCCGCATCCCGACAGTGACAGTTCCACCCTACGTCTGTCTGCAAAACGCTCGCTGCCAGGTGCGCGCAATGGCAGTATTGCCCTTTACACTCCGCGCCCTTCGTATCTATCACACTGTGCGCTCTTCATGTCCCCTCCCGCCCTCTCGCCCGCCCGTCTTCGTCGCCGTCGCTGCCCATGGCCCCCGCACGGCGGATTCCCGGCTCTCCATTCCGACGTATCGATTCTTCTGCTCCTTCAAAGTACCGCTCCCTCGCCCTCGCCCTCGCCCTCGCCCTCGCCCTCGTTGCCATCCGTACCCCCTTACACGGCGGAAGCAGTCCCTCGCTCTCGCAGACATGGGCAGTCTCTGGCTCCGGAGATCCTCCAGGACTTTGCAGTGGACGGCGGCGTACGACACAGCTGGCGGTGCAGGATAGCACGACCATCGTCCGCAAGCGAGCCCCGGAGCGGAGCTTCTCCCTTTTCGCCCTGCATGTATGTACATGGCGGGAGGCGATTCCCTCACTCTCGCAGAGACGGCGGCCTCCAGCTTCATATGCTCTCTGAGATTTTGTATCAGCTGTCGGCGGCGGCTGCGCACCAGCAGCCTACTACGGTAGGGGAGAGCAAGACCGTGTGCGTTCCCGGTGAAGACACGAATCCAGCCGCGCACCAGTGCGGCAGTGGATGCGATGGTGTCCTGAGGAAGTGGCTCGCTGTGGTAGATGGGATGGACGCTCCCCCGCCTTCACCGGTACCTCAGATTCTTGAGGCGCACCGACTCGCCCGTCCTCACCGCCTATACCCCTCGCGGCTTCTTCGTGAATCCCCGAATTGCTGTGGATCGAGAGCATTTTGGGTTTCGTCCCTGCATAGTGCGCAAGTGGGTCGGGGTGGTGTCATTGATTCTTACGGCGCACGAGCTGCGGCTGCCTCGTTCGTCCTGGCCGGCGCGCGGACACTGCTTACGCCTTCTTGAGTTTGTGCGTTGAGGGATCGCTTCACGCGCCATTGATAGAAAGTCTCTTGCTGCTTCGTCCTTGCGCTGCGCGGGAGTGGGTCGGCGTGATAGCTAGGATGGATGCTCCCCCGACGCCGCAGAGTGTTGATGGGCACGACTGTTCTGGCCGTGATTTCGCATCGCATACCGTGCTATGTAAAGCAGGAGATTGCTGCCCCAGCTTGAATCAACCTTTGAACCACATATTGCGTCCGGATCGAGTCATCCGACTTTCCGAATCCCAATGCTTTATAAATCTTGGTTCTGGAAGGTCCCAATATTAGGCGGGCCTGCACTCATGTGTAGCTGGCCTCTGTTCCGACAGAACTTGCTCGTTACACTCGAGCCTAACCGAAATTCTTTCAAAGCATGCTTTTGCCCGGGCCACGCCCCAGGGGCCCAAATTTTGTAATAGATGCGCTGATACCCTGAAGATCTACTACTGTACAGCTATCGCCAATGAAACGAGAAATTGACTTTGCCCTAGTGATCATGAATGAACTGAGACTCGGTATCACATAAAATCCCTCTCGTTTGCAGATATGAAGCAAACCCTGTAAGTTGACATTCAAAATCGGCCAGGGAGTTGCGATCCCTAGGGTTGTTGGTCAGCCTCCACGGTTTCTTCGTCAGACATTTCTTGGCCACGGTCTGTCAGTTTCCGATGTTCCGGCAAATGAGTAATTAGAGCTCTAATACTTACTAATATCCAACGCCCATTAAATACCTGGAGCTGGAACGGGGAATCAGTCAGCTCAACCAAATGTCTGGCTACAGTTCTTTCGCCGTGGTAGGGGGCGGGGCGATAGGATTACCCATCGTCGCCGCTCTGGCCACCCACAACGTCTCCGTCATTCTACTCTCGCGGCCAGGATCTTCGCCGAAATCGGTAGTACCTCCAACCGTTGAGGTGGTGCGGGTCGACTGCAGCGATGTCGCAGCCGCCGCTGCGGCACTCTACCAGCACAAGGTAGACGTCGTGATTTCGACGCTGAATAACAAGGCGCTCTCTGCGCAGAATGCGCTGGCGGACGCTGCGAAGATCGCAGGCGTGAAGCTGTTTCTGCCCTCCGAGTTCGGGGCGGCTTCGGACGCACAGCCGGAGGGATTCCATAATCCAACGGCCGGTATAGGGAACAAGCACAAGGCGGCAGGTGCGAGAAGATACCATCAGTCTCGCGCGTGAACTTATCTATAACAACCAGAGTATCTGAAATCCATCAACGTCCCTTCAACCAGGATTTTTGTGGGCCATGAATTTGAGTCCTATTGCGACTATTGACCGCCCTTGCAGACTGGCCTCTTCATTGAATACATACCGTGGCTTCTCGGGTACGCTGAGCACGGAAAGGTGATAATCGTGGGAAAGGGGGAAGCACCCACGTCCTTCACCTCCGTCGACGACGTTGCCGGTGCGTCTTGATGTGAACAGCTCTGCCTTGGACTGTCAATGACGCGAAACAACCACGCAGGCTTTGTCGCATACATTCTCACGGCCCTGCCACCCTCGGACCTAGAGAACCGAATTTTCCGCCTCGAAGGAGACCGGGCTAGCCTGAACGAGCTCGGGGCGCGATCCAAGGCCCCTGTTGAGCATGTGGAACACATCACCGGAGACAACGTTGAAGAAGCAGAGGAGAAGACGAGCGTGTTGGTTCTTCTTGGCAGTGCAGCGGGCAACTCGGGCTGGGACGCGGCGAATGGAGTGGAGAGGTCGGGGAGCGAGGCTGCGGGGAGCGGGAATGCGGTGTGGCCTGGACACCACTGGAAGACGATCAAGGAAGTGCTCCATATTTAGTGAATGAATGTGACTAGACTAGCGTTGGTGAGCTGAAAAGACACCAAAGTTAACTTGAGTTAGACGAGTCAAATCCTACTCGGTACGGAAGCACCGCTGGTTTGGATTAGCCTCGAAAAAAAGTATTGACTCTACAGTCGTATGGCTTGGCCTCGAGTCGAACGAGCGATCTCTGCAGCTAATGTGTCAAGTTCTTCCTCCAGATATTGGAAGCAGATGTGCCCCGGGCGCTACCAAGCCATTATGTAGTGTGTTTGAACGAGGATATGTGCGTTAGCTTCACGAGAATTTAGCAGGAACCGGCGCTGCCTGGGGTCAGAGTCTGAGTCCGCTCCTGGAGGTACTGAATTGTACATAAGGATCGAGGCGTTAGTGAGCTGCTTTACAGGGGAGACATAAGGAAACGTACTTATCTCGAGTTGAACGAGTACAGATCAAATCCAACCCAGTACGGACGCACCACTGGGATGAATTACCTGCGGAGAAAAAAAGTAGCTGGACTGCTATGGCTCGGGCTCGAGTCGAACGAGCGATCTCCACAGGAAACGGTCGCATTTCCATCATAATGGATGCGGATGTGCCTCCGGGCACCACCAAGCCTAAAAACTACTACAGCTCCAATAAATCACAGCCATCAGTTTCATCAGAATTCAGAGTCAAAAAACCTCAACATACATTCCTTATCGCTTGACCTCGAGTCGAACGGCGAGGGATTCTGCTGCAATTATTCGCCACACCTACCTGAAGCAGAGGCGCACCACGCGCTATCAAGCTTTTCCACCGCCATACAATGTCTGCGTATCCAGAGATGGGTTAGCTCGAAGAGAATTGCGAACAAAAAAATACGCCCCTACGGTTGTATGGCTTGCGCTCGAGTCGAACGAGCGATCTCTGCAGCTAATGTGTTAAGTTCTTCCTCCAGATATTGGGAGCAGATGTGCCCCGGGCACTACCAAGCCATTCTGTGGGGTATTCGAGCGCGTACATGTGCATTCGCGCCACGAGAGTTACTAGGAAACGGCGCTGCCTGGGCTTAGGGCCCAAATCCGCTCCTGGAGGCAGGTAGCGAGGGGTTAGTGAGCTGGGTTCGGGAGAGAGATACAAAAGGTTACCCAAGTTGAACGAGTCAGGACATAATTCAACTCTGTACGGACGCACCGCTGGGATGGATTAGCTTTGGGCAAAAAAGTGAAGTTGGGCTGGGTATGGCTGGTCTCGAGTCGAACGAGCGATTTCTGCCGCTGAGGTCTTCTCTTACTTGCTGTATTCGATGCAGATGTGCCCCGGGCACTACCAAGCCATTCTGTGGGGTATTTAGACAGGTATATGTGCGTTAGCTTCAGGAGAATTCTGCGCCACACCTTCAATCTTCCCGAGGGATTGGATGAAACTGCGTCGCTGGCATCACATTTGGAATATTTACTTGGGCTGAATGAAGCCAAGTTCCACACGACATTGAATTATGAGCAAAAAATAGATCGGGGAAAAAATCTCCAAGGGAAACTGACCCATTGCCTGAGCTCGAGTCGAACGAGCTCCATCTGATGCAAAGTCTGCTTCAACAATTGCATTCAGAGGCGCATCGACGCTACCAAGCCTTTGTGTCTGTGAATATCCATGGAGCAAGTGAGTTTTTTAAATGCAACTGCATGTAAGTTCAGCCTGATACACTTGACAGAGTCACCGTGAGTACGAAGTCCCAACGAAGTCCCCAAAAAGATGACATCGCTAGATGAGATGGACACGTACAGTCATACAGTAGGGCGAGTCGCGCACAAGCCTATCCAGCGTACCAACGGCCTCAAAATAATGCCCTGACAGGACTAACGAGCGCTGGCGCGTTCCAACGCGTCGATAACGCGAGAAGATGGTGGCAGGAGGAAAGAATGCTGGGATCTGCACAACAGAACCACATATTGCCCCGGGCCGAAGCTGCCGAAACACGACAGCAACTTGGGCGGCAACCGTCTTGCCTGTGAACTTACTGGCTTCAAATCGAGTCGGAAGCTTGACTGGTTTGCGGACTCGAAACGCTGTGCGAAAACCTACAATATCTGTGGTTCTCCTGGCGCCGAATTTCAGCGTCGAATGACCTTTGCTTTTGCCTTTTGAAGTTGACGACGGTCGTCCTGAACTCCTGGGGCGAGCTTTGGGCGGTTTAGCGTGCTAAGGAGGTGCTAGCATGGGCATCGATGACCCTCGGTTCCCGAGCCGCCCCGGACGACTCTCAAATGCCGATGCGTAGATCGGTCTCGCTGTTGTGGCCGCCACTCTCTCGGAGCGCCCCAGCATCCACTCTACTTGAGCCCACGGAGTGTTGATCTCGCTGCACCGATACCGAAGAGATTGCACCGACTGGAATGGGCGTGTCTTGCCGCGCCCGTGCATCGTCTCCTACGACCCGTGTCCATACATGGTTTCGTGTCGCTTACCTTAACGTCGCGGTAATCGTCTGGCGCAGCTCGGCGGCAATTTCTACGGGACGTGCGTATATCTCGGTGTATATGCTTTCTCGATTCTGACCCGTCCCCCAGCGCTATCCTGCTGCTCTTAATATATTTGTTGCTACTCCGGAGTCCAGGGCCTTTCGGCACTGATGAATCTGCCGTCAAAGCGCATCCTCGACCCAATTTCGACCCGCTCAGTCGTGACTGTTCCTTTCACCGCCCGCGCCCGCTTTTACCTGCGTCAAGACTGTTACTCGACCCAGCTCAAGAACGCACGCACTATCATCGGCCTTCGCGTCTTCGCCTCCTCATCAAGCGCGCTGCCCCTTTCTCCGCGCCAGGTGTGGGCTACGCAGAACACTGCGCGAGGCTTGGTTTCGCAGGTCGGACAGCGACAGGCTGCACCACCACCGTTGGGTCCCATCAGATTGAGCGCGTTTCGGCGAGGATTGGCTCAGATCGGGATGGGGGTAAGTTGCCGCTCGCGGACTCTGGAGGATAGCACGGAGGATGTGTACGATCCAGAGGCGCGGCTGTACACCGAGGTGTATCAGCACGCCCGTAACCTGACGCCAGCGTCGCACTCATGCACGCAGACATCCTCCGGCGCCGCCACCATTTCCGCAGAAGTTTGGCGCGGAGGACGACGGCAAGGAACACACGCAGTTGTCCCTCACCCTTCGCCTGTGCCTGGTCGACATGCAGAGGTGACCGCGGTGCTAGATCAGCCTGCGTACAGGCGGGGCGGTAGCAGGAGAAGGGGATAGGATGGGGTGCCGTGCAACGGGCCGTCGTGGAGGATGAGGATAGTCGACTCAGAGGCGCCGCTGTACCATTCGTCTCTGCTCCCACGCCGCCAGCGCACCCGCACCCGCACCCGCACCTGCCCATCCTCAGAACGCCAATGCCGCAGTACCGTAGTCACCTTCGACCAGCTTGCCCTCCCCCGCCTCAAACGCGTGCTTTCGAGGACGCGTCGCCCTCCGCATCCGCGTCCTGGACTGCACCTCGAAAATCGCACCCTCGGCCCCGTCCTGTGATATTCGCTCCTCGCGGCGTCCGACGGCGGTATTACCGTTTGCACTACCCCCCCCCCCCCCCCCGTACTTAGTATCCGACCGTACGCTTCCGGCGCCGTCGCCGCCCCTGCCCGCACGTCTGATTTTCGGCGTTCCATTTCGACCGTATCGATTCCTGTTCTCTTACCCCCCTGCATGTAGACGGCGGAGGCGAGTTCCTCGCTCGCAGACACGGGCGGCCGCAAGGGGGTCCAAGGATAAGGTTTTTCAAAACCGGGTCTTCGTTGGAGCAGTTTTATGTGCTGATCACGAATATGAGGTTGCCAAGGTGCCAGGGGAAGTCGTCGTGGAGTTTGAACCCAAAAGATTATTCCTATATCAGGCCTGATAAGAGCTGATAAGATGGAACAGCCACTCCCAATCAAGGAATTTATCACGTGTCGTGATCAACGGCGTGACCTGGAAGAAAAAACTTTCGTTCCACAACACCTTTTTTATCCGGCTGAGCACTCAGATACATGTAATCGAGCACCCAGAAACGATTCGGCGAAAAAAATCGTTGAAATTGGGTGATTTGAGGCCTATATAAGGCAATTTCCCACGGTGGGTGGGGGGGAGGGGTCAGTGACCCCTCGGGAAAAAACTTTTGTAGGTGATATCTTTTTCTCTTATCGTTGGACCCCCTTGGGCGGCCGCCTCCAGCTCCGGATGTCCTCGCTAACATCTGCTCGGATCGTGGACCGTGGCGGCGTCCTGGGCAACTGGCGGTGGAGGAGGTGACCACGACTTCCGTCCGCGTCGCCTATGCTGCGAGTTCGGGAAAAGAGATGAATCGGCGCGGCGGCAGTGGCGCGGGTGCCGTCTGCGATGCTGTTTGAGGAAGTGGGTCGTTGTGGTAGATGAGATGGACGCTCCCCCGCCCCCGCCGATGTTGATGCCACGTATTCTTGAGGCGCACGAGCTGCCTCGTTTGTCCTGGCCGGCACGCAGAGACCACCAGAATCTTCTTCGTGCATCGGGGGATCGCTGGACGGGGCGTGGGTGGAAAGCATTTTGCTGCTCCGTTCTTGCGTTACCCGGGAGTGGGTCGGTTACTAGCCTGGTCGATGCTCAGCGCCGCCGATACCTCGAATCCTTGAGGCTCACCAGCTGCGGCTGCCTCGTAGGTCCCCGCAGCCTCGCGGCACTGCTCCCGCCTTCCTTGTGCATTGGGGGATTGTGTGACGGGCCGTTGGCGGAAAGGATTTTGCGCTTCATCCTTGCGCTGCGCGGAAGTGGGTCGGCGACGGGCGCGGCAGCTGGGACGGACGCTTCCCCGCCGCCGGCGATACCAGATTCTTGAGGCGCACGAGCTGCGGCTGCATCGTTCGTCCTGGGTGGCTCGTTGACACTGCTCACCCCTTCTTCGTGCACCGGGGGATTGCATGACGGGCCGTAGGTGGAAATTGCGTTGCGCTCGAGTGGGCCGACGTGGTGGCTGACGTGTTAGCTAGGATGGATGTTGCCCACCGGCAGCACCGCCGCCGATCCCGGGTCTTGAGGCACCCGAGCTGCGGCTGCTTCGTTCATCCTGGCCGGCGCGCGGACACTGCTCACCCCTTCTTCGTGCACCGGGGGATCGCATGACGAGCCGTGGATGGAAAACATTTTGCTGTATCGCCCTTGCATTGCGCGGAAGTGCGTCGGCGTGGTAGCTAGGACGGACGTTCCCCCGCCGCCGATAAGTACCTCAGATTCTCAACGGGCACGACTGTCCTGGCCGTCGCGCGACACTGTCCGAGCCTTCTATGTACGTCGGGCGACCGCTAAGCGCTTGACGCGCCGTTGGTGGACAGGATTTTGTGCTTGAGTGGCTCGGCGTAACAACTAGTTATCTAGCGCCACCGGTACCTCGGATTCTTGAGTTGCACGCCTGTCCTGGCTGGCGCGGACACTGCTCACACCGTCTTCGTGCATCCCTGGATCGCCTGGCGAGCGGTGGGTCTGCTGCTCGTCGCGCATCCTGGAGATGATGAGCGTGCACATGTGAGCTACGACGTCGCGGGCCGTGCTCTCTATAAGAATCGAGGCTGCGTGGCCGAGGCGGGCGAGGCGATACACGAAGCGATGATACTCGTCGGGGCCAAAAGTTCTCCAAGCTCATTTTGCTTTCGGGGGCGTCAAGCACAGCCAGGCGGAGGGGACCATGCGGCTGGCACGCACCGTCAAAGAGGACGTGGTGATTCTGTGTGTGCTTGTGAGCCCAACCGTAGCGACGTTAACTCTCCAATACACGTTGACCAAAATCTCATTACTAGGATACTAGGAGACTTCGTTTCCTGCGCTGCGCACCCGGGGAGTATGTTAAAACTAAAGTACTGCGCGCATCAGCACAAGGAGATACGGCTCCCCTCAACACCATTTCTCTGGCCTGGGTCGAGCCAAACGGATGATGCGCTGAGCAATTTTTCTGGATTTGTTCTTTACTTTGGAGGCAAAGCGGTAAATTCGGCTCTTGAAGGTTTCACGCTCAATCAATAAATCGACTGGCAGAGAATCAGACACGGAGGGTGCGAACAAGGATGTGTTCTCACCAGTGAGGTCGTCGTAGGCTGCAGCATCCTTGCTGGCGGCCGCGTCCATCACATCCTTCATCGCCTGCGCTTTCGCTTTTGCGACGCGGGGCCAGGCCTCCTCTTCGATCCTGGAAAGTCATAGTACCTCAGAGTGCGTCGAGAACGTCAGAAAAATATCTGTACCTCCCGATAGCTTCGACCTCCTTAAAAAAGTCCTGAGGATCACTCAACTCCTCCATCGTCGACAGATCATGCGTGAAATTGACCATAACCAAACCCTGAGGCGGTCGCTTGACGGATATAGCGGCAGATACCTCGGACGACGACGAACTCCGGTCGTCGTCGTTGGCTTCATCTTCGCCTTGATGTCCGGGCGTGTGATCTGGATCCGGTGGAGGAATACTAGCTGCAGCGATTCGAGTCAAATCCAAATTATGTGGTTCAATGAGGATGCGCGCACCAGATTGAGGAACAGGACGACTTGATTCCAGTGCCAGCCACCCTCGGAGCTTGATTAAGGTCATGTTCGTCACCAGAGACGGGTGGCATCGCGGATTGGGCGCGTTGAGCATCCTCATATTCCTTCTCGGCAAGCGCCCATCTCTTCGTCTGCACGTCTGCTCTCAAGAAGCGGTGTGCCCTACTGACTTCGTCGGCATCGAAAACGTATTCGATCGGTTCTTCTGTAAAAAGAGTGGGGCTTCTGACTCTCGCAAAGGAAAAGCCAGTGATATAGCAATCACTCCAAGGCAACGGAGTCGACGGTTTCAGTGGATCCCGGGAGGACGGATGCGCCTCGTTGGTGACGGGTAGAATTGGCAAGGACATGGATGGCTCGATGCATTTATCCGGAATCGCGGGTGGCACCCCTCTCAGAATGAAATGTACAACGCATTCGTTGTGGGGCTCCCAGTGCTCATAAAGATCCTGGCGCTGTTTGAAGAGATCAGTTAGGCATCGACGGCTCATGACAGTCGCATAACCACGCACGTCTACGACCACTGCGTATTTCTTGCTCGTCAGAGTTCTGCAAGCGGCGACGGCTTCAGAATCTTCGCGGGTCTCTGCATTGAGCGAGGCAACGGGATCGATGGTGAACACAGCACAAGCTCCAGAAGTGGGGAGAATCTTTCGGCCCATGTCGTCGTCTTCAAGCAGCTATACAGGGCGGGTGTTATGGCGCAGAGAAAAGAAGCCATCCTGTCCAAGAACAAAAGAAAATCATGAATTGATGGGAGATCGTGCCACCATCGTGGACCCACAAAGACATGTGACTGTATACGTTGTTTTGACTGAATCAAACGTTTCTGGGGGCTTCTCCTCAGACTTCTGTGTTCAGTACTTACCCAGAAGACTTCCGACTTCATGCTCATAAATTTCGATCCTCCATCGGCGGTCACAAACTTGGCCCAAAAATTGTTATCCTCGCTAACTCAGGTTGTATAACAAAGGTTGGTCAAAGGCCTTTGTTCTCGATTGTTGCTATCGCAACATTATTACCCTTGTTCTTTCTCTTTATAGCGACCGAGGCTTTCTACATCTATCATATCCTCTCGACTTTGCCATCCGCGTTATGCCTCCTTGTCGCCACTGTCAGCCTAGCCACTGGCACTCGCTCAGCTTTCCGGAGAAGCAAGTGGGCTCCGTCTGCTCCGGTCCCAACTTGTCTGTGAAGCTGCCGTTCTTGAAGATGATTCTCCGGGGCGCAGACAGCGACCCTGCGGCTCTGCAGCTGTATAGAGAACTTAGTGACCCTGACAGCCAGAAGGGAAAGCCGCGCCCATGCGTCGTGTATCCATCCACTACCGATGACCCCCGGCCTACTCACATTTGTCTAATGGCAACCTTTGAAAGCGGAGTCCCTGCCACATACCCGCAAATTTTCCGAGACTTCATCCTCGCTGTGTCCCCCAACGATCCCGAAGTCCCCTCCCACATAGGAAACCAACAGTTCAAACCTACGCTACATTCGTGTCCGGAGTGGTCGTACGCGCCCAAACAGTGGCTCATTGCCATTCCCGTCAAGTTCAATGGTGAACGCGATTTGGCCCAACTCGAACGTTGGGACGCGAATACCCATTTCTGTGACGAGACGATGGATGCGTTGGTGGAGGCCTGTAACCAGAAGCAGAGGGAATGGGATGCCAAAATAGAAGTTGATGCAGAGATCGGTTCGAGATACTATGCAGAAATGCTGGTGCGATGCCCGCGTCTCCCCCTCCAGTTGCGTTTTCTCACCCCCGAGCTAGGAAAATGAGCGAAATCGCCCCCCGAGCACAGGAGGGAGAAATGTGAGGCGCATTGACTGGATCGTAAATTCCCCGCTTATTATTTTCTGTGTTTTAGTCCCGTCGGTCCAAACACAGTCGCCAGTCCAAAGGATCGAAATACACCTACCAGTCTAGCGCCTCGATGCAAACTTACCAGTCCCAGAAATCCACCAACAGCCTATCCCTTGGCGGAAAGGTCAGCAAGGCCGGCGCCACCTTAACTCGCAGTCTTTTTGGGAGAAAAGACAAACAGTCGGACACGATTTCGAACCAACACCACCCATCCTCAGCATCCGTGAATCGATTCAGCGCTTTACAGCAGATCACAGAAACAGCAGAACCACAACTACCCGCCGCCCCGACGGACTCCGGGATCTCACTACATTCTCGTGCGAGGCAACAATGTGCGAGTCCCGCCCCTCGGCCCGATCCTCGACGCCCTAAAGTCTCGAACGGTGTGCATACCAAACCATCCTCGGTCTCCACCCCGAAGCGCGCTTCCCAACAACCGCGGATGTCCAATATCGGCCATGCTACTCAGGCTGCGGTACCTGCGCTCGGCCCAGATCCGAACCAATCGACCACTCTGGCGCAACAATTGTCCGGTTTACGAATCAGAAAAGTGGGTGCTCGCATGTGCATGTGGAATCTGTAATAATCCTCCGAATCCGCCAGAAAAGTTCTTTCTCGAGTCTTATTTCTTTGAGGCGGGCCCCTCCGTCCCCTCGATCCGCCACGCCATCCGTCCGAGCGCCGTCTGTACGCGGAATTCCGCCAGCGCAATTACTTGTTTCGGTAGGTACTCTTTGTTCTCACTGAAGCCGCACCTAACTTGCCCTAGAAAGACCTCAGCGGGGACGGCTGGAGGGAAGCAATCGATCGCAGACGATGAGTCAACTGTTCAAGTCGACGGACGCTATCGTTGCATTTATGTACATGTATTTTTGTTGTACTATAATCATAGACATTTCGCGTCTATCCTACGAGGAAGCCAAGAAATGCCTCAGCCTCGTCACAAACCGCTCAGCAGGGCTCTAACGCAAGGTTTGAAAAAACTTAGAATAACTGAAGAGCTGAAACGCGAAGGGTCACGGTCGCGTGTCGCTGTCACACAGCCGAGCGAAGCGACGCGACCGCTCCACTTTGTCGGTCTCTCAGTCTGCGTTCTGTGGAATCAGAACACAATGTTCAAAGTGTCAATTTGAACATAACCTCAACCCTCTGTTGATTTGGAAGACCCCGCTCGACCAAACCCCCGCCGATTTTTCAGACGGCTTCAAAGATAGGGGCATGTTTGGTTTGCCGCACTGATCACGTGGAAGAAGGAGATCAACCGTGGGACATTTAGCAAAACCGAACCATGGTCATATTTTATGCACGACGGTTCTCTTCTCAGCGCCGCTTGTGGGCCCAACATGTAAACTAAGGCAATAATATCACGCTCCTGGTTTCTTTTGGCAACATTTGGAGTTGTACTGAATGAACAGCATTCATTTGTTGTGTTTATAGAGTAATCCGGCATGTCCATACAGATGAAGATTACAATCGTCCAGCACTGGGTCATCTAGCATGTCCGTGCATATAATTACATTGTACCCCTACTCTCATCCGTGCCATCTATCTTCTAGTGCCACTCACCTCGGCGCTTCCGTCGCCTCCGGCTCTGTCTTGCCCGATCCGCCCCACCAGCCGCGCTCCCGTAGATCCCGCGCGGCGGGCACCATATAAGCCACTTGACTCAAAATCGTGAAACTTATCGCGAGTAGCACGACCGCGGCGTCTAGGAGCACTTGAATGCCCGGTGGTAGCCGCAACCCAAATCCCGACTTGGCGTCGACCACGGACGGCTCCCCAATCGCCTCGACATACGCCTCCACCATACGCGTTGCACATCGCTCCCACTCATACGCGCCACTCCTCGCCGCTTGGGCACCCGCCGATCCCATCCGCCGACGCAGCGGACTGTCTCGGATAAGCACCTCCAGGATACCCGCGAATCGTTCGGTCAATAGCTGCATATTTTTATCCAGCAGTGGCGCGGCCTCGCCCCACCCGAATACGCGCGCGTCCGGGCGAAGCGGCGTCAGCGGTGCCCACGACGTGCCGTCCCCCGCCGCCGCGATGTCCAGCATCAGGCCCGTATGCCCATGCGCAACGAGGTCAGCCGTGCCCTCCGCCATTAGCCCAGCGACCGCAAGCCCTGCAGCCATACCCTGGAGCGTGGCCTGCCCAAATGTTTCCGTTAGCGACGGTGCGCTATCAAACGGTCAGTAGTTGAACTGCATAGCGTAAAGCGCGAGCCGCACCCCATAATGTCCCCGCTGGCAAGCGCCTCGCCGAGCCCTCGCCCGCTCAAATGGCCTGTGAACACCGCTCTCACACCTGCCGCGGCGCACCGCCTCTCCAACACCTGGCGATATGGGCCGTCGCCGATGAAGACCAGTATTGACTGCGCACGTTGGCGTGGCGGGAGCGCTGCGACAGCGTCAATGAGGAAAGTCAGGTTTTTCTCAACGGAGAGGCGCCCGACAGCAAGGATGACCACGAGGTCTGCGTCCGGGGTGATGCCAGCGGACGACGCTGAATGGGCAGCCGCAGCAGCGATCCACTGCCGCCGAAGAGATACCGAGCGTAGAGCAGACTAAATTGAGCTGTGAGCTAGTGACACTGAACATAAAAAGTAAACGCACGTCGAAAAGCGAACAGTCGACACCACGCGATACGACGCGCAGGTTAGCGAATCCCCGCTGTGCAAGGAGTTTCGCGGTGCTCGCGCTTGGCACCAACGTGCATCGCGCAAACGAGTGCAAGTATGCGTGCACCTGCCAGGATCTGTGCGGGTAGCAGGGGTACCCAAGCAGGGCGGCGTACGTCGGGAGGTTCGTGTGATGGCTGGTGACAACGGGGGTAGTTGGGAACAGGGATGTGATGGCAGCGAGCGCCTGGACGCCGAGCCAGAGGGGGTCGACCAGGTGAATAACATGTGGTGAGAATTTTCGCAGCGCGCGTAGAAAGGCCGGGGAAATGAAGTTGGCCTTGAGGCTGGGGTAGACGAGTATTGGCACGCCAAAGGTGCCGAAGAGGCGTGCCCCTGCGTATTCGGACTGCGGATGACTTGAAGGACAGGCAAAATCGAACCGGGAGATACACACCATGCCGCTCTCGGGACCAAAGAGCATCGCCTGCACGCCCGTCGCATTGAGGTGCTCTAGCAGGTGTGCAATGGTGAGCGTCGAACCATCCACCTTGGGGAGAAAGTTCTCTGGGCATGGACTCGATACATTGGTTCAAATCGCAGAATAAAGGACATACCAGCTATAATAGCCACTCGCAAAGGTCCGCTATGCTGGGGAAGCAGTATTCCGCTCGCAGCGCCGGTTGGAGTCATCGCAGCACCAGCGGTCGTCGAGGGCGGGAGGAAGAGCAGTCCAAAGTCACGGTGTGGACCCACACAGGCTGTTCAGGAATGTCCCCACGGCTGATTATCAACAGCGAAGTAGATGCAAGCAAAATGTGTCGATTCAGAAACGGCGATGCTGGACCCACGCCTTGGTGAAAAGCTGTCCAAAGCGTCTTCTCAGGCCTTCCCCGTCGGATATCAATCAGCAAAGATGCAGATGGGCGCCAAAAAAAGAAGCGTTATTTACGAATTGACGCGAACAAGCTGTCGGTCCAACACTTCGGCGACACTGACAGATGACACTGACCGTAGATCGACCTTAGTGCGCACGTTTCTCCGATGTTTAGTTCGTTCCTCCAACGTTCCTCAGCTTACTAGGATACATATTGCACACACAGATATTTATTCTTTTGCTCAACTAAAGGTGGGACGTCAATAATCTTACTTATACGTACCAGAGGGGCGCTGTGATTTTCCTGAGCACCTAGTTGAGCTGAAGAAGAAACCACCGGCCGGCCCCTCATAGTTCGGCATCTTTGTTCCAACACTATTTCTCTCTCAGCTACATTCCATTCAAAAGTAGAGGAACAGCGCGCGTCGTCCGTTGCCATTTTGCTACTCACAGCAGAACGGCGATCTCCGATGAGCCCAGTTGTCGTGCGTCTGCGTCTCAGCCCGCTGTTGATCAGCAATGAGGCATACGCAGCCTCGGCTCGAAAAAAAAAAAAAAAGAACAAAAAAAGGCCGGAGGACGACGATATGTCCGCGCGTATAGGAAACAATACTCTTGAGAGTGCAAGTGTCAAAGACAGTAATGCGGTCAAGCGTGTCCTATTGACTATCACAGATAGTAAAAGTCTGAGTTGAGTTTCGCTCTGCGATCCGAAGCCGGTCCTAATCCTGGGGTCCATTGTACGAACTGTTTGGGAATTTCGCCTATATCTACCGAACCTGCGCTATTTGTCGGCCAAGTCAACGTCAAAAACTTGAGGCCAGGATGCGTTGGGAGCCCGGGGAGTCGACACAGTCCGCATAGAGCTGAGCGGCATCGAGAAGCCCGTCTTGACGGCATCTTCGATGTTGTGTCCAAGCCCTACCCGAACAACAGTGAGGGTCGGTGCGATATTCTGCTGGTCGTAAGCTGTGGGGATTATAACAACAAATTGAAGGCTTACAATTGCCTGGCAGGAAATTCCCAGAAGAACTGAATAAAGGTGACTACTTGAACCTGTCGTAGTTAACGCGACGGCCAGCAGGAAAGCCGTGAAGCAATAGATTGAGCCGGATTCCAGGCTGCGTTCAAGATGAGTGAGAAGCGGGCCCAACCAGCGCGATTTAAAGGGCGGAAGACGTACATGATCGAAATCGTGGCGTTATAGGAGCTATTTATCGAGCTGTGCAGGTCCGAGAAACTCGCCAGTGCTCTACGCATCCACCAGATACGTCCAGCTAAAACCTCAATGTCAGCAGAAGATTAGCAGGTGTTGAAATAACCTGCCAGTGAGCGCCATGAGCACCACATTGGTTGCGAGTCCCAAAGCATAGGCCGTCGTCGTCGTTATGATCTGCACCCTCCCACCCAACAGCAAGAAGTCTTTTGACATGGAGCTCTCCACGAGACTAACAATGGCCAGAGCTGGAATTTACGTCTTCAGTCTTTGGATTGAATTCTGGCAAAATTTACCCACTAGTTGTGCACAGGATCAGAACACCAGGGAGAAGGATGGGTTTCACCCGATACCCCCAGACCAGGTAGCAACGATACAGCTGTCGATGGCTCCTTGAGCAGGAAATCTCGGTAACCAGGAGAAATCAACTCAACAAAGACCGAGTCCGTAAGGAACCTTGTTAACCCCGAGTCGGAGGTCAGCCGGGAAGAAGAGAAAAAAGAGGGAGATATGCATACACATTGACCGTGAAAACCGCATTACACGCTAGCTCCAGGTTCAACCTCTGCTGCAATATGGCGACAAGGCCCGCCGTCGAGACTTCACTTCGGCTACGGCCCACCAGCAGCGCGACCGCCTGCGCGAGTATTGTGGATATCAAGACCCGCAATACGGTTTGTAAGGTTCCAATCACGAAAAGCATCCAGCTCGCGGCCAGCAGCCAGGTTCGCCCAGAAGTCCGCCGGCGGCGCAATGTGTACATCGCAATGATGAAGAGGTTCACATACAAACCTGCAGGTGGGGGTGAGTGTATTGAGTTTCGCGAGCGCAATTCGCACCGTAGCAAATAATTGACGCCTGGATGAGATTCAGTAAAGTGGAAATGTGTTCTATGTGGACGCACTGATGTCTCAAACAACTCGCGCATAAAGAGGCCCCAAATGAACGAAGGGGACGTCGGGTCGTCCATGTGAGGAAATCGCAAAGAAAGGAAGGGGACGAGGACGAATGCCAAGACTGGGGCACTGATATACATCCAGCTGAAAATAACATTGTGGGCACACAGCAGATGATCAGCGGCCCTCACGATGAGAGGGCAACTCTAGCGTCTGTGAACGTGCGTCCGTGGATAGCGCACCGTAATCCGGGGCCCAGACGGGCTTTCTAGGTAGTGGCATGGAGTTGCCGTGACAGATTCTGATAGCAGATAGTCACGGGCAGCGGCGTCTGCCAGTTAGTTGATGAGCGTCGGCCACTCCAATTTCCCGGTTTCGAGATTAAATAGATTGGATCGCCCCAAACTGCGCCTATGTGGGAAGTATCGGATTGGAGTGCAAAGAATACGACGATGAGATCGCCGCAGCAGCTTCAAGTTTGGACAGAGCAGTGGAAGCAGCGGGATCTAATATAGAGGTTGTCTCAGTATCTCGAATCCCGATATTACGATGGAAACGAGCGGATGCCTTTGAACTGTGTTCATCGTCTCGTCTGGTCCTCGCAGTGGGCGCCTACACTGTCCATCCGTATCTTAGTTCTTGATATGATTCAATGATTGAGAGGTCAAAGAAAACAAAATGGCGCGCGAATCAGCCGTCGAAGCCCGCTGAAGCGCTGAGGGTAGTGAACGCCGAGGGTTATTTTGGAGGCCGTGGAGATATTCCCAATCACCTGGGACCGTGAGGGCAGATTGGGGCAGCATGGCGCCCGTCGGCGAGCGTAGAGCGCCAGATGGAGTACAACTCCGCCCGGCGTTTGGGGCAGTGTACAACAAGTGCGGTGGAACGGTGGATAGAAACGCACAAAATTCGGGATGAGGTACAGGAATACATCTTTCTGGAGAAATGCGGGTGGTGCTTGCATCCAGGGCTCGGCGGGGGCTGAAAAAAAAGGAAACATAATGATGTAGCGTTTTAGTCAATTTGAGTAAGAGATCCCGTACGTCGTCTTCCCGGCAGCTAGCTCAGCTTTTTCGAGGCGCCGATTTACTCATTTCAGGCGCTATTTCCCCGGACCCACGAACAGGAGAGGGCAGTGCAAGTTTAGGTTCGCAGAAATGAAGATGCGGCATATTGGCGGCATAGGTAAAAAGTAGCGCTTCCGCGACATCGGCGAGCTGAAACAAGGCGGATATCCAACCGTGATTCCAGCAAGTGGTTAGGAATGTTGACGCGGTGTCGGATTGAGCAGAGATGGTGTGGGAGCAGACATCCCGGCGGGTGCTGGAAGTTGCGTGGTGGGAGGAAAGTCACGGTGGTCACAACGTCACTTAATGTATCCACGCATTCAAGTTCCGAAGGCAGAATTAGAAAGATTGAAAATCCCCTCAAAAGAAAGGCACCTGCGAGCGTAAAAAGTTGGTAGACGCCATAAATATGTCAGATTACTATTCAGGCGAAAAGATCTTGAGAATTATCCAGCCCAAATCTTAGGTATCCTCGCTTGATCCTCGCAAAGAATCAACCCCAAGACTCTGCCAAAATCAGCTAACGCCTCAACATAGTTGTTCGTCTTTCCGAAAATTGGGATGCCATATACAATCACTTTTATCACGTCGGTTCCCTCTCGTTCTCTATTCTTTTCTCCCGTCTCATAAGCCCGGCCCTCTGTTGAATAACGAGCAATGCCCCCAAGTCTCGCATCGAAGTGAACTCGATGCTGCCCAGAATGCTGAGTTTCTCGCAGGGCGAGCACCTGGTAAATGTCTTACGTTTTCCTGACTAGTTGTTCAGGTTCATGCTCGCGTAGAAAAGAGGGGAAGTACTCCTCACTTAATGCCTGATTGCGAGGCTCACTTGGGCGATAACACTGAAGGCGGTGTTGACTTGATTTGCTGACGACTTATAAAGCTCCTGCCCAAACTCTGGAAGTATTGTACTCACCATCGCGCCCATGTGGAAGAGGATTGAGCCGTTGATTTTAAACCGGTCGCGATATGACCAGAATCTTGACACAAAGGCAATGACGTTGGAGAGGAACCTGGGGGATAAACAACTCGACACGGGCAAGGGTTTCCGAGGAAGGGAAGCGTACTATTTTGTCTGGCACATAAATCAGGGAAATGCTGGTATCAGTTGGGAGGTAATTGAGCTCACCGGCCACACCCTGTAACGAGGGTAGTTTCAAAATCCAGTGAGGGTCAGGCTTATGAGGCGAGAGAAAAGAATAGGGAGCGTGAAGGAACCGACAGGATCGAAATGGTGCCATCGCCATCTTATATATGGAGCCTAGCATTTTTAATCCCCGATTACGATGGAAACGAGCAGATGATGTTTGTCGTCTTGTCAGAGTAGACGTCGTTCCATACTGACGTCCGTGGGCGCAGAAACTGTTCCCATCCAGAACTTGATCGATGCCCCGAAGATGTTCAATGACAGATAAGCAGATTGATATTTCGAATCCCCGGTTACGATGGAGACGCACAGCTAACTTGGAACCGTGTTCATCGTCTCGCGGAGTGGCTAAGTTATCTGTCTGTTCTCACACAGGTGCTGTTCTAATTCAAATTTCAACAAGGATTCCGCAAAATAGGTATGTATATACGTCCTACGATGTGCACGGGCGTGCGCGATAGGGCTTGTTGCGGGTAAGTTGCGGGTAAACGTGCCTTGTCCGGTTGAGCTCCAATCGCGTCGGTGTTGAAAATTGCTGTTGTGATATGTCCGTCCAGTCGAAGGAAACCGCCCTTGCCCGCTGGAGGCCACGTACATGTATGAAACCGCCCGCTGAGAATGATGAACACTCCTGACTGCTTCCCCGAAGGCAGCCTGTTTAACTCGGTGAGTGCAGATGCGTCCCAACGCAACTGGGCCTTCTGCAACTAAATTCAGCCTCAAATCCCCACAAAGGGAGGAAAAGAGAATACTCACTCGCCTGAGTCACTTTCCCTCGAACCACAACTCCACCAACGAATGATTTGTATGCTTAAAAACACACGGAGGTGGTACCAGCGAGGATGAGAGCTCCCAGCGACAATCGGTCTTCAGCCTGAGGTCCCCAAGTAGCTTCACCATTAGCGCTGGATGGACTCTTCCGTTACCGCAGAGTCCTGCGTCAGTCTCAGCCATAATCCTGTCAGTTCGAAAAGACAGCAAGACGAGGGCAAAGGCGGCCGATGTAGCCAACTTATGGCTTGGCCCCGGGTCGAACGGGTAGTAATGTCGGGCACCTCGAAGATATGTATTGCAGATGCGTCCCAACGCAACCGAGCCTTGCTTACCTACTTTGCCCTTGGATATGCGCGAGAGAATCTGAGAAAAAACCCGCCTGGGAGGATTGAAAGCCAACACAGCTCCGCCGACCAGTGAGGGAGAGGTTTGGGAAGAGCGAATTGCATTTGTAACGGTGAGAAGGAGGGAAACGTAGCTGCCAGGCAAAGAAAAACTTGAAGATTAATGGACATGGGCCGTAGGTGTGAAAGCAGGTCACTCTAGGGAGATATTCAGAGGTGTCGTCGTCGTTCTAAGGTGGAGGTCGGATCTGTCAGGAGTCGGATCAAACCGGACTGGTAATTTGTCGCGCAGTCACAGGACCGGTGTTTATCCCATGGGAACTCGTCCCAGATTTTGGGCCATATTTCATTTTTGTCCGAACTTTTGGCCAACCTACGGCCCCCAGAATTGTCCGAATTCTGCCTCCAACTCGGGCAGGAGTTCGAATTTGTCCGAACTTTGTCTCCGGCTTCGAAAAATCGGAACGAGCCCCAAAAAATCGCGAAAATTCAGCTGCATCTGCAATATTTCTACAATATCTGAGAGGTTGCTTTCCTCCCCCCATATGCCCCATACAGTGATCAATTTTTCAGTGCCTTAGATACCGACTGTTTCTCCGTGTCATCCACCCTTCAAAAAGATCGTGCGCCAACTTGAACTAATCTCGACCTGATTGGGAAGGACCTCAACACAGATTTTATCCGAGTCGCAAGTTTCCTCTGCTGGGAGTACGGCCTGTGACGAATTCAAAGTAGATGCCAGGCCAACCCTTGGGCAACCTTTGTCCGAATTTTCGATCGGACATCGTCGTGACCACATTCAAAAAAAAAAAAAATATCCGAATTCATTCCGGATGCACATCCTTGACCGCTACCACCATGTCAATTTTGAAAACCTCGAAAACCGACCTTGTACTGGCTCAGGAACGCAAAGCACCGTCCGGGGTGTGGATGTCGAATGCATCCCTGCGTACCTCGACGGAAATGGCGACCTATACGGCCCGGAAAGGCGATATCGTGGCGTCCGCAGAAGACGGCGAAATCTGGTTTGCGGAACAGCTAAAGCTCAAATCTGGCCGAGAGATGGACTGCACGTGGCCCACTGGTTCTGTGCCGTCCGGGGCACCCATGCACGATGCATACTTGGATGGATTGGACGACATGGACCGCCCGGACGACATTTTCGTGGACGCACTGACAGGACGTTCTGGACCGCGCGGAAACTTCTACGGATGTGTCGTCGGCCATGGGGATTCCGAAGGACCGCTTGCCTTGCACCAAATCACATCCATAGGCGGCCAGTCGTCGACGGACTTTGCTTCGCTGGCACCTCGAGCGACGAGCGGAGGACCCGGAGATCTACCCGACTTGGTCCGCACTGCGCCGATCGTGATGGATATCCCAATTTGGCCGGCCGCGTCATTCCTTCTCGCCACACTGTGGATCCTCCTCTGGTCGTTGGCGCGTAACCCGGCAACGAAATGGACCAATCTACTCTCTCGCCTGCCCTCTCGCGCTCCAGCCACGTGTGGTGGTACCCCCGCAAATTTTGGCGTAACATTTCCCCGGGCGTACCAGCTGGCCGTGCCGACTTCAAGATCAGGCCATTCAGACTCGACGACAGGTCCTGGTTCCACGGCATCGGGTGTGGTGTTCCCATCGGCCAACACTGACCAATGTTCCTCTGCAGGTGGACGCGGTTCGAACAGGTACGGTGGCCAAGACCAAGATCAGGCAGCGCAGGAAATAGCCTCGGGCGATGCTTCCATGGCTGGCAACGAAACGATACTTCCGGTGCCGGACGTTAAGATCATGTATTGGAATATATACAAAAGTTTTACTCTTAAACTCACCAGTGGCGAGTTTCACTCAATTCTTAAGGAATATGACATCATGTTCTTCGCTGAAACTGACATGCTTCCCGGCGAAGAGGATCCTGCTGATGTCCCGAGCGGATACACTCTGCTGTCTCTCCCACGCAAGCCCCGGCTTCGGACGAATCGCCGTGGCAGAGGCGTCGCTCTCCTCATTCGGGACAACATCAATTTCGTTAAGTCTCACCTGAGCTCGCCGGATATCCTTGTTCTGGACCTCGGGACAATGTGGCTGATTGGTGCGTACATCCCGCCAGTGACTTCCCGGTGGCAAGGCTGGACGGATGTGGAACCAATACAGCAACTATGGGAGACGGTCGCACTATGTACTCCAAGTGAGGATAAGCCGGTTTTGCTTCTCAGCGATATCAACGGCCGAACTGGAAGTAGGCAAGTACTGAAGTTCACATCGCCTTGGCCACGAAACTCTGCTGATGCGACAGAGAATACGCGAGGACTGGCGATTCTGGACGAATGTGATAAATATGGGCTGTGCATTTTAAATGGCACCTCCTTTGAATCAACTTCACCTGGTCGACTTACTTCCCACCAACGTGGAGGTAAATCCACAATCGATTACGGCTTCGCCTCCAAAGGCCTCTTGCCCCTCGTCCGAAGTTTCCATGTCGAACTCCCAACCCCGAACCCGAAAAAGGACTGGGCTGACCACACTCGCATTTGTGTGACGCTGGATGGTGCCGCCATTTCACGTACGTCGTCACCACGCACCCCTCGAGAAGCTATCCCCGATTTTTCTGGTGGGGATGACGTCGACATCCTTTACAATGCAACACTGGAGGCACGCGAAACCCCGGAAGATGCTTTGAACTCGCTTTATGGCCCTGTCCTGGCCGAGTCTCTACCGGTTCACATTTACGTGGAAGGGGCTGCTCCTGGTTCCACGCGAACAAAATCCGCAGGGGCCGGGGTATGCTACGGGATTGGTTCGTCTCTGAATACCTGCATCAAGGTACCTGGCCCTGGCAAGCCGACTGCGGATAGAGGTCGCATTTTTGCTATTCACGAAGCATTGAGCAAGGCCGATTCCGACAAAACTCTGGTGATATTTTGCACTTCGAAGATGGTTGTACGCCAATTGTGCTACACGGCGGCTAAGAAAAAATCGCTTGGGTGGCCCGGTCCAAACGGCGACTTATTTAAAGATACAGTTGCATTGCTCGCGGCTTGGCACGGTCAAACTACATTGGTTTACATTGATCCAAAGGCGAAAAATGGACTCAAGAAAGAAGCTCACTCTCTGGCGAAGGCCGCTCTTGAGGTACCACAATCGGCGACGACTTTCGAACCAAGTGCGGATGGCACTATCAGCTGTCGAGCTATCCATGGCACTGCGATCTCAAGTAAACGCAAGGTAGTCACCGAACTGGAAGAAACCTCACCCGAACATCCCAAGGCATGGATGAATTGGGAAGATAAGCCTGAGGACGAGATGGATGAAAGCCACCGAGGGCGCGCTAAGGTTCACGAATTGCAACGCGGACTCCGGGCTGAACTCTTGGCATGCAAAAACATTAAAGAATTCTGGGACTTCGCTCGAAAGCGTACAGATCCACGGCCAAAGAAAGCCAAGGTGTCACTGGCTGATCTTTCTAACGATTTCAAGGATCGCTTAAACTACCCTGCTGTGCAACCTGCCACCTTTGACTCTGACCAACTGGCCTTCAATGCTCGGATGGCCCAAGAACTCGCAATGGAGCCTCCAGATACCTCCCCCCGTTTATCTTACACACGGGATATCACGTTGAAAGAGATTGAATGGATGAAACGACACATCACGGAGCATGGTCTGGACACAGCGGTCGGCGTCGACAGCTTCTCATACAAGGACTGCCTCGAGATACCCAACGAGAAGCTACTGGAATTCTTTTTGTACTGCGTGAGGAACAAGAAAATTCCGCAGTACTGGCTGACCTCCCTCTTGATCGGGATTCTCAAAAAGGACAAGGATCCAACAGACCCGAAGGGCTATCGTCTCATTGCGCTTGAATGCTGCATGCTAAAAATGCTCACGCTGATCATCGACCGTCGTCTTCGCGAGGGCGCAGAAGACATTGGGGCTATTCCAAGCTCGCAGAATGGCTTCCAGGAGCATCTCCGCACAAATGATAGCGCTTTCGTTCTTCTCTGCCTCATTGATAAAGCACAGGCCTTGAATAAACCCTTGTATGTGGCCTACTTGGACCTGAGGAATGCGTTCCCTGGGACAGACAGATCAACACTCTGGGTCAAACTTGCGAAACTGGGAATCTCTGGTCCGATGATCGGGTGGTTGAAATGTCTCTATGAACGGATCCACTACATTGTGCGGCTCGACGGCCAGTATGCTCCGGAATTTAGGTCCTTGCTTGGAATTTTAACTGGCGATCCCGGCTCGCCGCATCTGTGGAATCTGTTCATGTCGGACTTCATCTTGGCTCATCATCCGGAGGATATTCAACTGAACGGCGTACCTATCAATCAGATCGAACATGCGGACGACGTTATGACGGCGTCCTCAGCGCCGTCGGGGTTCCAGATGCACCTAAATGGATCGCAGGCATGGGCAGACAAGAATGGCTGCGAAACGTCGATCCCGAAATGCCTGTCTCAGACTTTTGGCCCCCGGCAGAAATGGTCACCGACATTCCACCTGGGAGGGAAGGAAATAAAGCAAGTGCAAAAGGCCGCCTACCTCGGAATCTGGTTTGAGACCGGCTGTAAATTTATGTGGCGTGAACAGGACAAGATAAAGGCACGGAAGGCTTCCAAAGTGGCCAATGTGATCTTCGGGCTCGACCGTTTCGTTGGAACACTTCCTGTGTGGGACCTGCGCACTCTCTACATGGCCAGAGTGGATCCGTACCTTACGGCGGCATGCGAAGTCTGCCTTGATATCGAAGAAAAGAGTTTTAAACTCCTTGAAAAAGTCCAACTCAAATTTCTCCGTCGCATGATGTTGGGCGTAGGATCCCGCTCAATGAAGGCTGTATTGTTTTCCGAGACCGGCATATGGCCACTCAGATACAGAAGAGTTTATCTGGCTTTGAAGAACCTGTGCTATTGGATTGAGTTGGACCATGAACGACCGGCTTGGAACGCGTTACAAGAATCATTGAGACTGGCCCGGGAAAAGCGCATTTCTTGGGTGAACGACCTGCGCATTGTCCTCTCTCGACTCTACATTCCTGTGGAGCTGGATATATCAGGTCCATTGAAGGTCGAGGCAATCGAGGCCACAATGAAACTGGTAAAGGCCTCGATGGAGGCGTGGATCAACGACGAAATTGAGACATCCGCTCGAACTCAGGACCTGTTGGCGGATCGGCTCGAGATGGACAACGAGACTGGCCGGTTGGTGAAAAAATCATTGGACTTCCGACACTACTTGCGTGTTAAAACGCCGGAGCACCGACTGGCATTGACCCGGATGGTTTTATCCAGCCATAGTCTCGCAGTTGAACGCCGTCGCTGGAAAGAAAGAGGTAAAAAGGTCGTACCACGGGAATGGAGAAAATGCCGATTCTGCCAAGCTTCCATTGAAGACCCGGCCCATGCGATGTTTATCTGCAACGAACCTGAGCTCATGCAAGTGCGGGAAACATTCCTTACGGACCTGTACATCAAGGCACCCGAATTCAAGAGTATAACTACGGATATCATGACTTTCTTCCGATCTGTGCTCGCGAAACGGGAGGTTACCCCCATACTGGCCAAGCTCGCGTTTAACGTCCTTCGTATATACGACGCAACTCCGATGCTTATGCTGGACCCTCCGGAGGACTAGCAACATTGACTGGAAATTTTAGTGGCCAAAGCTGGACTTCGACCGCCCGGATCCGACCACATTTTTTATCCGCGCAGAGCACTCTGCCCTCGCTGTTGTGTCGATTCTTGATGAACAACTTCCCAAAAGTCCTTGGGTCTGTCTCTTTGGAGGCAGATGGTATGCATGCATCCGCAAAGGGAAAGACATGCGTCGACGTTTTCGTGAATTGGTGGACACTGGGGAGTTTTGCTAGGGAGAAGAGAACTTCTCCCGTACACCAGCTGTTTAGCTGAGTGGCAAGGTCCCACGAGGTTGCACCCAGTAGTCCCGCCTATTCAGGGCCAGCCAGTTCACAAAAGGTAGCGTGTGATTGACCCCCTGGAACGATGTTGTGCTCGGTTGGCATCCTGTAGGATTCTGTAAGGATAACCACCCATACAGTACTACTTGTTTGTCTCCCGTAAACTCGCTGTTCAGCTTGTGGACCGCGCGAGTATAATATACCCCCCCCCCCCCCCCGACCCGGCTTCGAGGTCCACATTAGCCATTTGACAAATAACTTGCGCCTTTTTCGGCCTTTTCAGCTTGCGACAAGTTCACAAGGCCAAAAGTGAAAAATACCCCCTCTGAAATCACATTTCATGCCCAGATCAATACCTGAAAAAAAAAAAAATTCAAAGAATTTGACCTTGTTTGCAATTTAGACATAGCCCGGTGACCTTGTCGCCTTTTGACCTTTTTTGACCTTTTTTGGCCTCTTTTGGCCTTGTACAAGGTCACAAGCTAATTGTCAAAAGTCTGATGCACAATCCCAAAATTTATCCGAACTTTTGGGACGAGTTCCCATGGGATAAACACCGGTCCTGCAGTCACGGTGTCATTTACCCACGTGCAACGTGACGTGACGCGTCTTCCTCTTGACACCCATCCTCTCCAGTTGCTCTCCAGCGCTCTTTGTCCGACTCGACGAGTCCTCCAGCGCAAAACGTCAGCAAAAGGCCGACAGATTCAGTGAGCCACTGATTCTGCCACCTCTTTGACCCATCAATGGCACTCGATGCCACCAAAGGTACGGCGCCCAAATGCAAGTCTAGTTACTGTGTATGCACGCAATTTGACGGATCTGTTTCAGATAACTTGGTAGATTCTCTTAATCCTCAAGTTCTCGAAAGGCTAGACGTCTTGAGCCGCGTCGCGGACCTCCTTGGGATCGACGATGTCTCGTTTTCAAGGTCAGTACATACTACACACCTCTGCACCGAGAGGGCCCCTAATCCGATCCCAGCTACTCGTCAGCGATCAAGAGAGTCTCTGCGAGGGAACAAGACGCGCAACACACTTCGAACCGGCTCAGTCTAGTCGAACGGGAGCTTCAAAGTCATCTGGCGACCATGGCGCACGAGGAGCGATTGATTGACAGGTACACAACGCATTTTTTGTTTTGCGAGCACGGAGCTGACACGTAGTTATTCGGATAGTTGGATAGAACAACTCGGTTCTGAACACCAAAAGAGCGAAAGCACGTCCACGATCCACAGCCGCCGCGAGGCGTTGCTCAAGAAGGCAAAAGAGTATCGCGCGACTCTCGACTCTATTGTTGTACGTGTCTTCGGCTTATCTCTCGGATGGACACACAAACGGGAATACAGGTCGACCCTCCAACGGTCACGTTCGCAGACTTGACGGCTCAGCAGGCTGCTAACGAACAAAGAGCCCAGTCCATCAAAGCAAAGCGAGGACAGATCAAGGCCTTTAAGGGACTGCCGCCGGTGTGTTCATCTTTTTCCTACTGCTTTCGAGATCTTATGCTCATATGCCTAGAATCTCGACCTCGCGCGGCAGCAGCTCAAGACGGCTCGCGCCGCCCAAATGGAACTCATCCAGCTGCGGGAGCGCCTCCTTGGGCGCATGGCGGATAGCGTCGTTTAGCGTTTAGCGTCTTGCACTGGACCATCCATAGAGTCTTGGCTCGCCACACGCAACCAGCACCAACGAGCGAAATAACTGAGGCACATGTAATATCAATCACAACGGCACAAATACACTCTTTCTGTCCCCTGTAGCACTAGTCCTACTTACGCTCACCAGGTGCTTGGCCTGCGAGGATGCACAGTCAGATTGATCCCGACCACAGAGGTAGAGGCAAAGAAACGCACCCGAAAGTCTCGCCGGGTGCGAGCGCTTGGACAGGCGTGCCTGCTCCCAAAGGCCCGTAGTCTGCGCCGACGAAAGGAACCTAGATGTTGGAACCGAACCAATCAGCGTGTGCTTTTGCGGAGGATCTTTGGGCGAAATGCACGCACGGTGTTGCCCCACCAAGTGGCGATGTTGGTTAAGCCGATCTGAATTCAGATGTATAAACAACAAAGTCGTGCGGAGGCTTGAAGGTACGCACGGTTCCATTCTTGGGGAACTGCAGGCAGAAGAAGATGACGATGATAGACACCGCGACACCAGAGTCAAGCGCAGCGGAAAGGACGTCTAGGTGAAAGTGTGAGTGATTGGGCGATGGCTAGGACTGCCAAAAGATGTTTACAGTTGTACTTGGTCCACCTGCATTTGTCGGTCTGGTTAGCGCGCCAGGAGTTTCATAACGGTATGGAAACGAACCAGGAGAAGTGACGCCTGCGGATTGGGTCAGTAAAGCACAAAGAGTGAGGTTCAACGATCTTACCTTCGGATAACGTATTGGAAGATGAATCCGACGGCCCTAGATTTGTCCATCAGATGCTACGTTCATTAGGAAGGCGAAGAATTTGAATGCTCACGCCCAGGGCACATAGTTGATCGCAGTAGCGGGCGGGATAAGGCCAGTTCCATTGAAGATGACGGGGCTGTGGGCAGGTCATCGGTCACCGAGTTCGAGCCTGACGAATACGACTTACAAGCTGTAGATGTCACGAATCAGTTGAGGGCACTGAGGAAAAACGGTTCGACTCACTTGACGTATTTAAGGAAGCTGTTGGGGTACTTCTTGTTGAGCGTCCAGGCGATGAGCGGGGCAGCGGCGCCGACCTTGAGGCAGAGTTAGCAAAAGACATAGCTCAAAATTGAGATAACCCTACGAGGAAGAAGAAGACCAAGGCTACATCCAAATCGGTTAGAGGATGATACTGTATTGGGGTTGAAAATCTCACGGCTGTGGAGGTTAATCAGCCAGCGGTGGACTTGGAAGTGGAAAAAAACGCACTAGTAAGTCTGGCCCTTGGAGAACTGCAACCCTGGGCCGATAACACCTGCGGAAATACGGTCAGAATCTTACGACAGGCCCACATTCCGGATGTCGTTACCCCACTGTGCAGTTCGTCGTCAGACAAGCCAAGGTGAAACAAAAGAGATAACGTACAATAATGCTGGCTGTCCCGAAGACCTCGGTGCTGGGGCAGATGAAGCTACGAGCGGGGTTAGAAAACGAGAGTGAAAGGCAGATTAGAAATCCTTACCCGTCCTTTTGATCGGGAGCGCAGAAGTTGCTAACGGAGACAATCAATAAGCAGCTTCGCCACGACGAAAATTGCGTACTCGATGTTGGTAAACATCCAGGCTTGTACACCGAGCTGAACGGTACCAGCAACCACTGTCGCGATGATCTAACGCAATGAATTAGTTCGGAACAGGAGTCAACGGAGAAACGAATTACTTGGCTCCAGAACATGGGACGCGGGGCGATCTTCATGTAGTGTCCCAGTTTGAAGTCGGACGCAAAGGTCAAAGCTAAAGAGCAAATAAGTAATCAATGAGTGCCAGAGGGATACAGAAATCTTGCCTTGGGCCATGGTGATATAACCCCTGCGAATGACATGGTAAATAAGTGCGACTGAAATTGTTAAAAATGGAGCTAACCAGGTCTTGAACATCATCATCGCAACAGGACGACCAGGGAGGGCGTAGCCGATGATAAGCTCGGTAATAACGTTCAATCCAACCTGTTGATTCGTGATGGCTTGGATCATGCCGATGGGGATGACATAGGTGAACGCTGGAAAAGTTCCTTGTCAAGACAAATGAATTCCGACAAAAGGTATAAGCTCACCAATCAGAAGCGCCAGGACGAAAGCCCAGACCGGCATTTGACTGAAACTCGTTCAATTTTTCTCTGGGCAGCATTTTTTGTTTACGCACGTTGGCCAGACTTCGATACTGATAATCCCGAGAACAAACATCGACAAGAAGAGGATCAAGTACCACCATTCAGGAACTGAACGAACGATGAGGGCAATCCACGAAAGCGAGCGTATAGCTTACCCTGAGGATATCTGGACATCAGACGGGCGTGAATGTCAGGCTGTTCGTGCAGAGCACGGCGAGCTTGAACCCAGATCTGCTTTCTGAAGTAGAGGAAGGCGTGCATCAGAGTAGCTGAGCAAGGAAGTTGTTCAGCACGCAGATATCATGCGATCTGTAAAGAAAATCTCACCTGTAATGGAGGCGAACGAGAGCCTGGACGTTGGTGTGATGCATCAGTCATACTATCTAGCGACGAAGGTAATATTTTACCCATAGGAGATCGCAAAGGTCGTCCTTTGAACAAAGTTAGATCGATAGGCTGTTATCAGCGCCAAGTTACTTACGAGAGGAATAGCGGACTGTACTGCTGGTACGCCTCCAAATCGATAGTCGTGTCGGCCGTCAAGATCCTCGAGACATTGTAGGTTTGCATTTGGTTGTCGTACTACCCGACAATTGAGCTGAATGGCCTTCGCACGCGCAATGTACGCACAGATGTCCTTGACGAGATTCTGCCCCAAAAATGTCAACCGGAGGTCATTCATTGGATTAAAATAAACCCACGGCATGAACTTTCCGAACCAGGTGTTCGTGAACTGTGCAAGGTTGCCGTGAATCATTGATCAGCGGAAGGGAATTTGGCATACGTAGAGCACGGGCGTGAGGAACCCTAGAGACGCCATAAGAAGAGGTACAAACACAAATGAGATTGAAGCTTACAGAAAAAGAAAACGAAGCCTCCGGACCGTCCGTCAGCGCACCGTCAGAACAGTAACACAAACCAGAATTACCTGCCATAATATTGGCTTCGGCCCACCCTGGAACAGCCGATGCGGTGAAAAATCGGTCAGGAGAGGGAGAATGACAGCATACATGGTGTTGCGAGCGGAGATCCAATGTAGCTATATAAAGCGATCAGTGTCAAAATTTCAACCAAGGTTAGAGCGTACGTGATCTGGTTCCAATCAAAAGTTATCACAGACATTCCCTGGAAGATGTCGTTGAGAGAATGAATAGGTGTGATATCAGGTGGCGCAGACCATCCCATGGAAGTATCTGCGATAGACACAGTCAGCATAGGAATGTCGGGAATAGACACAGAACCGTACCCGAAAAGCTGAGCGACCGCTAAGGGTTGGGTCAGACAGTCTAATCAGAAGGGGAGCAAATTTGAATTACTAGGGTTGTTGGGCCTAATCCAAGTCACCCAGGAGAAGTAGGAGAGGGCTTGGACTACGTGCGAGAAGGCGTTATTCAAGTAGATTTTTCCAACCGGCAATTGTGCTCACAGAGATATCCGGGGAAGAAGTCTAGCGACGCACATGAGTTCCAATGGTAGCCATGTCATAAATAAACCACTTACACCAGAAGAAAGAGCCCAAAAACGCGTACAGGAAAAAGCGTTCACGGCTCAGACCACCGCGTGTCCCGATGCCGGCGTAGTACTGCGAATGAAGAGTGTTGAACAAAGCGCAGTTGACGAGGTTCGTGGGCCAGACTGCGAAAATGTAAGGCACTGAGGATCCACGAGCAACATCAGTGAAGAGGCGCACTCATCGAAGGCGGCGACACCAAGAAACGACGAGCAACCCCGCCGATCGAAAATCCGATGAGTTGGGTGGACATCACGACGAACCTAGAACAAAGTTAGATTCAGTTTTCCCCGATGGCCAGTTGCATACCATTGGTCTGAAGCAAGTCAGCGATGTTAGTGATCGGTGATACCAACTTACAGCTGAAGTTGTAGGTCTGATTGTAGTAGACCCGTTGAACAGCGACTGCGGACAGACTTAATCAGTCAAACATATCGGAGGGTAGGCCAGTGGCCGAATATCAAATACCAATATCTGTACTTGTATTAGCTTACGTTTTTCTAAAATTATCGGGCTTACCCGTCGCATAAGCACTTCCGGCTCCCACAGAGGCCTGCGGGTGGGGTTAAAAGAGCCCAGTGTATTTAACGGCGTGGAACGGACCATAATCTAGTGGGAAGGTTTAATTTAGTCGAATGAGCGTTACGAGGAACCGTCACCGTGATCAGAACGTGCTCTTTCACAGTGAATGGCCCGGGGTTCAAGGAGACACCCATGATGCGCCAGTTCGGGAGATACGCTGCCGCTGCACGACCGCACGGGAAGGACAACAATTGGGCCACGATACCAGTGATGGTTATTCCCGGGAAGCGGAAGAAGAACTAGCAAGAGCATGAGCTAGACTTTGATACACCCGGGACAGTCGGACGCACGAATTGATTGAGACCCTGGACAGATGAATGATGAATTCAATGGCGGGATGACCGAGGAAATGGTCGACGAACCGGGATGATAATTGCCCAGACCAGTCCAAGGACCCAAGTGCGCACGGTGGTGACCGGCATGTCAGGGTCGTCTAAGCGCTATACATTAAATTGAATCCGACCGGCTCGACTATAACTCACCGGTATTAGCCACGGCGGAGCGCACCTCCGGGTAGGGGCTCTCATCGTCGAGTCCGACAAAGTGCTCCTTGTCCAAATTCGGATCGTCGAATTGCGCGCCAGTTATCTCCTGGGAGGGAAGTGAGTATGGACACGCGATGAATGTCTGAGCTGCATTACAGCGATGTTTTCGTCTGTTATGTAACGGTAAGAACCGGCTGAGCCTGCGTAGCATGATATTGCTCACCGTCAAGGCTGGGTTCGCGTTTTTCATCCGGAATCTTCTCGTCCTCGGGCTCAAGAACGTGTTCTTTAGCCATACGGTAGTGGGGGGACGCAGGGACAGCGTCTTCAATGTCGGCCATGACGGGAGTGTCGGATTCGCGAGACAGTTCTCAGAAGGCTTTATAACGGCCCCACCGGTGGCACTGTCATAGGACCCTAGCACATGGTTGCGTGGCTAATTTTGTGGCTCCCAATTCTATTGGATCGTTCGCATAGATAGGGCATCTCCAGTTGTCTAAGATTCATCGGGCATAGTACCCCGCACAGGTGGGCGGCGTCGTTATAACTTTAAGATTGTACTGGTTTCTAGCTTACGGATTGCGTTGGGTCCAGACAAATAATGAAGCCCGACCAGATGAGAACGGAGACAGTTTCGGGGTTCGAGGCAGGCTTCGCGATCAGATAGTTGTTCTGCCGGCTACTATTACCTCCGATTATAGATACTTTTTCCGACATAATCATTTTGATCATCCCAGCGGCAACGTAGTGGCTGGCAGATGCAGCGCTCTAGCTTTCCAGTACGGCTGTCGTGCAGCCTTGCCAGCAGGCCCCATCCTTGTCAACGCTCTTCCCCGACAAGCCAGCGCACAGATTCAAGTCCACAATTATTTCCGGCACAAGGCAATCCGAATTGCCGCCGGAGAGCGAATACATATCCGGTAGGTTCACCAAGATAGCCCTTCTCAAGGAAGCCCATATGCCAGCGGAGTGTCTGGATCAAGGGGGCGAAACGCACAGGAGACTCGCAGAAGGATGGATTGGCGCCTGGAGAGGTGATGTGTCATCACCAAAAGCGGGAGAACAATCCATGATCATACATGACCATATATGGCACGCAAAGGGCAGAAAGGTTGGCAGGCGTCACCTGGCCTTGGCAGAGATCCTCAAGAGAATGGAAGGATCACCTGGCCAGGTGACCCGCCGGCCATCTATTGCCTTGGATGGGTTTCCGCTCTTCCCCTCGCGTCCATATATTACCAGAATCTCTTCTACGTTTCACAAACCACGGTAGACACAAAAGTACAGGGGAAGATGGAGGAAGATGATATATTGCAATGATGCAGAAACATACATAAGTGTTACTACTGGAGTACGACACGAGTACGACCCCAATGAGCTTGGACCAGGAGGTCTCGCAGAAAACAAATCGAAAACATGTTGTAGGCGTCGAGGGTTTGAGGAATACAGTGACTCGAACGGTTTTGCGGGATGAGAGTCAGGCATTGGAGTCTTGACGACGAGTGAGGCTTTGATGAGCTGCAGTCTTGGGTAACTTGCGTCGGCCAGAGATGAGGAGGTTTGGCAATGAGGAGGTTGAGACTTTGAGGAGACTATAGTCTTGAGTAAACGAGAGAGGCGTATTGAAGGGCTTGAGATCTTGCGAGCCAAGAGCGAGCCGAGAGAAATGGCTTGCGACTTGAGCACGATGTAGGCTTGAGAGGCTCGGGCGAGCCCGGGGTGCTTGAGACTTGAGGCCTTGAGGTATGAACAGCTCCGAGGGCCCAGATAGCGGCGAGGATAGGAAGGGTAGTGGGTAGAGGCGGCAGCGAGATGGGGGGAAAGAGGAAGACGGTAATGACAGCCCACATCAAACATCAACCAACGATCACGCGCTCATCAGCACGCACGGACCAACGCACGGACCATCCGTTTTGATCTTCACCGGCCATGTGCACGCGATCCGTCTTCTTGCAACCAACTGGCAACGACCCCCGCTACACATCTGTACCTCTGTACTAATGGCAGCAGAATAATATCTCGCTACAAAGTAGATACATATACATACTCATGACAACACCGACGCCGGCCACAATTCTCTGCGAGTTGAAACGATGCCGCGTGGGTAGCTCCTATATTGAGTCTTAAAAGTTCACCGGCCATGTGCACACTGCATAGACCACTGACCTTTGGAAGTTGAGGCTTGTAGCCGCACTATTGGAACACTTTACGCAGTTGAAATACATTCGTCGTTTCACTTTCAACCAACTTTCAACGCTCATGTTCCCAAGCATTAAGTATAAGTACGGCAAGATTGCTGGGTCTTGTATACGAACACAATGCTGCCGCTGTCTTCCATGAGGCATACCTGGCCGGGTACACCATCCAAAGCAACGGCTGGCCGGGTGAGCCGCATCCAAGGCCTTGGCAACGGCATCCGGCCCGACCTTCTACATCTGGGCATAGCAGATCTTTTCAGATTTGGTGATGGTGGAGTTCCGAGCATTCGATGAATCAGGGGCTTGATATGAGCAAAAACAACCTCCAGATCTGAGCGTCAAGGAATCCTTCGAAGACATGAGGGGTTCGTCCAACCGCAAGCCTGAAGACTCCCGCAAAGGCAAAACCGCGGTGGTGGATTGGGATCAATCCTTAGGACAGCTGGCACATGTACACATTAGCAAATACGGACAAACGCGGATACATCCCTTTCCTCTCACCACCATGTTACCCATCGACTTCTTGTGCTTATCGTTAGCGCGGGATACTTTTAGCTGTCTATGCCCATCCAGGATCCTTTTTCGCGCCCTTATCCCCCGGCCTGGCCAGCTCACTTGGAGTGGGAAACGGAAACGCGCGTTCCCGACTGGAGGACCTGTAACCTGTCTCCCTGGTCACAGAGACCGCCATAACTGTGACCTGGACTGCGTTGCCGCCGAAGATCCTCAAAGCCAGGTCCAGTCACAAGGCGCCAAGCACAACTCCAGCACCGGCTTAACACCACCATCAGCCTTCTGTTCTAGTGGCCGAGCACGCACTGCCCTGCTTCCAGTTTTTTAAAACCGAAGCCTAAGAAATCCCACTGCCTCCCGCCGTATCTGATTCTGATTCCAAACCCCTCACCTGCGCGACAGAAAACTTCACCCTGTACCCGGGTCCCCTACGTACTCTGCGCAGCTCCCGGAATACAAGCTCACCTTGCGCAGTCGCATCACATCTATCTGTCATCTAGCGCCAGCGGCATCTCTCTACCCACGCCCCGAGAAAGCGGTACTCGTTTTGGAAGACGACGTTGACATGGAAGCGGATATCAAGGAGCGCCTTCTATCCGTCTGGGACCTACTCGTCATTCACGGAAGTAACCGGAAATCCGCTCCCTGTGGGAGAAATTTGTGGTTTTCTCTGGGGTTGGCTATCGGTGACTGCTCATCTGGATATATTCTCACCCTCTGTATTGAAGTCGGTGCCTAAAAATATTTATATAGCCTCTGCGGCTCAGTTTTTGTGAGTGCATCTGATTTTGGCTATATGTTTCGAAAATTGGAGCACCAAGTTCATTCTGTGGGCATATGTAGAGGCTTCTATAGCAGGAACCATACAATAGCATACATTGAACATTACCCAAGACACAGAACTCAAGCAAGATGACTTGATACCCATCAGCAAGGCATTTTCTCAGCCAAGTCATACCTGCATGGATGGCACACAAACTGCTCTGAGGAAGAGGTTAGAAAATTGGACCTGGAACAGTTCAGCCTTGTTCAGAAAGTGACTGTAGTGTCTCTCAGGTGTTATATCATGCATTCGTGGTACTCTATGAGACGATTTACCACCTGCATTGCTTGTTAAGCCACTAATTCTGAAATTCTGCAGACAATGTTGCGATACGATGTGGGCCAAACATCAGGTGCACAAGCAGCCGTATAACTGTACCAGAATGCGCAAAGGATGGCTAGTTATTCATTTCAGGACATCCAACTATGAATTCAGGGTCTGAACATTTTTTTTTCATAGGTTCTTTCGACCGTTGGATAAGACATTGTAATTTAAACATAAGTAGCCGAACTTTTCTGGCCTCATGAGTGCAGTATTGGGCCAATCCCCCCAGAATAAGTTGTGTTATCTGTTGCTAACATCCATAGGTATTGGGTTATAAGGTATGGTTGAGTTCGGGTTATGTAATCTGGAGCACTGAATCAATTTCCGGTTACTTCCGTGAATGACGAGTATTGCCCCTTGACTGGGACGTCTTATTAATATTTCTGTTGCGTCGCATTCCGCCATAGACACGCTCAACGTGTAGTGAGTTGAGTCGTACCATCCCGCATTGGCGGCTGCGCCTGCCGCCCATGTAAATTCTCTAACACGCCTCCATGGCTCGCACGACGTTTCACCGGAGCCTACTCAACCCCACTCGCACACGACCCGTCTCCACCCCTCGCACGCCCCGTTCTTCCCCGCGGCTTCTCACGTGGAGGAGGGACAGCTACTGCTCACAGAACGAACGGCCGCCATAAACAAAACAATCGCGAACTGCAGCTGAGTCTCCACCCCAGGCTTTCATTCAACCGGAGTGGTGAATCTTGGTTAAATTCCAAGGCCACGGGCGGTAGAGCGGGGATTGTTCTGGTCTTCAACAGTTTACCTGCTCGATTGCGATTCGGTGGAGGGGGCAGAGTAACTGGACTAGTCTACCGCTCGTATCGAACACGAGGAACGTCTGCAATTGACTTGAGCGCTCGTCCTTTAACAACTAAAATTTAGCAGCTTTGGTCTGCCTTTAATACTAATTCACTCCCGCTGTACATCGCAATAAGTTTAAACCCATTCCCATTTGAGGCCCCGCATTCGCCCCAGATCCTTTGAAGCGAGCTTTGTGAATCCAGTTTCGGTGAAGTCGAGGTCAGATGCACCCGGGCACCCTGCACATCGATCTACGACTTCGACGACCACCGATTTCTTCCCGTCTGAAGGGAAGAGAAGCTTAGCAATGGATTACAGTTAGGGTAAATACGAACAGGTTGCCCGCAGCTTCTTGCCACAGATGGGATTCCTGTAGATTCCCATTGAGTCATAGCGCATTTTCCGAGCACAACGATTAGATTCAAATACTTGTTTGGGTTCCCAGTCGCTCCCCTGATGAACTTGATTATTGGAGAATCAGGCCAATGGAAGTTGTACAACGTACGGATACGAGTCGAATAAACCATGGCCGATGGCCACGATCAGATCCTTTGAGTCGTTCGTTTTTCCGCAAGCTCCGAGACCCGGGGTGTAGAACGTGCCTGCAGGGAGACAATTTACACCCGTGCGTCGTCTGGGACATTCGGCACTTGAAACACTGACCATCACCCGAGTGGCTCTGGGATCCTGGTTTAACGGGGGCGGAATACGTCCCGGGGAGCAGCATGGTAAAAAGGGTGGCCAGTAGGAGGGAGGGCACTACCATATCGAAGAGAGGAAGAGGACGTCCAGCGTACGCGTCTAGGGCGTGTGAGACCAGCTGGAGAATTCCTTCCACTATCCGATGGGTTTTTATATTCCTGGCCGCGGAACATTTCGCCCCCAAGCATGTTTCAAAGCTAACGGGGACCGGAGACGTGGAGCAGTTTATGCTCCGTGACGGATCTAGTCCTTGACCACAGCGGAGCCCGCTTCGGCGATGCAACCACGAAACAGAGAGGGAGACGCAGATTAGATAAGATGCGGCAATTTCCGAGCACGATCTGATGGGCAGACACGTGGCAGACTTGACTTTGTCGGTGGAGTCACGGTCTTCCCTTCGACTTTCTTTTCATCTCCATTGTCCTCCGAGTCGAATTCTAACCGCCACCGTGGCATGTCTACCTCATCAGGCTTCAATTGTCTCAGCCTTTGTCACCTTTGTCAATCCCTTGTTCTCTGTCTTGCAAGGCTTTTGTTGGGGTCTTTGTATTCTTATCGCCACCGTCAAAGTCTTTGTCGCTTTGTTTGGTGTGCTATTTAATCCGAAAGCTCGCCCTCTATCAACAATGCTCTCCCTTCTCACCGATCTACTCTCTTCGCTCAACCTTTTTTCTGCTGCAGACGCACCACTTCTGCCTCAGTACTGTTCATGTGTACGTCGTTCTACACACTACACTTCCTCTCATCCTCAACCTGAAATGAATCGTAGCACCCTTTGTATCCTGACTTGGCTAGGAATGTGAGCACAATTCTTGCGATACCACTTACATCTCATTCTTTATAGATCGAGAAAATTTGCAGGATATGCGGCAATCTAAAACCGGACGTGGAATACACACAGCAAGAGAAGGTGCGCATTATTCTCGTTTCCACGGTCGTCTGAACAAGACAATCAGCAACCCTCCCCAATCGCGTCGCGAGTACCGAGTCAGACCAAACCTCCGCGCACACAGCCGGAGAAAACGAATGAGCTCCGGTACCTCAACGCGAAGCTGACCGCATCCTTGACCTCTATCGCCAACGACCCCGTGCTTATCGCGAGAATGGGATCGCTGGCGGTGTTCGAAACCGGGGAGACACTCTACGAGTATCAGGCGGTTGATCTCCGGCGGTTGCGGGAACGCGAAGCGGCAGGTTTGGGAACTCTCCTCGCGTATGCAATGGGGTATGTCCAAGATTATCTCTATGAGCATTCACCTTTTTCATCATTGGACTCGTAGACTTGGGAAGACAGTCCTCTCAACTGCGTTGATTTGTAACAGCCAATCTGTCCCTCCCGGTGCTTTTCGGACCACGATGTCAGTGAACTTAGTTTGCCTATGTATCTGCGGTGGTCTGACGGAGATTCTAGAGTCATCGCCCCTACCATCGGAATCCTCCAGCAATGGAAGGCAGAGCTAAAGCGGTTTGCACCGAAGCTCCATGTTCTTCTGTACCATGCCAGTGGAGAGGCTGGAAAAAAACCGGATCCCCGAGTCCCCGACGTCACTGTATGCCACCGCTGTTTTCCCCTTTTGCTGCGTGCCGTCTAACCTACTCCATTTCGTAGCTCCTGACGATTTCAGAGGTGCGGAATCAGTGGGCGGCGTTCACGGACGAAAATGTGTTGGATGAGACCAAATTCCCATTGTACACTGGAACCTTCAAAAGGGTCATCATTGGTGAGCATTCAGCTTGAGTAACTTCAATCGCAGACAATCTGCAACGGAACATGTTCAGATGAGGCGCAAACTATCCGTAACCCCGAAACGGCCAGCGCCAAAGCGTGTTGGGCGCTCAAGAAATGCCATGGGTTGTGTCTTTCCGGAACACCAGCACAGGTATTCAAAACGCCTTCTCGATACGTGCCCTGCTGACGGCGAGACACAGAATAAATTGGAGGACATTTATCCTCTGCTGAAATTCTTGGACGTCCGGTCGGAAGGCTTAAACGACCTTACAACATTCCACTCTCGCGTGACCAATCCATACCGGCAGGGCGAAATCGAGAAGACGACCCAGCTGCTCGTGGTGCGTTCCCATCCCGGCGTGTGTTTCCGCTCATGGCAATCTAATCGTCTATCTCAGCGCGTCCTTAGCGAGTGCATGATCTACCGTCCGAAGGACTTCCAGCTCGGGGGCGTCGAGCTTCCGAAGTTGCACGATGCGATTCTGGTCCGCATACAGCTGACGCCGGCGGAGCGAGCAGTCTACAACTACATCAGGGACGTCCATCCGTTCAAAAGCCAATGGGCGAAGGCAGTTCGCTTGCGGCAAGGTGCGTCGCCTGCCTGGCACCCGATGTCCCCGAGCCACGCTCATACGAGCGCCGTGCAGCCGCCGATCATCCTGCCCTTCTCAAGAATGCGCTGCATCGCGGCGATATAGGCCCAAAGCCAGACCATACCTCCGACCAGATGCGCATCCTGTCAGTATGGGAGATGGAGTTGCTTTTCTGGTGTACTCATTACGATCCTGATTATCCGTTTGCAGTCTGGACGACTCATGTGCGGACGCGACCGACGTTATCAAACAGGACACGCCCCTCGAGCCGCTTCCCCCCTTTCTGGCGGAGCATGCCGCTGTCTTCAAATCGACATACATCTCGAGTAAGTTTAGCGCCATTCTGGCGATTCTGAAGCGGATACCGCAAGGACAAAAAGTTTTGATTTTTGTGCGTTCCGCCGTTATCTCCCTCGCCCAATTCCTAATGCTCCCCCTCATCATAGTCTCACTTCGTGACGAATCTGGATCTGATGGCGGAAATACTCCGTGAAGAAGGCGTCTCGTACGCACGATGTGCGTCGTTCTCTTCGCGGCTAAGTTAGAAGCTGACTTTCCTTTAGATCACGGTCTGATGGGGCCGTCTGAAAGGACTGCAGCCTTGGATCGAATTCGAGACGATGAGAGCTGCAGAGTGCTTCTCATGTCGATTATGGCCGGTGGAACCGGTGAGGAAATTTGTATCCCAATCAATCTCGTTTCGTCAACTGACACATGAACAGGTCTAGATATCCCTGCGTGCAACCACGTCGTTCTCGTTGAACCGTGGTGGAATCCCTACGTCGAGGTCAGCATACGTCTCCGCTTTCAATCCCGCTTACTCAATATATGTCTCTGCGCAGGATCAAGCGATCTCCCGTGTTCATCGCATCGGCCAACTTCGCGAAGTACGCGTATACAAGCTCCTCGTTCAAGCTTCCATCGAGGATTCGATCGTCAAGGTATTTCGATCCCGCCCCAAAACAAATCACGAATACAATTGAGCTCACTGGATTGGCTTCTCTTTAGACGCAAGACGCGAAGAGGGAAGTCATAGGCGGGCTTCTCAGTCTATGCGCTGTGCCGGACGTAAACGAAATGCGGAAATGGCTGGCTTGAGAACTTGCACCTCGGCTCAATCCTCCGTCTATGTACTACATATTCCAGTCTCGAGTAATCCGTCGAGCGGTTTATTTTGAACCGAATTCCATTCGAAACGGTCTGGGATCAGAGTTTCCTCTGGGCGTGTACACACCGTGTGGGAGTCCGGCCTGTTCGAATTAAATCAAAGATGGAAAGATATCTTGATGATCTCCCGGAATGTTGTGCGTGGACATTCGAAGAGTGCTGTTGGCATGTACTAATGAGGCCTGTAGATATACATAAGGTTGGTCCACAAATCGAACGTGCCACAACCAAAGTCGCGGACTTGCAGTAAAGGATCCGAAAACATTGGAAGAATTATAATCTTACGCCACTGACCTTGTTTGACAGATGTTCTCCTGGGATGTTCTCCACTGGTTTCGCGCCGACAATGGATGAACGGCAGTTGCTGCGTCGCGGTCGCTTCTGGGCATCTGTGTCTGTGGGCGAATCATATCAGGGTCTGTGTTGTATTGCTGCCACGTCGCGTGAGTGAACACTGGCACTCGCTCCGACCGACGACGACGACGGTAATTGACCATCGATTGTTCATCGTCTTCTCGAATCAAAGTCCCTGAACCCTACGGATACTACATATGTAGGTGGCCTTGTGGGACGTGTACGCCAAAGCCCAACATTGCCAACATTGGATGATCTTCCCCGAAGACTATTCCCCGAAGACTCGTGCATGCGAAGTAGCAACGGCACTGTTGAACTTTTCAACTTCTCTATATAACTCTTCCGTCTATCCCTCCGTTCCCTCACACTACAGTCTCCGCAGTAGTCCCGTCTCGGAATCCCACCTTCGATGGACTCTGAAAACACACTGGAGATGCTTTATGGCCAGTGAGCTGATGATATACTCAGTCACGTCCCCCTGATTTACATGCTTTCCAGACAGTACACAGAGCCTTGGACTCTTATCCCGGTCGTGATCTTGCTTTATGATCACACGTTAACTTTTGAAGCCGAACTCAATTTCGTATGGAGAAGGCCCAAGAAGCTCAGCTTTTACCTCTTTGTTCTCCTCCGTTATGTATCTCTGCTGAGCAACATCGGAATGTTGGTTTTGCGGTTCAGTGATATACCGCTGGAGGTAAGCCGCTGCTTCTTGATCATGAGAAAACTATCTGACTGCTGCCTCAGACGTAATTAGCCCCACGGTCCGCTTCTTCTATTTCTGCTCATTCGCCACTAGATGTCATGCATTATCCATTGGGAAAATCGGGATCATTGTCCTTCAATGCCTTTTAGCGTTTAGTACGTCCTCGATCGACATTTGTTTTCGTTGAAGGTTTTTTAACTCAATTCGCAAAGTTGGCCTTACACTCCGCGTTTACGCCATGTACAATTTCAGCAGGATAGTTCTGCTATCTCTCATATCTGCAGGAGTAATAACTGTTATACTCGCTCTGGTTCGCATAACTTACATTCCTATCTTCGTACCTAGTGTTGACGCGGTTGGAATTTTCTAGTGGTCGATTACAGGGGGGACATGGGTTGTGTCGACGCAGGAGTCGGGCTGCGAATACCCTGTCCCCAAGCAAAGGCCAGTACTGCTTTACTACTCACCATAAGGCGCACTCAATCGTACATTCACAGCGCTTTGCGTGGGTACACCAAAGAGAATTATCTGCGGCTTGTTGTTAACGGGGGTTTTCTCTTGTCAGGAATGGCCGGCGCATGGGAGGCACAGTGCGCTCTTTCTATTCCTCGGCAGCCCATGCCCAGTTTCAACGTGTTTCTCCCAGGTTTCTTTGCGATGTCATTGTCTTTATTTTCACTGTTAAACGGTCATATCGCGAGCCGTACAGAATCCCCGGCTCGATCCTGAGCCACATCGTGCGCGATGGTGAGCAGATCCCCGTAGCCTCCGCACTCCGATACCAAGCATAAATTCTAGGAGCTCTCTACTTCGCGTGAGTGGAATTTGCCGGACGTGAACCAGCCTGAGATACGAGAGTAATATCCTAATGTATTATGTGAGTAACTGGCTTTGCCTCCTTTCCATCTTTCACCCTGAACATTGTTGGCTCCCTCAAGCTAGGCAATGTAAGTGCTTGATTCAGTTCATCTATATTACAATCGAGGTCAACCTGTCCCCGCCAGACAAGACCATTTGACAATGGGATAACCGGATTGGCTGGCGGGACACGGCATGATGTCAACCGCTCCACGGTTCGCCGAACGCTTAATAAATGTTCTTTCCCAGCCGCTCCACTGAACTGTTTAAATTCTATTTATAAAATGTCAAGATGTTAACCACTCTCCGCTCATGCGCAATTGGCCGCTCTGGCACGAGAGGATCAGTTTACAGCTCTTTGCGGACCTTAGGGCGCGGGCGGGTTTTTTCTGTTTTCTGCTGTTTTGGGCAGAACAGCCGCCCTGGATTCAGTTTTGGTCCGATCCGTTTGGCGTAACGCGCGTTGGAATCGCGCTGCAAATCCGCAGTTGCCCATATCCATGACTTTGCATTTTGATGGCATCACTGAAATTTGACCTGAAAATACTGTACTCTGGCAGGACACCAATAGCCTTGCCAATATCGGTCCAAAGGACCTAGACTTTTTGTAACACATTCTTTAGTATGTTATCGAGTCAACTGTTCTATTTATAAAACTATACATGGTCAGTTTTCTCTTCACAATGCCATGCTTCAATGGTGTAAATGGTGTACATATTAACTGTCACACCGGATTGAATTGAGGGCGGAAATCTCAAATTGTATGAGCCTATCAACTAGAGAACATGCCAGAGTCCATGCTTACAAAAATTTGGGTCCATAGGAATAATGTTAACTGTGCTACAGCTGTCCTGCTTGAATCGGGATTTTTTGGGTGAAAATTTGTGATGGCATCAAAATGCAAAATCGAAAACAGAGGTAACTGCGGATTCACAGCGCGATAACAACGCGTTATATTTCGAGGCAATCCAATGAAAATTGAGGGCGGGGCAGCTGTTCTGCTCAAAACAGCAGAAAACAGAAAAAACGGCCCGCGCCCTGAGTTCCGCAAAGAGCTGTAATATTCACGAGATGAAGGCGGAGAGCCTCGCGCGATCACCTGAACTGAAAGCGAGAAATTATCCGAGGGGCCTTCAACTTGCCCGAGATGCCCGACGTAAACAGGAGTCCGAGGCTCCGAGGCTCCGAGTTGGCGAACAGAACTTGGGTGGTCCGAAATGGTCCCTATTGCAAACATAGCCGTCCGTGAACAGAAAATTAGCATATAATACAGTTGGACACACTGTTCAATGCTACGGGCGTGGAGAATGAGGAGCACGAAAGGGCGGATAAACTTGGACAGTTCATGTCGTCTGACAGGCTCAAAGGGAATCATATGTGGCGATGTTGGTGATGTGCACGACAAGGGTGTCTTTGATGCACAGATATTCGACAGAGCTGATGAAAGGCAGAGGGTCTACAAATTGTTCAATGGCCACCGCCGTAGAGCGAGAATTCATGATGATGTTGTAGGAAGACAACACAATGTTTTATATGACTGCGTCTTCGTACCGCAACTTGGTTTTATCCCAAACTATTGGTTGAATAAAATTTGGACCGGTCACCTCCGAGACGACGAGCGGCAAGGAAACATGAAGCTGACCATCAAGTGCAGAGAACTGATTGCTGTTGAGATGGTAGTGTAGCACGGGGACTGTCCGAGAGAAAATGAGGACAGTCCGGAAAAGAAAGGAAAACAGACATGCCGGACCCAGAAAATCGATGACCCCACGCCGTCTCGAGTTGGGAGCGTATGAATTATTTAAGGTTCTCAACCTGGCCGGTCAAAGGCGATAAGGAACTAAGTATTGCAACTTTGTTCGAGGATTAGCAACTTGAAATGGGCCGCACGGAGTGAACCGACGAGCGGCGTTCGCCGTTCGGGTATATACAAGCTGAACCGTAGATGTGAAAAATGGGTTGCCAAAAAATCCCGTAGCGAAGCACGGGTCAACTGCTATATAGTCTATATTAGAGTGTATTTGCTGCTCAGATAGCCCGATTTTTTCAAGAAATGATAAGCGAGTCTCAAGAAAATCGCACTGGCCAAGGGCGACGTAGGGCGACGTCACTCTCCCGCCAGACCGCGAAACGCGGCTTGGTCAGCGTTTGCGACGTTGCGACGGGCAGGATCGAGGGGGGGACGTCGGCGAGCCATCCAGCGACGCTTCCAGGACCTTCTGAGCGCGGGAAATGGTCTGTGGCAGCTCGCGCGGGCGGTGAAATGTCCCAAAACGGAAGCCCTTCAAAGAATTCCCAGGTGGAGCAGCACTTTGTTCAAGAAATCCTAAGCGAGTCTCGCGAAAAAAATTATCGTTTTTTAGCAGCAGCAAATACACACTATTACAATCGAACACGGATGCGGTGGGCAGAACGGTACAAACCACAGGTCCCACGAAAATATCGTCTGTGTAGGTTCTGCAAGGATCTAGAGGACTCGATTCATGCACTGTTTGTTTGTGTACATCCCCCATTACAGCAGATCAGATCTGTGTTCTTCCGGAAGGTCTTCGAAACATATCCGGACCTCCGAGGAGTCTACTCTGACCCGGGTTTGTTCTTCAAGGACATCTTGGTGAAAGACAAAACAATTGGGCTCCTGGGAAAGTTAGCGTATGAGATCCTTGAGATCTTCTATAGTGAGCCTATGGCGGTAATCAACCCAGAACTATATGCCCCCCCGATGGTAATTAACCAACCCCCCCAACCCTGAGCAAGTGAATTGAAGTCATGGGCCAGCCGTTCACTTGTCTACTTCCTTTTTTATTTTTAGTTTTCTTTTATCTTCTCTTTCTTTTATTTTTTCCTTTCTTCGTAAATAGCAGCATGCGTGCCCAGAGGGACTGTTGAGTTGAAAGTGCTTGGATGGATTCTGGTTGCCGGGGAGTTATGGCTCAAATTCGAGGACATTGAATTGAGTCACCCACGAGGTTATAACCGGCAAACCTGCCTGCTCTGGTCCGAGCCAGGCCGGGAATATCATTCGGGTACCTAGACTTTCCGCCCCCCTCTGGTAGTGCGTGTGTTCTGTGTATGATGCGTAACTTTTAGCCTGCATAGGTTACGATGTCGTACATAGTAGACTGGCAGTTCCAGTTGTGGGACCACGTCAGTATAATATACCTCCTCCTCCTCCTCCACCACCGAAGTCAACTCGGACCGAAGTCAAATCAACCAAAAACGGTATCAGAGCTCCGGAGTGAAGTCATCTGCTCCGTGAAAATTCACTGCAGCTCCACCGTTCAATTTCTATTTCTATATTACAATCGAACACCACCACCGAAGTCAACTCGGACCGAAGTCAAATCGGACTGATGGTTAACCAAAAACGGTATCAGAGCTCCGGAGTGAAGTCATCTGCTCCGTGAAAATTCACTGCAGCTCCACTGTTCAATTTCTATTTATAAATGCTGGGATGCTGAACGTTGCTTTTGGCGGATATCCTGGACTCCAAAGGTCTGAAATGCGAATTTTGCAAGTCATCTCACTGGATGCCAAACAGCGAGACAGTCGGCCAGCATAAATGTCGACTTCCGCAGTCCATGAAGGCAGGGAACACCTTCCGAATAAGAACTAAGAAGAACTTGGAAACGGGCTGGATGATAATTGAAAGCACTTGGCAGCGTGGCGAGTCAGCGAATGGATGGCAGAATAAAGGGCTGTCGTGCCGCGTGCTGTCGAAGAGCCATTCAATTAATTCTGAGTCTGTAAATGGTACACGATGCCGCGAGGAATGAACCGAAGGTTCATGATGAGCAGCGTTTCTAGGCAAAATAATATTAAGAGCTCTGTCAATGAGCAAAGAAGTGTTCTGTGGTAGCCGTAGCGTAGCACGGGCTTACTGCTAGTCCTTCCAGAAATTTAAACCATACATAGCCTTGGATGGCATCTGGGCTCTCCTTCTTTACATCGACGTAGGGAATTCACAACATCATCTGGCACCCGACTGATATCTCGATCCCACAGAATATCAGTGACCATGATCACCCGCCTGATGCTGCACCTGCACCAGGTCGCCGATGCCGGGATACTCACAGATCATAACGTAGAGACATCGTTGCACTTCAGGGCGAGGAACCGGGACGAAGAGTCGGGCAGTGGGGAATCGGAGGATTGAACCTGAAACCCTAGAAAGAAAACTTCCGATAGTCCATGAAGCTCCCTTCGTGCCAAAAAAACCAACAGGGCTGAGTCCAGTAGCGGCTGAACCATGTAAGATGTTGCGCATTCCCTAGTAGCAGAGCAACTTTCAAATTCTTGTGTCCAGCTCATTATGCAGCGACTGAAAAGCATCACACGAGAGGTCCGTGCGTGAGAGCGCCAGTTATCGGTCATCAGATTGGATCGATTGCTCCGCCATGTCGTCCGACGCCATCGCACACCGCAGGACCGCGCGTAAAAGGCCGCCTGAAGTTTCTTTTTTATTCCAAATATCGTAGTACAAAAAAATAACCTGTTTATGTACCTAAATATCAAGTGAAAAACCTTCATTGAAAGGCAGCCCAATACGGCTGAAAATTATGTGCAAAAAGGGGTCCATTATCTGTTGAATAATCAGACAGTGGTTGAACGACCCATTTCCGCGCATATTTTCACGGATATCAGGGCGCCGAATTTCGCCGTGTTATTAGACATATCAATGAGCTCATTTTGACACTTAATCCTACCTGAAATAGATATGCCGAAAGATGCCGAAGTATTGCGAATATCAGGGCCGAAAGAAATTGGCCTGATATCTGCCATATCAGGCTCCTTTTTAGCCATCGGCGGATGATCCACCGATGGTCGGTGGATGGTCGGTGGATGATCCACCGATGGTCGCGCACTCATCCGAAACGCTCGTCCTCGAGGTCATATGTATTACATTGCAATATTTTAATATACATCGAGGAATGCAGCTACGTATGTGTGAGAATCGCGGTGTTCAAGAAGTCGGCGCAAACAGTATCCAGGTTCTTGGTAGCGCGCAAGGCGGCGTTGTACCCGCGGATCCGCTTAGCCCAGCGCGCGTTGTTCAGGACGACGGCCTTGTCGTCAGCAAATTCGCGCAGGATACTCTGGAACCAAGACTCGCAGTCTGGCGACCACCAGCCGACGTTCAAGTCGGAATTGAAAAATGCGCCTGCTTGCGGCCACCACGAGACACGCTTTTCTTGGTGTCCGCTTGCGTCGACGTGATTGAGCTGGTCTAAGGTGTGATTGTTAGCTAGCTTGAAGACTGAAGTAAGCAGATAAAAAACTCACTCATCGTGATGGAGTACACCCCCAAAATGAGGTCCTCCTCTTCCCCAGTCAAACAGTGGTGGAACACCGTGGTCTCTCCTTGACTGAAATACCCCTCAGCAGTCTCAACGTCGACATCTTCCGCTGTGAGTTCCAGACGAGCATCTTCCACGACTAAGCGCGCTAAGCGAGCAACGATACCCCCCGCTTGAAGAGCGAGTCGGCCGCGAGGAGAACGGAGGAAGCGGTCAAGCAAGTGCAAGTACTGGCGAAGATCGTGCCGGTCCGGTTTGTATTCCTCGGGACGGACACCGAGACTGCCACAGCGACCCAGCGACGGGTCGTACGAAGAGGGCACGAAACCAGACCGCTTGACGGCGATATTAAACGGAGCGCCAAGAGCATGCAACTGCGAGACGATGTCGGGCCAACTTGCGCATTGGAGGCGAACGAGGTGCATCGCCGTAGTCGCGCTGTAGACGACGATCAGGCGCGCGCTTTCGGCACGAGGTTTGAGAAGATACGCGGTGGAGCGGTGCTTCAGCGCGCTCACTTTCTCGAAGATCTCGATGGTGATTCCCGAGTTTTCCCAAATCTCGCGGACGGCATCTGGGTCGCAAAGATCGAACAAATGGGCAGGCATGTCCTGCACTTTCTTCGCCTTCGAAAGCGAGTGGACCACCGCCCGAGCTGTATCACCCAGTGTCGCCGCGGACTGTGTCTTGTCTCCCAAAAAGCGGGCACAAACTTCGATGCGTGACAGCTCATCAGGGGAGAAAGTGGCCCCTGGCGCATATAGCAAGCCAACGCGACACTCCAGAGTGTCCTTGAAAGTGAAGTTTGCGGCCACATTTTCGAAATTCTCCTCAGAGTAGGAATCTTTGTGGTCGCTGTTTTCTTCGAAGTACGTGTCGACGTGCTGAAGTGCGGCAGACGCATCATTCAAAGTCTGATGCACTTGAGCAGGGAGTGCATCAGCAGGGGGTTGCTCAGCGAGGGGTTGCTCGGCAGGGGGTTCGCTGGGAAGGTGATTCGTGTCGAGGTCGTAAGAACCGAAGTCGTCGTCGTCGTCCCAGTCGTCGTGCACAATTGCGTGGGGATCAAGAGGTTCGCAGAGGTCCCATTCATTTTTGAAAGGGTCGAAGATGCGCTGCGATGGGGCAAAATTGTCCCATTCGTCTTCGACTTCGTTTCGTTGCAGCAGCTTGCGGACCCAGAAGTCACTGATCTTCTCCCAAATGTAAACCCGGGCACCTTTTTTGGACGAGGGACAGTGCTGTTTCTCTGCAGCCTGTAGGCGAGAGAGACGCTGCTGTCTGTTTCCCGATGTTTCGGCAGCAAGCTTTGCTTTGTTGCGCTCCTCCCGTCGCGCAAAGAATTCGACATAGTTCTGTCCCTCGCCTTGGCCGCTGTGTCGCTCTACAGGCGGGAACTGAGGTTGGGGCTCGACAGTTGCGAAGTAGTCAGGGTTGGGGAGGACGCCCCATCTGCGAAAAGTCGACTTGATGTAGACGTATTCTGTCATTTTGACAGGGGACGGAGGGAGATCTGCCAACGCGCGAACCTCTTCCTGAACGTAGCCGGCGATGTGACGCATGAACGGGTAGTCCTCCAGCCAGGAAGATCTGTTGGCTGCGGATTTGCCGTCTTCGCCCAGAAAAAAGTAGATGGGCACGTGGATCTTGACCTCGCCATTGAGGAGGAGTGAGAATAACCACTCAATGTCACGAAGGAAAGGATCTGAGGTGTCCATAATCATCCCCGCTGGGCATCGGAGTATGAGCCCGACAGCGTCCTCGAGCGAATCCATCATTCTGAATGGGAGACGTGCTGCTTTCCCCAGCGCGTTGCGCCAGCGGTCGCGTCGAAGACTGCCATCAAGGATGAGGAAATGCATGGCGATGGCCGCAAACATCGCGATAAACGCGTCGCGGGAGGCAGCCGCAGCCCTGACGAGCTCGGTTTCAGTGAGGTAGGAGGCGGCATAGCCGCAGGCGATTGGCTGGACGGCCGTGGCACGATACTGTTCCGGGTAGATTGCGCTGACTTCGATGGACAGGCATTTTAGGACAGCGGTCAAAAGACCCTCCAAACTCTTCCACTCCTCGACGACGGCGCGGCCCAGTGTCCAGTATGTTCTATCGTCCACCTTCGATTTTTTCACCGCCGCGCGTCTTGACACGTCGAGAACGCGCAGTAAGACGCCGTCGTACACCGGATAAAGAGGTGCGAAAGCAGAATGAGAAGCGCTGACGCGAGTCCATGTCGTCATGTATGGAGAGCCGCCTGCGTTGGATCCCTGGCGCGGAATGTCGAGAAGAGCGGGGTGATTGGCGTTGAAAACGAGAAATACACCCTCGTCATTGCGCACAAGTCCATGGAAACGGGGTGTAGACTTGAAACGCTCAAGTGTCAGTAACGTGAAAGCGGGACAATTGGAAGACAAAATTACATTAAGAGTGTCCTTCTCTTCTTGGGTGAGGATGCCCAGAGGGACGAGGCGGTAGGGGCCGTTGTGGAACTCCGGCGGCGCTCCAAGATTGGAGGTGAACATCGCCGAGGATGAAGAAGCGGCGGCAGGGCCTGGCGGCAAACGCCTTGGCTCTGAGGAAGGAGTTGAGGGACCGGGCGGCAAACGCCTCGGTCCCTTTCCGCTGGAGGTTGTCATCATCGTCGACGGTGGTGGTGGCTGGAAGGAGAAATTGATGTGTGACGATGTGTGACAGGCGCGTCAATTCTCACCATCAACTCCCATCTTCCCAAGTCGCGCTGTGGTACTGCGAGGCGTCTGCCGCCCGCAGTGCCATGGAGCTCGAGCCTCTCGATGCTTACCCTTAACCCGCATTGTTCTCATTCCCACCTCTGTCGCCATCCATTGCTGTCGCTGTTGCCATCGTCCGTTGGCATCGTCGACGCATTTCGCTCTCAAGACTCTCGAGTGCCGCTACCAAGTGTTTGCCGCTGGTAGAAGGCTTCCGTGCTTTGCCTTCCTCACTCTCGAATGCTGCTACCAAGCGTTTGCCGCTGGTAGAAAGCTTACGTGCTTTGCCTCACAAGTTTTCATGGGCACATGAGGAGAATATATTCAAGGATCGCTTATCGCGGCTACAAGGCACTAATTACTCTGCCATACGCTCAGTTGCCGCCACGAACAAAGCAAAGGCATCCTTCGACACTTTCAACTCCTTCAACTGCGTCGGGGACTGCGACGCGAGCCATTTGCTATCGTACAGGCATTTGGGAAGACCCTGAGGAGCAGGTCTCTTGCCGATGTCCTTGCTTCGCTCACGAGGGGCAGACTTAGTCCCGTTGTGAATCTCTTCGAAGCGCCGTCCCTGCACGTCCACCAAGTGCATCATCTTCGCGACATCGGGCTCGCGCCAGACGCACAACAAGATCTTGAACGCCTTCACCTTCTGGCCGTTGATGGTTCTGGGGATCTCTTCCTCCTCGGACATTCCCTCACTCTGGAGATATTCGAGCAGCTCGAGCGCCCGCTTCCACGTTGCCAGATCACTCGCGCCCTCCACCTCCTTCAACGCGATCACTGCTCCTACAGTGGTGTGACGAATCAGGTATTTCTGGCAACACAATTCAGCGAGTGCATCTGCCAAACGAAACCACCAACCCTTCTCTGTGCATTGATGGTTTTAGAGCCCATGCGACGGAGGAACAGCATGACCTTTCCGCGAGCGACTGCTTCAGCTTTCGTCTCAGCACGGTCCTTGTCTTGCAACCATCTGGGCTGGAACAGCTTCCAATCCCCGCGGTATCGCTCCAGCTGCTCCAACAAGACAATCTCCAAGTACTCACGGTGAATATCGCCTTTACGAATGTATCGCATCCCTTTCTCATCGTCTTTGATAGCTTCATCAATAATCTTTTCCATGAGGTTCGCATTCCATGCGGAGTCCAAGTAGCCGGGATTGAAGTCCCATCGCCAATGGGTAATGGTCGCCTCCTCGTCTTCCGCGAAATCCTCCACCTCGCGCTCGGTAGCCAGTGGATGGAAAATGAAGTCAGTGCCTTGTTCGACTTTGAACTTGCTGAATGTTGCAACGCGCAACATTTTCTGCAATCTGTGAGTTCCTCACTTCTAAGCAGCGTATTCTCTTCACTTACGTGTGCATGGTTGGCCAGTTCTCTGGACTCGGGCGTCCAGGACTTCTTGATTTCCACCTTGATGTTGGACTTGCGCCGACGGGCAGGCGGGGTGACAACCACCTGCGCGTTGTTTCCTTTCGTGAGGTTCAACACTCCCAAGAACTCCGTCAACATTTCGACGTCCATATTCAATTTTTCAGCAAACCGCTCCACAATTGGATCGTTCGCGACAACAGCCGGCGCTGCGGGACTCTCGGTTGGAAGTGGAGCGGGATTGAGTGGGAGCGTGAGTGTGGAAGGCTGCGCCACTCCGAACAGCTCGTTGCTGACGCGTCCGCGACGTCTCGGCATCGCCTTTGCCTTGGGACGCGTCGCAGCCTGAAGCTGCAAGCGAAGATGATTCACCTCATCATCTTGCTTATGGACCTGCGCGCGAATCTGTTGGAGCTCGGTATCCCGCGCTTGCTAGATTCATGTTAGAACGTCGCGAGCTCAACGCCAATGTAACACATACGATCGCCTGTTGAAGCTGATATGTCTGCGCGGAAGCTTCGGCAGCATGCTTCTGAGCAACGGTCACATTCTGCAACTGTACAAACACATCATCATCATACTGTCTCGTGCGTTGTGCAAGGGAACGTACCAAGACGCTCAGCTGTTCTTGGTCGTACTGGATTTGGTCGTGCAAGGCGCCTTCGTCGTAGTTCATCTTCTGGATATGTGCATGAGTTTCGGCGATCTGCGCTTGCATTTGCTGCACTTCGTCTTGACGGCTTCTGAGAGCGTTCTCTGCCTCGGCGAGCTGAGCGCGAAGATTCCCGTTCTCTTGAGCAACTGCACGGCTCTTCGCCCGTGCTTCGACAACTTGCTGTTTGTGATAGTGCTCGTTATCGCGAGCCTGGTACAAGTTCAGCATATCACAAGAGCAAAAAACAAACCGCCCACCTCGTCGAACGCAGTCCTGTCAGGACCAGGAATGGCCGCTTTCTTACTGGGATTCTCAATGCCCCTCGTCTGAACCTTGAGGCGCTGCGAAAAACATTTCAATGTCCTGCAGAGAAGAAGCGCGCACGAGCAATGCGTACAGGGGCGTGGCGCGGGGCGTGGCGCGGTGCGTCAATTGGCTCGTCCATTGGCTCGTCGTAGTCGCTCATAGTAGGATGGCGCTGGCTGTTCCCGCGGCAAACGCGTGGAGCAGAAGCTGGAAGTATAGGAGATGGAAGTTTGGGAGATGGGTGGGCGTCCTTTATGGGATTTCTTCGTTCATTGTACTATTGTACCTCAAAGGAGAAGGATCCGTGAGGAGACAAAAGCCGGACAATAACAAGGGTATCCAAATTGGGACAATAACAAGGGTATCCAAATTGGGACACTAGAACTCGCTCTGTGCTCGGGTAGAGTAGCCATTCTCATTCCAGCCAGGTGCAAATTATACAGAGTTGACTGTGTATGTAGATAGATGCCCACTAACTTTAGTTAGTGGGTCCTGTAGCGCCCTACCTCCACCGACTGTCCACGTAGTTTTCACTTTTGCTGTCAATCACAGATATTTCGGCCGACAGGCTTCTAAATATTTGTTGGCATGGGTTTGACCTCTTTGCTCCCACCCTTCCTCTTCCACACTCAATCCTGACTGTGCTTTACTCCGACTCCTGCTATGTCGACTCCCGCTATGTGGCGTCTGGGTGATATTTGTAGGAATGTGCATTGTCCTTGGTGGCATGCCTTTCGTCATGTTTTTCCAGGTCGTAGTAGTAATTTAGCCACCATAAATTACTTACACTTACAAATGTTGCAATAATGTAACCCCCTTGCCTCACACGGCGTTATTTTTGGCTCTCCTCATTTCGACGGCTAAAAGAGGCTTACCGGTTTTGGCAGTGGGGCCGAAACGGAACAACAATATTCGGGCTCCGACAGTATTTGCTATATTCATTCAGCTTGGTCATCCATCCTGGAGCTCTAGCTTATGCATTCACTCATGATGCTATATGTGGGGCCCTTTGGAAATGAGTGTGCCTTCACCCCAAGTGGAAGCCCCCATTTTCACCTCGGCCAAATTCACTCTTAACTCCGCTCATCAAATCTTGATGCCGACTTGCCGACTGTTCGACGCCCGTCGACTTTGAGAAAGATCACAAAATCAAGAACAGATAATGGTAATGACCTATCAACCACATAGTAAAATATGTAGACAATGAATGAATGAATGCTATATTTTGAATTTTAAATCTGGGGGACTAATACGTTACGACTCGACTATGGCTAGTTGTGCATCGGCCAATGCAAGCTGGGCCCATTTCTGTGAAAGTGAATTGATCTGCGACCCGTTCCGTACCCTGGCTGTGTCCCTTGGACCCAAACTCCTTGCTTTGCGACTTCCACCGTCATCGACGAGGGTACTGAGGAGTCTATGAATCTCAGACCTCTCTTGCTTACGCCGGCTCCTCATCTCTTTCACCCAGAAGCCACCAGGAGGGTCCGCCGCTGCAGATGTCTTCGCCAGTGCTGACTTGGTCTTGCTACGCCAAGCCTTCTCCATGGGGAGTAGCTCGATAGATAACTTCCGCATTCCTGCAGGATATCTACTGCGGGCGTCCCAGGCCTTCTTCATCGCAAGCATCTGGGCAGCGTCCATGTCCCGATGCCAGAAGCATAGCCCAGTGAATCTTAACAAGAACAATAAGATAAGGTGATTGCGATTGCGTTCAAGCGATGAACAGGGCTCACGATGAACTGCCATATTTGACGATTTGGCCATGTCCGACGAAATCATACGGTCCGACTGTCCAACCCTTGGTCTTCGTTTTGATATATTTGATCGTAGATTCTCCGTGCAGTTCCGTGGTTTGTAAGGAGTATAAGGGTTTGAATTCTCCCTCCAGCTTAGCAGCGGTGTTGCGCCTGAACAACATGTCGCATAAATAAACGAAATCATAAGACATTATAAAGCTGCAGAGGAACCTACTCTCTGGTAGCCAGGCTCACAAACGGAGGACACAGTGTTGTCCACATGAAGCCAGTTCGCTTCTCCATTTTGACTAGAAAGGTGTCGCGCCATAAGGTACGCCGTGAAGTTAGGGTCAACCTAGACTGATCAATGCGAGAGCCTGGTGTTCGTTCAGCAAGGAAGAGGCAACAACATTGAATATTTGCGCTCACAAGGTGTCGCAAACCTAGGCTGACTGTAATACTTCGCTATGGGATTCTGTCCGCCCCAAAGATTATACAGGTACATCGACTCTGCCCGGCTGAGTAGATGTTTTGGTTTGAGAAAGAGAAGCGCATCTCGAGTCAATGACTTGGGGAGTTCGAGATATTCCTTCTCGAGTGCTTTGAGGGTGGCGCTATCGAGTATCAACTCGGAGACAATTGGCTCCCAGTAATCGCCCGCTATCAAAGGCCCGAGATGTCCGAACTTCGTGACACTAGAACAGACATTTGCGAAGTCAAAGGGGAAGAATATTTTTGCCATGTCCGTTTTCTTTGCACTGGCAAAGAAGCGCTGCTTTGCTGGCATCTTGGATGCAGCCTCGTTCTCGTCCCACGTATTTAAACTTGCCTCCTACAGTGGATACGTTAAACCGATGTTTCAATTTAGCTAGCCAGTTGACAACTCACGTTGTAAGTATCTATCAAATCTGCCTCGTTGGCACTGACTTGTGTACGGTCTCGGCCGTGTGTCCTCAAACTTTGTATGTACCTGTGAGAACATAAGGAGAGATACAAAATCTTAGATCAGGGCTACTCACTGAAGCTGGTGCTTGACAGATGCAGTCATCGAGAGATCTATCTCGTCAATGTCTTCAAGATTGTGGACATGCGATGGCCTGAAGGTCTCTGAGCGGCGGTAGTATTCCCTGGATTTCTAATGGTAAATTATCTGACGTCGCAGACAGATCAATTTACTTACTCAACTTTCAGAGCGCGACTCGACACGAATTGGAAAAACGCTTCGCAGATAATTGCAAACAGGACCTTGTCTGCAACAATGACTGACATGGGAACCCATCCAGGAATACCTGTGTATAAGGATGAGGTATGTGCGTGATTATGTATGCAGATCTCCACTTGCCTGCGATAGACATGACTTCGTTCGTCCCGTATCGCCCGAGCCCTCTGAAAGGCTGCCGTCCTGGTGCAGACAAAGCTTCGAGTAAAGTTATTGTCTTTAGTCCTTTTGGGCTTATCCGGACTATCCATTCCACAGTATATGTGCACCAGGCAAGATAGTCGTGGATTGGGTCTGTATATACGGTTGCATGATCACGTATGTTTGGACAAAAAAAAACGAAAATACCTACCCGGAACCGAAGACTCCTGGTAATTTTCCAAGTGCTGGTCGGGTGATCGCCAATGAAGCTAGTTTCGGTGTTACCGTTGGTCTGTATATGTAGACAATCAGAATTTACCCTGAAGTTGTTGTCAAACGTGTTCCAGGACAATGTATGAGTCGGAAATTCGAACGCATATCCGATTTTGAAGCCCCGGTGCTGCGCGAACCAAGATCAACCAACGGGAAAATCGTGATATCTGATCGCAAAAAACTTACCCCTCGAGGAACTTGCTTGATTCCGTCCCATTGTCTGCGCGTGTAGATCTGGGGTGAGGTATGCAGTAGGGGCTCGATCTAATGGATGGCAGTATCAGTTTTCAGAGAGCAGAGAAAGGAACTAAAATATTACCTCTACAAATACCGTTCCAAGATCCATGATGGTCTTCCGAGCGTCATATACCAGACCTCTGAGTCTCATCCCAGTAGCAGCCATCGCATCTGTAGCCGACATATAGCGACTGGATAGAATAGGGAGGGCATAACGGGGCCAGAAATAGCGGGAGAGATCGGTGCCCTCGCCGTGAGGCGTAGATTCGGGTGCCGCCTCGGGTGCTGCCTCTTGAGTTTGAGCGCTATCATCTGGCTCCAAAACAACTGCCGTGTCTATGTCTTCATCTTCCGAATCTGAGACGTTACTCTGTACTGGAGTGACTGCTCGCGCCGTCTTTCTCTTCTTCTGTTTCGTGGGATCTGGATTGCGTCCTCGGAAAAGCTCCGGCATATGTCGATTTAACCGTACAACTAGACCGCTTTTGGATGGGGTGGATGCGATAAAATAAGGGATATGGCCCCCCATCGGCCGACGGTGCCAAGGTAAGGGCACTACAAAACATCGGTTAGTTGTAATATGTTGAGGTGAAACCAAACGCACGATCGGAGGGTACAGTATCAACTCCAGGAGAAAGTGCCCTCAATGCGTCACAAAATGATTGCCAAGATTCATGATTCGGGGATATCTGCTTGCGGATGGTCAAAGGTAAATTTTGCCACACCTATACATTTTAAAGCTGAGATTGTAGTGTTAAATGTATGCATACTCACGGTGTGGATCATGAGCCCATGAGTATCTGGAATAGCCTCGGCAAGATCTTGAAGATCGCTGGCCCAGTGTGCAAGCTGCCCTCTAGCCAATGCAGTCTTCTTCAGCGTGCGCGAGTACGACACCAACTTGTCTTCCCGGTTAGCCGACTCTTTACTCTCTGCCGTGGATAGATCGCTCCACAGGGCCACCACAGTCAGTCCAGCGGGGCCATACAGAAGAGTTATGATAACTATAAAGACCCAGATGTAGCAAGGGAAGAAGTATCCGGCTTCAAAGATCTCGGGCATTTGGAGAGAGGCAGGTAAGGAGAAGGAGAAGCAAGATGTCTTAGTCGAGTCGAGATTAGATTGACATGTCCACGCTAATTTAAGCGCGGAACGGATGGAACTCCGTGATCATGGGAACACATATCATATGATACCGGATGCGGGCCGTGATTAGCGGTATCTATCTTCGTGTTTCTTCCCCTCATCTCCACGCACTGCTCCTGACAGTTTACCTCCTGCACTGCACGTAGACATTTTGTCTCACTGTCAGAGGTTTGATACTAATCATAAATCCCAGTTATGCCTAAACCTCGAGTCACCCAAAGCAAAAGCGTCAAGAAAACACCCAAGAAAAAGATCAGATACAAAGGACACATCAACCCACCGATCGGATGGAGGTTTGACTTGAGGTTGGGTGCTCGCAGAAATCCTCGAACGGGGAGCCCAGCTCTGGTGAAGATTGAAATGACTAGCCCCGGTCTAAAACTCGATGACCCACTTATCCTTTCGGACGACGAGGAAGACGATGATATCGGTGCGCAACAATGATTTCCACCGCTCTATCCACCGCTCTATTTTTTTCTGACCTTATTGGATTTCAGTTGTTCTGGACCAACCTTCTGCCTCTCACTCCTCTTCAACTTCCACTCAGCCATCTATCTCCTCCGTCTTTGCAAGCGTTGGCAGCCGGTTGTCCCGGCCAGTCCCGTTGCAGGCCAGTGATCTTCTGGTGGGAGGAGTGACGAACACGGGAGACAGATCCTGCGAGCCAAAGCACGAGGCTCTCAAATGTGGTATCTGCTGGGATTTGAAGTCACACACGGTGGTGTGAGTGTCCGTATATATGAGTCCAGTTCCGCACTGAACATATTCCCAAGACTACTTTGCGGACATACGTTCTGTTACGTCTGTATTCGACTCAATCTCGAGCATTCGTTCAAGTGCCCGTTATGCAATTTTGTAATCAAGCAAGCGCCTCAATGGGTTGTGGACTTCGACGGTATCATAAACACTACCTACCCGTCCAAGCCCGATAAGACGTCGGTCAACTGGGAGACGGCTTGGGCTGGATTGACATTCCCCACCTGTAAGTCGCTGTCCATTTATATAGATCACTGATCTTTCAATGTTTATAGAATGTTTCGTGACAAGCGGATTTTCTGTTTGTTGGTACAAAGCTTGATGTAAACAGTTGCTATAGTGCGAGATATATGGTGTGAGAGCTCTGCCACGATAGCGCTGCAACTGTTATTGTAAACGACCTGAAGTTGAAAATTGTGAACCGAATTTTTAATCTCATCTTATCTTCATGAGCGGATGGATCATCGGCCGATTATCTTATCTTCAGCAGCCGATGGATCATCGGCCGATCGTCTTCAGCTTCATCTTCGGCTATCGGCCTCGGCGACTTTCACGCTCATACGAAGAGAAAAAAGAAGGTTCATTCACATAGAGTTAGGTACATATATACATAACAGTTGTAGCGCGCTATCGCGGCAGAGCCCACTAACTAACTAACGCTCTCACACCATACATCTCGCACCATATATTAACTTCAATAACAAGTGTTTACATTGAACTTTGTACAGTAGCAGCAAATGAGAAGAAGCATCCATGTAGCAGGGTCCAGAAAAACAGGTTTAGGATCAGGCCCGTCGGAATTGAGCTGTGGCAAGAAAGAAGACGTGATGGCTTCAATTGCCGGAATTAGCGGAGCAAGCGGACCGGTACAAATGCGTCTCGGAACAAATATATTACAGCTCCGATGAAAAGCGAAAATTTAATGCAGGTCGAGCATATTAGATAGAGCTCTAGCTTTTCTGCTCATCCAGGACCCGTTAATGGGAACTCATGAAGGCTATGTATATGTTATGTCTAAGTGGAAGCCCCCATTTTTGGCTCAGCGAAATGGGGTCTTAACTCCGCCATCATGTCGGCGTCTGCTTCGACGGAAGCAGTATCCATGTCAACATCCACATCCTCAATTGCATATCTGTGAGCGAAGATGATGATAAAATGTATTCGTAAATAGAACAAGTAGGGCTATACTATTTTCATTTGCGCTGAAAGGTAACGTGTCAGAGGAAGCGAGTCGGAGGAACAGGATAGTACTCGTACAATGCGTAAGTTCCTAACAGCGCTGAGGGGTACCTTCCCGTTCGCCTTGGCCTCTTTTGCAGCCGAATTCTTGCACGAGCGGATCAAGACCTTTTCGAGAGGCCAATGTTCGGCGAACATGTCCACGCAGGGATACATGCGTAAGACCTAAGCATATGATCGGTTAGAGTCAGAGCTACACGAAGACCGCGAGATCATACCTCAGCCTCGAGCTCCGCCTTGGCCTCCGGATCCTGATCGGACAACGAGAATCCGGGCTTGAACTTTTCGGCGACTAGCTTCCCGACGGCCTCCTTATTTATAAGACAAAATGAGAAGAAGTAGATTAGGAGCACAGAAACAGACCACATACCACAAATTCCACAACGAAATCGGTCGTCCACCCAGTTAGAATCGCAAAATCCGCATCCTTTACGTGAGAAGCGCCACCAACAGGGACAACGAGCGAGATTTTGGAGAGGGTGAGGTCCTCGTACTCCATGCTGCTCGTTCTCGGTGGGCGTAGGAAGGTGACCATCTTCTTTGACGAGTTGGTCTTGGGCGCTTGGTTCTTGGGCGCGAGGGGAGGGTTGTCGTCAAGATCCTCATGCATGAGGAGCGATGGGAACATCGGCTTGACAAAGTCGGTGTGCGCGAGGGGAACGATGAGAGGTGGAGGAGGTTCCGCCACCTCAGCGACGAAGCTTGCGGTGGGTGGCATGGGTGGCATGAGTGTGGAGTACAAGGTGCGTTCGGCTAAGTGCGGAGTACAAGACGCGTTCGGGTGCAGCTTATAACCCCATTGAGAGGGAGGTGCAATTGTTCTCGGCTCGTACGCGAGCCTTTTGTGTTAATTGTATTCAGAAGTTAATTGTTTTCAGCCAACGACCTGAGTCAACGACCTGTTATAACAGAGATGCGCTCACCTTGTGTTCCGCAAAAAAAATATGGAAAACCACCCAGCAGAGACCAAGATCGACTATCGCCTTCAGGGCAAGCTTGTGGGCCATTCTGGTGCTGTTTTAGCCCTCTGCGCGCGTGACGACGGCAATTTTGTAGCCAGCGGAGGTCGACTCCCCTTCCCAACCTCTTCCTCCTGATGCTAACTGGGAATACCTCTAGGCACTGATGGCACCAGAGTCTGGGACTTCGCGACATTTCGCAGCATCGCTCAAGTTCCAGCATCCCCGGATATCCGTGGGGCCACGACATGCTTGCGGTGGATTAAGCGCGACGACGATGTTTGCGAAGCACTCGTATACGGTACTCAGGCCGGTTATCTGGTTTGCTGGCAGCAAGACGACGTGGTGTGTTCCCGCTTGACTACTAAATGGCGTGCCTTTTCTGACGTGGTTTCATTCAGGACACCAAGGACGGCAAAATCGCTCGCTTCAAAGAAGTGTGGTGTCGCCAACTGAACGATCCGGCTGAGATAACGGGCATTGCATTCGACGAAACGACTAACCGCCTCGCTGCTTGCCATCGCGGCGGGGTATTCCAGACTTTCACCTTGAATGCGAAGATGATCCTGAAGGAGGTGCTGATGGGGAAGATCGCTAAATGCACTCCCGGCGCTGTTGCATTTGGGGAGATGCACGGAAACGAGCGCGAGCTGCTCGTCTTCGGAGTCCACTGTGGGCTTGTGTCAGTTTTTTTTGATCATGTCCACGCGAAAGGATGCTCACCAGCTCGCAGATACACAGTTCGTGGATTGGTCATCTCCACCGCTGCTGAAGCATGGAATCTTGGTTGCAAAATGTACGTTGGTGTTAACTTTTGGTCGACGATGAAGCTGATTATCGTGCTTATTCCAGCTCCGCGGTCGCAGTGGACCACCGCAAGAGCATTATGTGCATTGATGATCCATCCACCGGCGTCCATCTCTATCGCCTGAACGGAAACAATCGCGAGCTGCTGAACAGCTTTCCTGTTCCTGTCAAGAAGCGCCGCCGTATTCGCCAGGTGGCGCTGGTGGATTCGGGTCGGGTCATTGTGAGTAGTAGCGACCATGGCATAGTCTACGTGCGCAGCCGTCGCGCTGGCAAGCTGCTCGCCGAGCTGCGAGTTGACCCCGATGAATATGTACAGTCAGTGGCGGTGAGTATTCGACTCGACTACGGGTATGCCGGCTCATTGATTACAGGCATCGGATATTGCGGGCGTTCCCACCATCTTCGCGGCCAAGTCGTGCGATATGAGTGGCGCCAACGACATCTTCGTATATTACCAGACGGCGAAGAACACACGTCGTTTTGCAGCCCAAGTTGGTGCGATCTGCACCTCTCTTTTCTGGTATATAGTGGTATTTGCGGCGATGGCGTTCGTATACGACAAAGCGGGAGAACAGCTGGCTTGGAAGAATTTTTTGCACATGTAGTCGAATACGGATAGAACGAAAGTGGCCAAAGCGCCCTATTCCGCTCGATTAGATTATGAAATGAGAGTCGTAGACCGAGACTGGCAAAGCGCTCTATTCCCCTCAACGGCAAACGTCTAAGGGGCAGGAGAGTCGTCTACCGACAGAGCATAACAGTGCTGAGACGCGCCTGAGCCCAAAGCATCCCGACGGCAAACGTCTGAGATGGTGGTGGGATGAGAAGATGGCGATCCATCACGCATCGTGTTGTTGCGATCATCCATCACTCATCGCCAGCGGCATCGCTCGGCATCCAACTTGGAAACATGCAAGGCGCCGGTTTTTCAAAAAGCTCATTCATCGCTAGTCTGCGTAGTCAAAAAAAAATAGTTATAGTCTGTAGCAATATTACATAGACACTGTATACTATCATGTAGATAATTCAGCATTCTGGGCAATATTGAATCTTCGTGACGCGACAACCTTGACTGAGCGACACAATAAAGATTCCCCTCAACGGCAAACATCTAAGGGAAGGGGAGTCGTCTACCGACAGAGCGCGAGAGCTGAGAAGCGCCTGAGCCCAAATCATCTCGACGGCAAACGTCTCAGATGGTGGTGGGTGAGAAGATGGTGGATCCATCACGCATCGCGTTGTTGCGATCATCCATCACTCATCGCCAGCGGCATCGCTCGGCATCCAACTTGGAAACAAGGCGCCGATTGAAAAAAGCTTATTCACACCGGGTCTGGGTAGTCAAAAAAAAGTGTTATAGTCTGTAGCGATAGTACATAGACGCTGTATACTATCACATAAATAATTTAGCAGTCTTGGCAAATATTGAATCTTCGTAACGCTACAAGCTTGACTGAGCAAAGGTAGACACACCATAAAAAGATAGAAACACTCACCGGAAGACGGGCAGGCGTGGTTTGAGCAGGAGCATGTATAGCGCACGCCGCCTGCGAGTAACCATGAGGGCATACAGGCTTGGAGCCGTGAAGGGATCGCTTGAAGTCGCGAGGGGAGGCAGTGAATCGCGTGAAGCCGTGAGGGCAACGAGCCTGCGCGTGAACATGAGGGCATGCGTGCTTGAAGCCGGGAATGCATCGCTTGAAGTCGCGAGGGGAGGCAGTGAATCGCGTGAAGCCGTGAGGGCAACGAGCCTGAAACCGTTCCGGTCTCAAAATGCGAATGCGTTCTATGTTTCTTGGATACGAACCGTTGAATGTGGTTTTTGTGACGATCTGTAACACGTTTTACGTTTGCGAGTACGAGGTGGGGTTGATTGCACAGAACTCGACGCAGATTTCGAGGACGCAGAAGAACGAGATGTCGAAGGATGAGATAGCGACGGTTGGCCTGAAGACCGAGATAGCGAAGACCGGGAATTCGAAGAAGCTTTCAAGGGAGCCTGAACGTAGGATTAGAAGAAACAAAAAAAAAAAAGGCAGACCAACGATACGTACCTCAGAAAGCCGGATGTTTTCAAGCTCGGAAACAAGACGCTCCAGTCGTTTTGCACTCGGAGGAGACGCTGCATCGGGACATGCGGTAGACGACTGAAGGACGTATTTGAACGGGTGACAGAGATGTGGTACGAGAATACACACCTTTGTAGATTTTGTGCGTCTCCTTTGATAATCATACTTGTAAGGGTCGCTGAGGAGTTTTGGTGAGGTGGGGAGAGATATTGAGCCGTGGAGGTGCAAAGTTGAGCGCTGCATGAAGGGGGGTTCAAAAAATTGGAGCGGCTTAAAAGAGACTTGGCTCGAGGCAGACGAAAAACAATAAGCGCGAGACAAAAGAGTAGCCAAAGCCGAGAAGATCTGCGAGCGATGTCATGGCAGCGAGTGTCGCAGTCGGGTACAGATATCACAACGGCAGATGTCCACCAGATACTGAGCTCACGACGGCAGACGTCCGTGAGCACTTGAAGAAAAGTGTGCAAGTCAGCGGAGGATGACTCGCTTGAAGGGCGAGTGAGGAAGAAGCTGCAAGGACCGGGCTCACGACGGCAGACGTCTGTGAGGAAGAAGCTGCAAGGACCGAGCTCACGACGGCAGACGTCTGTGAGCACGGTCCTTCAGTGTTGGGCTGGTGAGGTGAGTGGGACTTGGTGCGAATTCGAAAGGATGACAGGTGATGGATGATGGATGATGGAGGCTGTGCAGTGGACGCATTTGGAAGCAGCCACCACATCGCCAAGTCCCGCCCATCCAGCGCACAGCGGTGTCCACCGGTGTCAGACGTTTGCCGTCGACACCGCTGGCTCTGTGTTTGCCGTCAGCAGAGCATCCTCCACGCGCCGGCGCCCCATTACCAAGGCGCTACCAGGGCTTATTGTTTCGCGCTGGCGCCTCATGGCCGCAGGTCTATGATGCTCCTGCGGGACGTTTGCCGTCGGCAGAGCGTGCTCCACGCGCCGGCGCCTCATCGCACCAGGGCTTATTGTTTCGCGCTACCGATGGCGCTACCAGGTTTATTGTTTTTTGGGATCGCCGCATCTCTTATTGTCGCATCTTCTCCATTGAGGTTGGTCATTTTTCGGTTCAATTGTATTCGTTCTAATGATTTGTAGCTCTTAAAAGTCCCCTGAACTTGTTTTCTTTCTCGTATCGTTTAAACGATGGACTGCTGCTGCGCAAATCACCACCACCACCAATCTTGCTCCCGCCCGTCCTCCAGGACAGCATCATACCAGTCCAGCAAAACTTGCAAGACCGCCTGTTCTGCCTCCGGTAAGTCTTGATTCTGAATATCTGTTCCTGAAATTCAGTGTTCTCTTTAGACTCTCCGGACCTCTGTCGCAATTGCGATATCTGCCCCATCTGCAGCCTTTCTCCGGATGAAGCTCCGGCCGTCGTTTCCGATCCCACCCCCACGGCCGCGGATCGTGGTGAGTATTCTGCGCCTCGCTCGGTCCCTGGTCCCATTCTGACGATTTTCGCAGGACACTTTTTGCCTCAGATTCCGGTACAACTCCTCTTCACGCTCTTCCTTCTGGAGGCGCACATCAGTGGCAACTGGCTCCACGTTGTCGCCTATGTAGTAGTAATCGTGATTTTCTGGTTGTAATTGTGTCGAAACGGGGATACGGAATACAATAGAGACTCAGGTTGCCTTGGTTGCCTTGTACTCCATTAAATATAAGAGGAATCCATCCAGCACTCGCTCACTCGGCCCAATCGTCAGACGTCTGCCGTCGACGAAATGCCTTCCCCCACGTATTCATGCCAGCAATGCCCCCTGAACGGCAATCGCCTTCATCGTGTCCCAAAATCTTTGCGGGTGATACACAATGCAGAAATCGTTGCCCACTTGGAGCGGCAAGCTGCTTCCCCTGCTATTGAGCACGATGCCGTCGTGGAGCTCGAGGTTGCGGACTTGACTAACACATCCACCGAGCTGGCGGTGGATGAGGACGAGGTTATGCCAGCGGCTGTGGAGCCACAGGCGGACGACGCGGACGCTGAGATAGAAAGGCTTGCCAGCCTTCTTACTGGCCTGGTTGTTGTGGACGATGGCGCTGCTCCTCATGACCAGATCCACTCGAAACTCTTCAGCTCGCGCGAAGACTTTCAATCTGACGCACCGGAGGTTCCAACGGCATTTACACCAATGTCGGCCGCGCAGGCTCTCCAGAGCTGTCAAGCTATCGCTGAGGCTCACACGCTGCCGCTCCGGCCAGGTGCGATGCAGGCACGGGAGAATGACCAAGTTCTTTTGCGAGAGATGCTGCAGCGAATTCGCGACGCGCAAACAGAACTCGACCTGCAACGCGCGCTACAGGCCAGTCCTGCAACGGTTACCTCGTTGACAGACGCTCTCGAGGTCGCGACCTCCGTTGTAATCGAGGCAGGCAGGCTTCTCTCCAGTATCACGCCGCCCAGTAATGGAACGCGAAAGTCTGGGAGGAGGAAATCTCGCAGTCTCGGCGAGGATCAGAGCCTCGAGGCGCTGTCGCAGAGTGTGAAAGAAGAAGCCACGGTCCTGGACTCAGTTATCGATGTTGTCGGCCTTCTTCTTCCGCCGCCGTCGAATGAAGTTCCTCATGACGCTGGTATGTCGTTTCTGACCATCTGCCTTTACTTTTCCTCACCAAACGACCTTTAGAGCATCACTTCGAGAATCCTATCGCCAAGTACAGCCTCATCGCTCAACTTTCGATTCTTCTTGCAGTGATCTGCAACGTCGTCATCGGCGTCAGCACCGTATCTACCGACTTCATCCTTGCCTTCGTTAATATGATAATTCAAACGACGATGTCCGCATGTTCGGGTGGAAATAAGCAGGCGAGTGCGACGCAGGAGCACGTTCTTAAACAACTGCCTACGTCCTTGGAAGCAGCACTGCGAAGGTTTAAGATCGATCCTGCCACCACCATCTACGCGACTTGTCCCTCCTGCCATCACACACACCCACCAACGGAGAACCGGCTCACGGGCGACGCCTCCTACCCCGAAATATGCCAAGGCTGGATATATCCTGCCCGTGGCGATCGCACCGCATGCGGAACTCCTCTCCTTGAGCTGCGCCAAGGAAAATTACGGCCCATCAAGCCATTCGTATTTACCTCCTTCGTCGATTACATTGCGGCTATGCTTTCTGATGCTGAAGTCGAACGAATGTGCGAGGCAGCCTGCGATGATGCCTTGGCGGCGGTTCGCGAGGCTCTTTCGAAGGACCCCCCCGCGCCCGTCTCCGAAGAGCGAGTCAACAACGTCTTTGAGGCCGCGTTTCTCCGCAGCTTCAAGGGCCCTGTTCCCGACAAGCTTTTCATACAGAGGGATGGTCGGCTCCGGCTCGCTTTCGAGGTCATGCTCGACTTCTTCAATCCGGATGGGACAAGGAAACGAGGCAATCACAATTCCATCGGCATCCTGGCTGTCGTAAATCTCAATCTCAGCGAAGATATTCGTTACCGCCCAGAGTTCATGTGGTTGAGCATCATCTTGGGACCTCAAGAGCCTAATTACGACCAGATCGACAACTACTTCCGCCCTCTCATCGACAAGTTTGTCTTGGGATGGGAGCGAGGCTTCCGGCTTTCCCGCACTGCCCTCCATCGCTCTGGTCGTTCTGTCGACATCGCACTTGTAATCAACGTCAACGATTTACCCGCTACGCGAAAGGCCACAGGTCTCGCAGCTGCAAACTCGCACAATTACTGCTCGATCTGCGAATGTCATGGTGTCAAGACAATGTATAGAACGGACTTTGAGGGCTGGACGCGACGAGACATTGCGGTTCTGCGAGCTCAAGCATATGCATACCGAGATGCACCGTCACAAGCTGCCCGCGACGCGATCTTTGCCAGGTACGGTGTCCGGTGGTCCGAGTTCTGGCGTCTTCCATACTGGGACCCCACTCGCATGGCTGTTGTCGATTCAATGCACTGTATCTTTGAGGGCCTTGTCCATCATCATTCACGTCGAGTGCTGCGAATAGATACCAAGCTGGCCAAACGTAAGGAAACGATGGGTGCCGCGTTTGAGCAGGATTGGTTGGAGTATACCCCAGAGCAATGCCATCCTTCGGCTCTCTTGAAGAACGAACCGAGGGAGCTGCCCATGATTCGCACCATCCAGACTAAACTCGTCCAACCCTTGCTCGAAGAGGACGATGATGAGGACGAGTCGGACGCTGAACCTGACGAGGATGAGTTGATGCCCGACGCTCCCGATCCAAAATTCGTTCCAGCTGTCACTGAGGCGCAGATGCACAACAATTTGATGAAGAACAACCTCCAGCCGCTTCGCTGGGTCATCTTTTCGCTCGGACTGGACATGACACCAGAGCGCATTGCGTCGAAGAAGCTTTGCTGCGACCAGCTTCTGGCCTGGGTGAGTAAAGGAGTTTTGTCGATTATTACCTGCTGATTGATCGCCCTTAGCGTCGCACTAAGCCTTCCAGCAGCGGCACGTACATCCCCCGCTCCATCAATCTCTCAAATATCCACTTCATTCAGCGCGTCATTGCACAAACCGTCACGCCTGGGTGGGTGGGTTCAGTCCCGCACAATTACGGTGATAGCAATGCGGGAACGATCAAGGCCGCCGAATGGCGAGTGCTCGCCACCATCTATCTACCCATCGCCCTCATCCTCATTTGGGGTGATCATGACCCATCGACCCAACCGCAGCGACTGCTCCAGATGCTGGATCATTCAATGGCGCTGTTCACCGCCGTCATCCTTGTCTGTCGATATACCATGACACGGGAACGTGCTAGCAAATACCGTAACCTCCTCAAGTTCTGGGTGGACGGCCTTCCAGATCTTCATCCCCACACTCGTTCCCATGCTATGCGGCCAAACGTCCACATGGCTTTCCACATCTACGATTTTCTCATACTCTTTGGGCCCGTTATCTCGTGGTGGACTTTTCCCTTTGAACGCGTCATCGGGTTTCTCGAGAGAATCAACACCAACAGTCATATTGGTGGGGAGCTCGAAGCCACGCTCTCTAGATCCTTCATGCGTGGAGCAAGCATACGCCGATGGTTGCGCCGGCCCGACTGTCCTGCAGTCTTCCGAGAGTTGAAGGCTCTCTTCGAAAAGACTTTTCCAGCTTACAATGCGCCGACGGATTCCCCTCCGCTCGCATCAGACGGCGAGCGCGCGCAGTACAGACGAGACGGCATCACGTTCTCTCGCGCGAGTACGCACCAGGGCAACAGTCTCGTGCTCTATTATCCGCGCAACTCTCGTGAGGTCATTCCCGGGAGCATTCAACGAATATTATCTGTAGGAGAAGAGGTGAAATTTGAGATTCGGCGCCAAGCACCTTTGGAAGTGGGGATGCGGGATCCGTTCGCGCGGTATAGGCCATTGTTCCCTGCACATACGTACTCCTCGAAGATGAGTGATATTGTAGATACTGTCCCACTTCATGATATATCGTCTCACTATGCTCGATTCAACTTCTACGGTGGCCGTTGTGTTGTTTTAGATCTCTCCACCAGCTAGTGTACTTGGTTCTGAATTTATATATTCATTTTTGCTATTATTTGGATGAGCGTCGGATGGGTGCGCGACCGTCGGTGGATGGTCGGTGGATGATCCGCCGATGGTCGGCGGATGATCCGCCGATGGTTAAAAAGGAGCGTGATATGGCAGATATCGGGCCGATTTCTTTCGGCCCTGATATCCGTAATATCTTGGCATGTAATTGTCAGCGCATTTTAGGTAAGATTAAGTTACAAAATGAGCTCACTGATATTCGCCGCCCTTATATCCGTGAAAATATGGGCGGAAATGGGTCGTTTAACCACTGTCTGATTATTCAACAGATAATGGACCCCTTTTTGCACATAATTTTCAGCCGTATTGGGCTGCCTTTCAATGAGGGTTTTTCACTTGATATTTAGGTACATAAACAGGTTATTTTTTTGTACTACGATATTTGGAATAAAAAAGAAACTTCAGGCGGCCTTTTACGCGCGGTCCTGCGGTGTGAATGATGAGTGGTAAATATTCCGATTGTACTTCGAATGCAGCATCCGACGACCTCCACGAGGACCTATTTGACTTTCTTGAGCTGGAGAATTCAAATGGCAGTCAATACGGATAATGATAGATCAAAAACACCAATCTCACCCTGTCGGTGTTGCGGACAATCTTGTTGTCGAGATTGACGGTCTTCTGGTCAATCAGGTCGATGCGCTGGTTCTGTTTGTCGAGTTCTTGACCCATTGCCATTCCCAAAGCTTTGAGTCTCCTCGTTGCGTCCCCAATCTCGTCGAGGTTGTCGTCGATTTCGTCCTCAATTTCATCGTCCGAGCCGGTAGATTCGAACTGGTACCGCTTCCGTTGCTCTTTCCTGGCAGATAGCTGGGCCTCAGACCTGAAGCGGCCCCTTCCTGCACCAACGAGTTCGTCCCTGTCCATGTCCTCGCGCCCGTACGTCTGAGCCTGACCGAGACGATTCTGGGTTTCCCTGATATCGAGCATGGCCTTCTCTCGCGAAGTACGCTCGTCCTCGTATCGAGCTTGTACTTTAGCCTCCTGGGCCGCTCGTTTAGCGTCCTTGTTGAAAGTGATGACAGGACGGAAGATTGAGCGATTGAGCTGATTGAGTTCATCGGTCCTGTCATCTGCGCGAGCAGAGTGTCCTTTGGACAAATCCAAGTGGCGCTCAGTGTTTGCAAGGCGCTCTACGGAGGGACGTGAGACCTCAGATTAGGCCGTTAATTGAATGTCTCACCCGATTGGGTGCCAAGTCTGTTGAGAGTGTTACGTGCGGTATCCTCCGCCTCGCGAGCCAAACGAAGGGCGTTCCTGGTCGAGTTGGCACTTTCCTGCTTCACATATCTCGTCTGCTTCTTGATTCCTTCCACATCTTCTTCGGTTTCCTCTCCAGGAGGGGGCGGGTCCCGATCCAAGCCGGGCCCATCGAAGAATCTGCCGGAGCCGGCCTTCTCTGCGTTGTAGCCGGAGAAAAGGGCTGCGCGGTCATCGTCAAGCTTGGAGAACTTTTCTCCTGGACGAGAGTATACGTCGCCAACACCATTGTTTCTGTTGTATTTGTCGCGGGGCTGGGGCTGGTAGTTGTCGTTGTAATCGGCCTTCGCATCGGAAGAATATGAAGGAGTGCGGCTGGTAGCATAGGGATCACCATCACGGCTGGCGACATAAGTGCTAGCACTAGAACGGGTCGGACGAGGAGAAGAGCTATTGCCCATCGACTCTCCCTGAACAGGAGGTATCAAAGGCTTGTCCTTACGCTTGAAGAACGACATGGTGGCAGGTTACAAGAGATGATGGGGCGGTGATCAATGCGGTAACCCGTGGCAATCATGTACTACCATAAGTAGCTATCCCCCTAACTTGACGCTGTTTTCCGCGGCCGCGACTTGCCCATCTTCTCTTTTCCAACAACCGTCACACCCTTGCCTGTCTTCACAACGCTGGCGAGGGCGGCCTGCTTTCGTTTTTTAATCCCACCGATTCCCTTCAATTTTGCGTATTTATCAACGCTGTTGTTCAGGTTGTCGCGACTCTTCTGTTTCGCCTTGCGCTCTTTGCCACGCAATGCCTTTTTCTCTGCGGGAGTCAGCTCACTGCGTGCCCGAAGGTCAGATGATGCTGCTGCAAAGACTTCCTCCGGAGCCAACATAGAAGCGGCTGATTTCGTTGTCGGAAGAGCCGATTCTAGCGTCGCACTCGACACATTGGAGATGGAGGATATCGTGGCTTTGGGCTAGGTAGGTATTGTTAGTATCGAATTTGAGGGAAACCACTGTACGGACCTGTTTGGGCATGAAATGTGCGTTGCAGAGCGCATCCAGTTTCCCGCAGATTCCTTCCCAAAGGGACTCGATTTCGGCATGTTCCTTGTTCAGCTTGCCGTCCCGGTCGTCGACGGCGGAGCCACTGGCTTGTGCAGCGACGTAGTCATCTTCGTATATCTGAGCAAGGGACTGACTCGACTTGGTGTCCTTGAGCTCGAAGAAACGGGAAGGGAGGAAAGGTTTGTCCTCCATGGGCCGTATCCGCACCACATCGTCAAAGCGGCCCTCCAGAATCCGGGCCTTGATCCTCTCTTCCAAGGCCAAAACGGTTTCCTCTGTGACGACAGGGACCGCTTTCATGACTCGTTCGAATTCCAGATCTTCTTCCAACAGGGAGTTTTGTGGCCGCGCCCGGGCGCCTGCTTCCCCCATGACAACCCAATCCTTTGGCCCAACGTTTTCGGCTTCAAGACTTGCGATTTGGTCACGCAGTGCAGCCATGCGTTGTTCATGCGTTGAGAGGTCTGTTACCGAAGCGTGAGTTTGGGGGTGGGGATCGGACTTGAAAAAGGCATACCTTGTGGAGGCTCATCTTCCTCTTCGGCAAAGAGATCGCCCTTCAGTCGCTCGATAGTTTCGGCACCGTTGAAGTTGCTTTCCAAAGAGTCGGACTCGGAATCATCGCCTTCCTCCTCCTCGTCCTCGTCCTCGTCGTCATCGTCATTCATTCCACCAAACCCTTCCCCCTCAAATTCCCCATAGCCATCTTCTTCTTCTTCGTCGTCGTCGTCTTCGGGGGTGTTCAGGGGAAGGTTCTTGCCTTTGGCCTTGATGTTCTTTACCCTAACCTCCTCGTGAAACCGAACAGTGCCAGCTTTCTGTGGGGACAGAGCCGACTTCTTTGGTCGCGGGGGAGCGGTATGTCGAGGGGCCTCGAAGAAGTCTTTATAAAATGCTTCTATAAATGCCGTTAGTTTGCATTCGTTTTCTGAGACTATACTCGCACCACCAGCATTGTCCTCATCCTCTTCATCGAAATTTTCAGCAGCGTCAACGGGTGCAAATAGGTCGACAGATTCATCGTCTGAATCGTCTTCGTCCAATCGGCCTTTGGACACTTTCCGTGCTTCTGCCTCCTCCGTTTCCGCATTGAAAGAAGCCAAGTCAAAGAACCCGTCGTCGAGTCCAGTTTTAGAGCCAGCGGAGGATTTCCGTTTCCGTAATGGAGCAGACCACGCCTCTGTTTCACTAGCGTCATCGTCGTCTGACGACGAATCCCGCAGACCAGTAACATCTTCTCCCAGATCGCCGTCGTCGTCGGTTTCCTCCTCCGACTCGACGTCTTCACCTTCATCGTCAAAGTCATCCACCTCCATTTCATCCCCGCCCCTGTCAAGCGCTCGCATCTGTTGGAGGATTTGCTCATCAACAAACTCGTCCGTCTCGCTCTCGCTGTCACCGAGCTCCTCCTCTTGCGAAGGCTCGGCATCCAATGCAAACTCAAGCATGTCGCAGACAGGTTTCATGCGAAGGTCTAGTTGAGCCCATATTTGATCATCGTCCATGTTTTCGGTATAAAGCGACGCGATGGGTGTTGGCTCAAATATCGGCGGCGGTGGAGGAGAAGGACTAGAACTGCGCTTGCGTTTTTTTGTAGCTTGTGACCGCGTCTGGGGAGCCTCCGACGGACTCAGAGAGGCTAATAGCTCCACAATATGCGGCCTGGAGTCATTTTCGGCCTGTAGAGCTGATAAAAGGCCAGGGCGTCAGAAGCTGAACGAATTCTATGGGAAAGAGAGCTTGCATAAATCAAAGACAAATTTGGTGGCGTTCAACGCAACAGCGTTCACAGCAGTGCTGCCAGAGGCCGAGAAGTAGGTAGGTTGAGTTTCGATTAGATTCGTGAGCGCTACGAGCTCCTTGGGCAGCTCAACCTGAGCATCCATTTTTTCGAGAGTTGGCGTCTCGAATAGGAAGTGAAATGTCGTAACCCGATCATTGCTTGGCAGCGCAGGAGAAATCAAACACGATTTGAACCTCGCTTTACGGTTTTAGAATCAATGTACTGGGTATCCGGGCCGAGGTCAGAAAAAAAAAGGAAAAGAGGAGAAGGAAGAGGGAGAAATTTCAGAGTGGTTTGGAATCAGACACAGGAAACTCAGGAGTCGAGTAAAGCACAAGACAACAAGATCATATTTTCATTAGGCATACGACTACTAGTACAGCGTGGGAGGGAATAAATGTACCGTTCCTTGGCAGAACAGTCTCTGCATCCACAATCTCGTCGATGCGTGCAAAGACGAGAATAGGCGGACACTGGGTGCCAACTGACGCGAATCTCGGCGGGCGACGTGGATCGCTGCGCAATTATGTTGCCTAACTCGTCGTGCGCAATGACGGAGTGCGTCAATTGCGCGGCGGCCATTTATTGACACTGTGTGTCAAATGTAGTTGGTAAAAGTAACGAACGGGACTCGCCTGAACATGCGAGCAGTACGCTGCGTCTTTCGATGGCACGGAGTTGCACAGAGGTGAGAGATCTCCAACTCGGACACTGTTGCGCATGCAAGAGACCGCCGGAAATCAAGTCAGAAACGATGGCAGCTGCGCATGGTATCAATGAAGAGCAAAAACGAAGGCCAGAGAGGCATACCTGGAGTGCACACAACTGGTTTGGCCATACCGTCAGGTCGATCGGTATCAGTCTGCCTTCGAATCGCAAACAGATGGCCACGGACAACAAACTCTGCTGGCAATGCAGCAGAAACACATGAGCCAGATTATCTTCAATAAAAGTTGGTTGTTGGCCGTCAGATCCGCTCGTGTTTTGAGAACTTGCAGATTCATTTGTTTGCCGTACTGTCATGGTCCGGTCGCGTTTAACGGGGACTTCGGTGGCCAGAAGTTGAGTAAAGGACAGCATGAGGGCTCCTTATAGTGTGAAGGTTTGTTTGTAGTGTTGCCAGTGCAGAACGAGTGAGGACGACGTGGATGTAGTGAGATGGCAGATAACGTGTGACGTGACCAATTATCTGCCAGTCACGCAGTTATCTGCCACTTCACAATTCCAAGAGCTACCAGCCCGAATTTTCTCTTGTAAGTATGTAAAGCGTCTTCGAACCCCTCGATACAGCTCCTGTATTATTTTCAAGAATTTAGACCTTGTCAATGTGAAGATTCAGGCCGCCGTGGCAGATAACCGTACAGCCACTGGCAGATAATACCCAGCTGATCTGATCATAAACCCGCTTTGGTTTTAGAATCAATGTACTGGGTATCCGGGCCGAGGTCAGAAAAAAAAAGGAAAAGAGGAGAAGGAAGAGGGAGAAATTTCAGAGTGGTTTGGAATCAGACACAGGAAACTCAGGAGTCGAGTAAAGCACAAGACAACAAGATCATATTTTCATTAGGCATACGACTACTAGTACAGCGTGGGAGGGAATAAATGTACCGTTCCTTGGCAGAACAGTCTCTGCATCCACAATCTCGTCGATGCGTGCAAAGACGAGAATAGGCGGACACTGGGTGCCAACTGACGCGAATCTCGGCGGGCGACGTGGATCGCTGCGCAATTATGTTGCCTAACTCGTCGTGCGCAATGACGGAGTGCGTCAATTGCGCGGCGGCCATTTATTGACACTGTGTGTCAAATGTAGTTGGTAAAAGTAACGAACGGGACTCGCCTGAACATGCGAGCAGTACGCTGCGTCTTTCGATGGCACGGAGTTGCACAGAGGTGAGAGATCTCCAACTCGGACACTGTTGCGCATGCAAGAGACCGCCGGAAATCAAGTCAGAAACGATGGCAGCTGCGCATGGTATCAATGAAGAGCAAAAACGAAGGCCAGAGAGGCATACCTGGAGTGCACACAACTGGTTTGGCCATACCGTCAGGTCGATCGGTATCAGTCTGCCTTCGAATCGCAAACAGATGGCCACGGACAACAAACTCTGCTGGCAATGCAGCAGAAACACATGAGCCAGATTATCTTCAATAAAAGTTGGTTGTTGGCCGTCAGATCCGCTCGTGTTTTGAGAACTTGCAGATTCATTTGTTTGCCGTACTGTCATGGTCCGGTCGCGTTTAACGGGGACTTCGGTGGCCAGAAGTTGAGTAAAGGACAGCATGAGGGCTCCTTATAGTGTGAAGGTTTGTTTGTAGTGTTGCCAGTGCAGAACGAGTGAGGACGACGTGGATGTAGTGAGATGGCAGATAACGTGTGACGTGACCAATTATCTGCCAGTCACGCAGTTATCTGCCACTTCACAATTCCAAGAGCTACCAGCCCGAATTTTCTCTTGTAAGTATGTAAAGCGTCTTCGAACCCCTCGATACAGCTCCTGTATTATTTTCAAGAATTTAGACCTTGTCAATGTGAAGATTCAGGCCGCCGTGGCAGATAACCGTACAGCCACTGGCAGATAATACCCAGCTGATCTGATCATAAACCCGCTTTGGTTTTAGAATCAATGTACTGGGTATCCGGGCCGAGGTCAGAAAAAAAAAGGAAAAGAGGAGAAGGAAGAGGGAGAAATTTCAGAGTGGTTTGGAATCAGACACAGGAAACTCAGGAGTCGAGTAAAGCACAAGACAACAAGATCATATTTTCATTAGGCATACGACTACTAGTACAGCGTGGGAGGGAATAAATGTACCGTTCCTTGGCAGAACAGTCTCTGCATCCACAATCTCGTCGATGCGTTGTCAGACTCCCATTAAAATGGTAGTCAGAACATGTTCAAAACAAGAAAAAAAGAGCTGAATGGATCATTTCCTAGTTTACAATTCTAAGTGCTACTTTGCAGGCTACAACGATTACAGAAACTAATTTGGTTTCCATCAGATCGGCCATCAATTCATCATCAATCGCATCAGAGGGATCAAAAAGCCCCTAACTTGCGGCATTTCATTTAAAACCACTTGAAACCTCATCAAAGACAAGAGTCAAGAAGAGTCAAAAGAAGACTGAAGCTCTGACTCAGAAAGAGTCAGGAAGAGTCAGGAAGAGTCAGTAAGAGTCAGTAAGAGTCAGTAAGAGTCAGGAAAGCTGGGCTTCTCCGTGACTAGGATGAAACAAGTGGCCCAAAAAGGAAATACTAAATAGTATATAAGGAGCTCTGATTCCACTAATGAAAACCAGTTTTCCCCCTTCAAATCTCCCTGCCAGGAACAACTTTTGTTCCCCTAAGCCCCTCTGAGTTGCCTGAAACCGTAGGTTGTACATTCCTAAGCTACAACTACACCCCAGAAATACCCCTGAGTTACCTACCTGCCTGCCAGAAGCCCTTCAGCGTCGTCTGATTACATAAGCCACACCTGAGAATCCACTGAGAAATTACCCGGAACCCAGGAATAAGGAATTCCTGAAGAAGAACTTACCGCGACACCCAGGAATACGGAATTCCTGCAGAAATCTTGCCAATCACTTTGATCGGTGAGCAGAGTTATTTCAGTCAGTTACGATAAAAATTTGGTCACACCTGACAGTTTCTATCACTCGATCTTCGCAGCCAGATTCCCCGCGGACCTACAAACCCATCAACTACCTAAATAGTTTGACGGAGAACTTCAATTGAAATAAGACGTACATCACATCTACTTCGGAATAAGACCCCACCAAGAAGCCACTTGGATAACGACACTCCAGTGTAAACTTCTTTGCTACCCAACTCGGTAGTAGCTGACATCGTGGTGACCACCGCAGGGGGTTTATTCCTAGAAATTAGTTTGATACTACCTTTTTCAATTCAGGACTCCCGAAAGGGTTTATGAACAGACACCAACTCAGATTAGACCACGCCAGTAACGCATTCAAAACCCGTATTCACGTACAAGAAATAAGAAGACAGAAGCATCAAGAATCACCCTTGCCTTCTACTGAACCTCAATCTCCTATTGAAGAATTTACCTTTCCCAACCCAAGCCACCGATCCTTCGAGGAAATCACGCACGAATCCGAGGGATCACCAGTCGATTGGAACTACATCCTATCTCCTCAATCAAGCCTCAGTGACCTAGGCGCCCCCTTTTCCTACCCTTCCACAGACTCAGAAAACAACTCTGATACTCACACTCTTACTTCATCGGACGAATACCCAACAATTCCCAGAATGACGAGTACCACCCAGAAAACTTCCTTGGACATGCCCTTGAGGCATTCAAGAGAAGCCCCCAAAACCTTCCGCGGAAAATACACCGAGGTAGACGCGTTCCTGCGGCATTACGACAAACTACTTCGAAAATGCCATGTAACGGATCCTAAAGAGCAATGTGAGTTGATTATCGACTATTGTTCAACCAAGGTTGCGCAATATATCAAATCGGAAGATCATTATATCACTCCCGACTGGATCAGTCTGCGAGCGGAAATTCGCAATTATTATGATGCGGAAAAAGTAGATCAGCGATACTTGCCAGGAGACTTGGCCAAATTCACTCGACGAAGTGCCCGGAAAGCTTTACACACGTTGGGGCAGTGGAAAGCCTATTACCGCGCCTACAAAGCAATAGCTGGGAACATGGGTAAGAACAAAATGGACGAGGAAAAGATTGACGGCTACCTCTGGCTAGGCATCCATCCCTCTCTACGCAAGGAATTGTACATCTCAATCCGAACATTGAGTCCAACTCGAGACACCGCCAAAGCTCCAACTGTTGCCCAGATCAAGACAGCTGCCGAGGAATACTTCAAACGCGACCAGTTCCCTGCCACGCTCCTAGATGCCAGAGAATATGGATACCATCGATTTCACGATTCGGATAGTGAGTCGTCGGGATCAGATAGTGATTCATCGTCAAATAGCTCGGACAGCGAGGACGAAGACTCTGACTCAGGGTCTGATAAAAAGTGGAAACACCGCTTCAAAGAGAAGTTAGCTGCCAAAAAGGGACGAAGAGGTAAGAGAACTCACAAGGATCAGGGAAAGGACCGAAAAGCCAAACTCGAAGTTACTCACGAAGAAGACCGCACCACTAAGTTCGGAAAAGAAACAAATGAGGTGGAAGAAATCATTGAACGCCTCAACACAATGAATATTCGGGATCCCCACTACGGAGCGGTCTACTATAAAGCATTGAAGATGGACCCGCTAGTAGCACACTGCATTCAACGAGAACCCTTAAAAATCAAGGAGAACGTACCCGTGAATAATCCTCCGTTTCAACGTCAGAACCCGCCTCACCTGGATAACAAGCCACGACAGTCGTGGAATGTCGAGGCCACGGGCCCAGCAACCTTCCCGAATAATATTCAGCAGGGAGAACGCCAGTACACCCCTGGATGCTTTGGCTGCGGGAATGAAGACCACCGAATTAACCAGTGTAGTGCCATAATCAATCTTACAGAAAGAGGGGTCATTCGGCGTAATCCGGAGACTCAGAGATTTACCATGCGAGATGGGTATGCTATTCGTCGCCAAGGGACCGAGACTTTGGTACAAGCAGCCGAAAGGCAAGGACGCCCCGTCAGCATGCTCTGGAAGCAAGCCCCAATTCTTCAAGATGCCGGCACCACATTGGAAAAACAGGTACTGGGTTTTTATTGGAATACCAAGGAAAACCAACGACTACATGAAATCAGTGACGAAGGTTCCGATGAAAACGATCAATCAGAAGAGGAGAGCGAGTGGGAAGAGGCGGAAGACAGCGAGGCAAGCACGAACAGCAGCGCTAGCGGGTTCGAAGAAGAAGAACAGCAGAGGGCGGCGAGCGACGGGGAAACGGAAGAAGATAATCCAGATTCCGACGATGAAACCGGGTATGACATTTTTCAAATCTGGGCCCCTACAGAACAAGAGCCGCAACTATCAGCTGATGTTTTTGAGGCAGAAAGGACGGTACCAACCACGCGGGCAGCCCGAAAACTCGCGTTCGACGGCGTGTTAATGCCACCCCTCAAGCCGGGCCTGAAACCTAAACGTCGCACCACAGCGGTTCCTAGCAAACCTCAAAAAGAACCAGAAGGAAAGAAGGCAGCAAAACCGCAGAACGCCAGCATCCCGGACCCTGAAGATAAGGGGCAAGTTTCAAAACGCCACTCAGTATTGGAAAAGAAGAAGATAACGATGGACGGCTTACCCGTACAGCTACCGTTTGACGTTCGTAATGCAAAAGAAGGGGAGAGGAGAGGCCTAGACGATATAGAAATGCCTGATGTCAGCACCCGGCGGCCCCACGACTCAGCAGAGAGCGCACCCAACCCACGACTAGACAGTACTGCCCCACTTCAACATAAGAAGACGCGGCTGGCCCCCGGACAGGCAGCAGCAGGGCGAGCCCGAGGCGTATCAGACGAAGCGCGGCGAGCATACGAGAACTGTATGAAAGCCCCGGTTCAGTCCACAGTGGGAGAGATGTTGGCCGTATCAAAAGAACTACGCACCTTGGCCATGGACAAAATCAAAACGCGAGCAGTTAAAGCTGTTATGATGACCCGTGACCGACGGGCCATGGTAGCGCACGTCGCAGAGTACCCCTGGTCAGAGGAAGACGGAATTCTTATAAAAATCAATATGGAAATTGACGGACGCACTGTGGTGGCCGTCATTGACACTGGCTCCCAGCTCGACGTAATCCGGGAAGGTATCGCGGACAAAGTATTGAACCAACCCATCGATTTGACAAAATCCATACAAATGAATGACGCTAACGGGGGCGTCAGCACACTCCGAGGGCGGGCCGACGGCGTACAGTTAATCTGTGGAGGAGTTTTGACTTTTGCCAACTTATATATAAGTAATGACAAGGTACCTTTCGACTTGTTACTCGGGCGCCGCTGGCAAAGAAGAAATTTAGTAGGAATAGATGAGCGGAAGAAGGGAACCTACTTAATTTTCAAAGACTCCAAAACCCACCAGCCACGACACGAATTGAGAGTTCAAACAGAGATGGTGTCGGGGTCCGACCTCAGAAGTTTCCGCACTCTTTTGTATACCCACACCGACCGGCCGGTCCAAGGCGACTCCACAAACGCTCCAGCAAGAGACGAGGATAGCGGGCTTGTAAGAGGAGGAGACGAGCAGGCTTCAGCGTTGCCCGAATTTGAGAAGAAAATACATGAAGGAAAAGAGCAGGAAAGGAAGCATGGAAGCCCAGCCGAGGCTGCCGACGTGTTTGATCGGCCAAACTGGGCCAAATGGCATTCAATTCCTACCACGGCACTATCTCAAGACGACGCGCCGCCCATCCCATGCGCGTCCTCCTGCAGGACCGACCACCAGAACGGCGCCGGAATTTTTCTGGAGGAGTATATAAGCGGCTGTTTTCCCTTTGTTCTCGACCATCACCGTCTCGTTTCCAAATTTTCTACCGCCATTTCTTCAGCCACCTCCTACCCCACGCACTTCATGAATGAACTTCATCACCTTACTCGCTCTCCTCATTCTTGTGGTGGAGCATCACCTTCATTATCGCCAGTTTCTTCTCCCTGCGGCTCCGTTGTTCGGCCCAGCGATACCTCAGAATCGTCGACCGCGTCGTTGAATCCACCCGCTCCCACCACAATTTCGCCTCCCGCCGCGAACACCCCCACTCGCTTCCCTCATTTTGCTGTGATAACTGATGAAGCATCACGCATGGAACAAGTAAGGAGAAATGATTCAGAGCTCGAACAAAATATTGATTCAGAACAGGTGCAGTTTTTAAATCGCGATACCTTCGGCGAAGTCGGCCCCGCCCAGCGAAGCGGGCAGGGACTGACCTCGTACCAGGTCCTATACAACGCAGCCGCCACGGTTCGAGAAGAGTATCGGCAGGGCGAGCCCCCCGAATGTAATCCTCTCTCCGTCACTTCCGCTCAGACCGAGTACCTGGGCATTGAACGCGACCCGTACGGACGCGAAGGGCATGCCTTTGCTCTTCTCAATGCGGACGTTACAGGCCACAATAGCGATCTAGAAGAACCGTTCTCCCTCAACGGGCACGCCAAGATTGTGTTATTCACTCCTCCGCCTGCTCCCGGCACACCATGGGCACTGGAGGCACCTTACCCTTCCAGAAGCGCGATTCGATATGTCCTCCAGGACTACATCCTTCCTCACCGACCCTTTTACGCATTTCCCTTACATTCCACCAGCATTCTCCCTTCGCTCGACTACCTTCATCCGCCCGCCCCACCTGTCCACCCCCCGGGCATCGAGATACCAGTGAACCCTAATCGAATTCCTTCCCCGAGCCCTAATTTTCCTCGGGTTGTTACTCGTGTCCCAGCGCTGGAAGCTGATACCAGGGAAATTGGGCGTGCTATCAACGACAGCGCCATTTCTCATTTCGCCAGCCAGCCCCCAGTCAGTTATGACTATATTCATCGACACGCAGGCGAGTCCAGCAGTGATGTCGAACTGAGTTGGGATTATACGGGAATGGACGCGGAAGGAACGCGCACATGGAGGAGGGCAAAACATCCTGGGCCGGTAGCCTGGCGCAGGCCAACGCTCCCCGAGCATAGTCGATTCTTGATTTCCTGCGACAACGAAGGGGTCCCGGACGTGCCCGATGATTCGAGTGATTGTTCACCTTGGTACGATGAACTGCCGCTCAATTCACGATTACAAGACTTATTCAATCACAGTCGCAGCCCAGACCAATTTGATCCCACGCTTCCAAGGGCGACGGTGGTACAAGTTCCCGACCCAGAGGACAGATTCAGTCGCCCAGTGGAGCGATACTCCGTCCCGGTGTACGACGAAACTGACTACGATCGTCTTGCTCGGGTGGCTGCAGATTTAGCTCGGGACGCACGTGAATGGGGGCCACGGATCATTCTCGATAGCTGGCAGGAGCGCCATATCGCTCACCGCGACCCTCAGCCCGATGTGTTGAGGCCTACTATCGACCCATCACTCACGACGAGGAAGCCCCAAATGGCTCGACCCCCCTCATCTCCCACTTCCGATATCTCTTCGCCCTCTTCATCAAACTCTGACCTCGAATATCTCCAGTACTGTGCTGATTTGGACTCGGATGGCGCATCTGACTCGGATGACGATGACGCCAGCAGTGTTGGTGTCTTATGGATTTTAACCCCAAGTTTTCTGGAGGACGGAGACAGGCCATCCCGCCCAAGCGAGGAGGGGGATAGTTATTTCCCACTCACACTGCCCACCATCCCAATCGTGCCATCAAGGGACCCGCGACGCCGTAACCCTGAACTCCCAGGCGGACGGCCGCTTATGTCTTACCCATCTGTGGACGCTCTCCTTCAGAGAGGTCCCAACCCTATTCTCCCAGGCGGGCGCCCTATTTTTCACTCCTCCCTATCCACCGACTCCATGCCCGCCCTGCAATCTGTCTCAAACTCTTCGGACGATGAGGAGGATGACAGCGATCGCGGGGAGGAATTGGTAACCGCTCCGACCCCTGATCCATGGGACGATAACTCGTCCGAAGAATCTGTGCAGTTCTCGTCGGACGAGGACGTACCCTTGTTTGATTCAGAACTGCAGTACCCCCCATCCCCTTTTCCTCGGCCGGTCCTGTGCCTTCGGACCCCATCCCTGCATCTAGGCTCGATGCCGTCCTCACGACTCTCCACCTTGTCATTATCTCTCGATGCGCCGCGTAGTGCCGTTGCATCACCCGCGATCGCTCTTCCTGACGACCTTACTGAGCCCCCGTTGTTGTGCACGGATGGTCAGACACGGATGCGTTGGATCTCTCGGATAATAAACGAGGAATCATACAGCAAACGCTCTTCCTCTCCATCGGCATTGACACACACCCCACTTCTTCGGGTTTTGTCTTTATCTCCCCCATTACCCGACTCCACGTCCTTGATCAACCTTCCATCGACAACGCCTCTCCTTCGTCCGACATCCCCTCCATCGTCGACTCGAGTATTACGCCGATTTACGCAGGCGGCTCTTACAGGAGCAGAACACGTACTACGGAATATTACCACCGCAGTACAGACTTCGCCCGCTCGGAACGTGGACCATTCCTCCTACCAGCAGTTAGATGAGCGTATCCGGGATCTCGAGCAGGCGTTGTTAACCTCTTTGACCTCGTCTCCTCCACCCCTCCGGGACCCATCAACACGCTTTCCCTTCGACGAGGACTTGGATGAATGGACCACTACGTCCAATCAATTGGCGGAAATACTTGCCGAACATCTGAAGGAGCCCCGGATATTCCGAGCAGAAATTACTCCCATACGAGGGGCCGAGCTGCTTCTCGGGTTTAGTCAGGGATTCGTGGACGACGACGCTAAGTCCTACCACTCGTTCTCCGCCCTCACGGAACCATATACCCCCTGTCCTTCCCCGGTTTACTCCCCCTCCGAACCCTACACACCCTGCCCTTCTCCGACTTCTTCGGTACACACCCCATTCCCATCTCCAACCTTCTCCCACTCCGATGATCCGTTGTCGGTTCTCGCACCGAGGACCGAATCCCCGATCATTGAAGAAGATCTGGGTCCGGCTACGGAGGAAGAGCAGCAATGGGCCGACAGAATGTTTGACTTCGAGTTCGACTTTGACTCTGACGTCTCGACGCAGGATTCAGAATCAGCGGCGGCTCGTAAGTGGCTTGCCCGTGAACAGATGGAGTGGATAGCTGAATGGACCGCAGATAAATCTATCGGAGATGACGAGGTACAGTGGGTACCACCGACGAGGCGACCGATGCGCAATGAATGTGGGATCGTAACCTACGATCGCCGCCGCTACGGTGTGGTGGACGCCACTGCCACTCGGTGGGACTGGGACGATCGGCGCCGTTTCGAAACCATCGGGTATGCTTTGGAATTCTTGGACCACTTCGTTTTATTCTCCCAATCCCACTTAGAATCCCAGCTTCGGCCCAATCTGCACATCAAAAGTTTCAATGCAACGGAGCAGCGCCTGAGAACTCTGGAGGCTTCCGGGATCCGTACCCAGCAAGCACGAGTCGGGACGCCGCCTCGCTCACCTTCGCCCTCGTCGATCGCAACAACTTTCTACATATCGGACGACGAATCCTCCGGCTTTCCCAAGGACATGATGGGGCAGTTCCTACGCTTCCTTCAGCGAGTCGAACAAGAATACGCCGCCGAAATTCAGCTATCCCCCATAACCCGATCCTCACGTTACATACCTATTCCAGCCTCCGCCCATTTCCACGATATATCTCCTCCCGACGCCGAGGAGGTCCCTGCCAAACGTCGCAAGGTGGAGGACTCCCCGTTGAGTCAGCATGTCCTACGAGCGGAAACGTTCAAGGCGGCGATCATCAGTTGGCAGCCTCGATTCCCCGAATTACGAATCTTACGCGGGGACATCAAACAGGGGATTTTGAGGCTCATCGAGGCTATCAGCTTCCTGGGCTTGCGCGACAGATTCCGGCCGATATTCTTCCCCTTCACTGAAAACTTTGAAGTATTCACCATCGACGAGATGCTCCGAATGGAGTTGGAGCGCAATCCCGATGGATATTTCCGGCGGAATTCGTACCATTTAAACTCCCTCCTACACGACGCTGAGGCAAACTTTCTCCAGAGTAGCGCCATCCTCTTCAGGCAGGAGGAATTCTACGACCTCGCTTACTGTATTGAAGAACTCTTGGCTACCCGCTTCTACGACGACATCGGGATAGCGCAGTTGCTGAGAGACGGATTCTTGGATGCTCGACCTGACGACCCCGAGGCCATCGCCAACCAGAGTTACGGACGACTGTCCGACCGACTTCGGGAAATGGTGGATGATTGGTACCCCGATAACCGCGCCCAAACCTATTGTTAAATGGTACGAGTGTTGAAGGCACCTTGAACCCCAACACTGACTCACAAATACAGCTACAATGCCGGAAACAGGCCACAATTCTCCCGAATTATGCTTCGCACTCCCTTAAATTCACGATGAGTTCTGGACAACTCCCTGCCTCTGCCAAGCCCTCCTACCCTTCCCCGGCCTCTGACCCTCACATTCTAATTCCGTTCCCCGCGATTCCTACGACTTGGCCACGACCTCTTTCAATCTCACTCGATTCCTGTCCATGGATTGTGATTCCTGTACGCGTACGAACTCCCCTACCTAATTCAACCTCCATCCGATCCCGTACGCACTCTTTCCTCGTATTCTTCCCCAGATCCCGACCTGAAGAAACCCTTAGCTTTATGAACTTTTTGCCTACCGATGACCAGACACAGTGGGAAATTCCTGACACCACTGGTAAGCGTTGTCGTATCTGGATAGAGTCTGAACACGCTTACCGATCTTGTCAACCTAGCCCGTGGATCCCCTCTGACTCTTTAGCTTCCTCTACGATACGATCCCCGGTACATAGGACTCAGATCGATTACGTACTTTGTCATGTAGAACGTGGCGAACAGGAACTGTTTTTCTCTGCTTATCTTGTGTCGGTTGAATTTCCGAAAAAGCATTTACTCGGAGCCGTGCTTTACAACGGTCTCCACAAAAATCTTGTGAAAACTTCAGATTCCCCACCCGCCGTGCAATTAATCACAGCAAGTCAACCGGAAAATCCAGAAACTCCAACAACTCTGGAGGAAGTTCCTTCATCTTACAGCCAAATCGAAGAGCTCGAAAGCGACCAATTGGATGAAGACGATGAATACATATTCGAGGCAACTTGTGAAGATGAAGATAAAAATTCAACACATTGCTTTACGGCCTACAAGCGGGTAGATCGTAAGGTCAAACCGGTTCCAACCACCTTTCCAACCGATACAGACACCACACGCTGTATTCCCATGGACCCAGGACTAACTCTGCCCTACCTACCCACACAGCCTCCGGTATTTGAACCCACTAGACGAATAACACAAGAACGAATGGACAGTCTAAAAATCAACGAAGACCAATTCTTATCTGAGGAAGAGGTTAAGCTATTCCATCATGTTGTAAAGCTGAACGAAAAAGCTTTAGCATTCGTAGATGAAGAGCGTGGGACGTTGAAGGACACATACTTTTCTCCATATAAAATGGCTACCATCCCTCATCGCCCTTGGGAATATCGAAACATTCCTATTCCCCCAGGTTTATTGGATAAAGTACTCACCGTCCTCAAACTGAAAATGGACACCGGGGTATACGAGCCATGTCAGTCGTCGTATCGATCTCGCTGGTTTTGTGTGCTCAAGAAGAATGGTAAACTCCGGATTGTGCATGATCTACAACCTCTGAATAAAGTTTCCATCCGAGATGCAGGAATGTTACCTATAGTAGATGATTTTGTAGAGGGCTTTGCAAGTCGCCAATGCTTCACGGTGTTTGATTTGTATTGGGGCTTTGATGCCCGACGTATGGACATTGGGAGTAGGGATATGACGGCCTTTATGACTCCATTAGGACTGTTACGAATCACCGCTATGCCCACCGGATACACAAACTCACCAGCAGAGTTTCAACGCTGTATGGTGTTTGTTCTTCAAGACGAAGTGCCGCATGTAGCAAATGTGTTCATTGACGATGTGCCAATCAAAGGCCCCGCCAGCGCATATTTGGATGCCAATGGAATCCCAGAGTGCATCCCAGAAAATCCAGGGATACGGCGATTCATCTGGGAACATGCCGAGGATGTCCATCGTATAATGCACAAAATTGAATGCGCAGGAGCCACCTTCTCCGGGTCAAAGACTCAGATATGCCGGCGAGAAGCTGTGATTATTGGGCAAACCTGCTCACCCGAAGGAAGAACACCGGATAGGGAACGAGTTGACAAGATCATGAATTGGCCGCCATTGGAGACCCCTCAAGAAGTACGGCGATTTTTAGGCCTATGCGGAACGGTAAGGATCTGGATCAAAAACTATTCAAAGCTGGTGCGACCTCTCACCGAGTTGTATCGAAAGGGTGTTGATTTCGACTGGAACGAACGTCGGCAGGAGGCATTTCAAACTATCAAAGAATTTGTTAGTTCGGCTCCAGCCCTCCGTCCTATTGATTATACCTCACAGAACACTGTAATTTTGTCAGTCGATTCCAGCCATGAAGCCGCGGGTATGATTTTGTCGCAGATAGATGATGAAGGGAAAAGAAGACCTGCGAGATACGGATCAATTCCGATGTCAGACCGGGAAAGCCGTTACTCACAGCCAAAGCTGGAATTATTTGGATTGTATCGCGCTCTACGACACTGGCGGCTTTATATTATCGGTGTCACCAATTTACAAGTGGAAGTAGATGCTCAATACATTGCTGGCATGCTCAACTCCCCGGACCTACAGCCTAATGCAGCGGTTAACCGGTGGGTTCAGGGAATTTTAATGTTCGACTTCGAGCTTGTACATGTCCCTGCAGTGCGATTTCAAGGCCCCGATGCTCTGTCCCGACGGAGGCCCAATACGGACGAACCTGTTGAGGAAGATGACGACAGCTGGCTCGACAATATCGCCCTGTTGACCCTCGTCCCAGATCATTACCTACCACCGCTTCCATGGAATCATTCAGTCTCACACACCTATTCCATTTATCAACTCCCGTCTTGCTTTCAGACAAGGGCCAGCACCGAACGCCTGTTAATGGACATTCATCACTTCCTCAAAACCTTGGAAACTCCCTACATCGGGGACTTGCCTGCCAAACGCCGGTTCCTGATGCAAGCCACCAAATATTTTGTGGATGCCGAGACCAATTTCATGTATAAACGAAATGGTGCGCACGCCCCACTACGAGTAGTGTTTAGCCCAGAAAAGAGACTAGATATTTTGACTCAGGCTCACGAGGACTTAGGGCATAGAAAACTGGAAGCTACGTACGAAACCTTGCGACGAAGGGTGTTCTGGCCGCATTTACGTGCAGACGTGCAACATCATGTCAGCTCCTGTCATCAATGTCAGATTCGTAGCCTTCAAAGAAGAGAAATTCCTCTTACCGTTTCAGCACCTACGACGATTTTCAGCAAAATTTACATCGATGTGATGTACATGCCAGAGGCAGACGGATACAAATTTATCGTAGCCGCCAGAGATGACCTAACTGGGGTATGTGAAGCACAAGCTTTGCAAGAGAATTCATCCCGCACTTTATCCGCATTTTTCTGGCAGTACATCTATTGCCGGTATGGCATCCCATTGCAGGTCACCACCGATAATGGAGGAGAAGTTGCTGCAGCATTTGCTCTGCTAATGAAGAAGATGAGTGTTCCCCAAGTAAAAATTTCACGATATAACAAACATGCCAATGGAGTTGTAGAACGCGGGCATTTTATTCTGCGCGAAGCCCTTGTCAAAGCATGTCACGGAGACTTGAACAAATGGCCCGACCTACTTTGTGCAGCAGTATTTGCGGATAGGATTACTGTGAGCAAAGTAACCGGGTTCTCGCCATTTCAGCTGCTACATGCCACCGACCCTATCTTGCCGTTTGATCTGACAGAAGCTACGTTTCTGGTTGAAGGATTTCGTGCCGGAATGTCGACTGAAGATTTGTTGGCTTTGCGGATCCGCCAGCTCCAGAAACATGATGCAGACATTAAACGTGCTGCTGCCACGCTCAAAGCGGCTCGCTTCAAGTCCAAGGAGCAGTTTGAGAAAAGATTTATCAGGAAACTACAACGCGAAAGTTACAAGCCAGGAGAATTAGTACTGATGAGGAATACAAAGATTGAGACCAACCTAAACCGGAAATCCAAGCCTCGGTATGTCGGCCCTTTTGAAGTAGAAAGAAAGACACGAGGAGGCGCTTATATTTTGAATGAGCTTGATGGTACACCTTACCCGTTAAACAATGTTGCAGCTTTTCGCCTTCTCCCCTACATCACACGAGACCATTGGTTCATGAAGACGGGATGGATCGGAGACGATGAAGACCCAATAGAAGAAGCGTAGGGCAAGCAAGGACCTGACAAGAGATCTCCGAAACCAGAAGAAGCACCTAAGAATACCTTCCACACGACTCTAACCTCCCTTATCGTTCTCATGGGACAGCGACAACGACATCTGGTACTGCAGGAGGCGCGAGACTTAGTCCGAAAGGCCCAAGACCACCCTTACGGGCCCGAGGCTCAAGAACTTCGCCAGGAAAACATTGACTCCGCCGATTCCGCCCTCAGGTGGGCACGAAGAGATGCCAAGGAAGAATTTGAGAAAAATATGGAATTAGCGCGTCAAGCTGCGCTAGTGGACCCTCCGGACGAGGCAGGTCCGGCATTTCTATTAAATATACTTACACGACCTCAGGCGGCCAACTCACAAAATGGTTGGTACACAGACTCCGTCAATGAATCACCTATCATATTTGCAGCCTTGCCAGATGCTATCCGCACCCTGGAGCAAGAAGAATTGTCCATACCCATTCCACCAAATATTTCCAGGCAACCACTACAGGATTCAGGAAGGGAGATCATCCCCGCATCCCTATCCCATCTAGTACTGCCCCCTCATTCTCCCGCCCTGGACCCTCCTATGCCACCCGTTTCCGCTCCAGCCACTCGCAGCACCGCACCTTCACCGGCTGAATTAGCCCGTATCACCTCCTTGGTCGCACCCAGAAGTACAGATTACCCCTCCTTTTTGCCGGTAATGCTGGGAGTACCAGTAATTCTGGCAGACGTCGTGGTGGGCTTAGCTTCACACGTCTCTCGATATGCCATTCTCGGCCCAGACGATGCTGGATTTGTACAGCGGGATCGCCTGCTCCAGCTCACCAACGGAGATGGGCGTCTGGTCATTCTTCGTAAAAATCATGGATCGACACCCGAGAAACCTTGGTGCACAGTAATTGAGGCTCAATACGAGATAAATGGGATCATGCTGCCCCGCATTCTCCTCGCGGCCAATATTCTAGTCCACCCGACTTTCCTCCCCGAACCAACTCCCGACACGCAGTACTGCGGAAACTCCCCATTCTTCCGCGTTCGAGATCGGATGGACAACCTGCCTACTCCATACAACTACGGAGTAGGACTTTGGAATTATTCTCGACATGTTAGTCCAGAAGACTCTTCGGAGGAGGAAGGAGAAGAAGTTCAGGAAACCGATTCAGTGGGATCAGACGAAGAATCATCTTTCTAAAAATCAGCTAAAAATTCACCTCCCTGCCCGAAAATCGTGAGCCTACCTCTTCACATTTACCTAATTCCCAACTTATACCAAACCCTTTCTTAGTATGCAAAACAAATATCTGTGAAAAAGCTCTCGAACAAAAATGTAGCTACCAAATATGTACACTAGTCACAAATCTGTTACACCTTGTCACTTTCTCTTCTTAACCAAAGCCTTTTTACGAATCAGGAACACTCTCTTCACGCTGCAAAGACGACATTTCATTCTTCTGTACCCGGGAGCCACCTAAACACAGAATATATGCCGTCCCCTTACGTCCCAAAAAGCCTATAAAACGCCACACGGGGCCCTGAACCAGGACTCAGGTCGCCGCCGGCAGGTTCCAGGAAACCAGTCGCCGCATGCCCTTCTACCTCCCCCTCCATTCAATCCCGTATAAATTCGTCAGAATGACTTCGATCCACCCAACTCCCATGCCTGCCATCCTCCACCTCAAAGCTTGCGGCGGGGTCTTGTGCGTAGAACGAAGTGCACCAGACAAGCTAGCCATCCTCCCCCGATACCGCTGGATTCCTGCCTCGCCCGCGGAACGTGTCAGCACCGGCCTCGCATATCAATGCGGGGGTGCCTTCGACAAAGTCATCGTTGTTAAATGCCTGAAAGGTCATGCTTGGGATTTCCCTGACTTGGTCGCCGTCGAATGTGAATGGGCCAACTTGGATTGCGGACCTATCCTTCTCTTGATGCCACCCTCTCAACTTCGCATTATGCATCTCGGCGCCATCGACCCCAATTTCACCGGTGCAGCAGGCAGTACTTTCGTCTTCGAGCCCGAGGGCTTCCCATTCCACGTCGATCCCCTTTATCGTGGAGGATGGGAGTACTTCCAGATGACGCGCCATTGGACCATTCACGATGTCGAAGAAAGCCTGCGCAAGCACCAGCAGGTTCGTGAGGAACAAGGAGGAGGCAGGGGAGGAACGTCGCAGGTAGTCAGAAGGTATCCCCGTCACCTCGCCTATCTTTTATTCCACATGCTCATCACTGCCAAGGCGCTTTCGTGGGCCGGGCGGGCAAATCTAGCTCCGGTCGGGAGACACTCTAGCATGCGCTCACTCCAGTTCCCTCCCTCACTTCGTCTACAATATTTTACGCATTTTTGATACGCCAATATCACGCTGTGCTTCACGAAAAATTCTATCATGTATGTTTCATTTTTTTGTAGATCAATGTCTCGAGAGAAATATGTGTTTACTTGTAAAAATGAACAAGAGCTACTCAATCTTCAACTTGGTAAAAGAGAGCTGCTGCCGCCTCAAGAATAAGCCATCAAGAATCAAAGCCGAACACAGAATTCAAAACGGCCATCACAAGCGGAGATCATACTAAAGTTTAAGCTTGTTCAACATGCAGGGACATAACTTCGATTCAAAAATACAACCTCTTTGTCTTCACCAAGCACCACGACTGCGACTTAACTACCCACAATGAAGAAGTGGCTTCAACGGCGTGTCCATTACAGCACCCATGACCAAAGCCCAGCGACAGAGACATCTATTCGAATCAGTATCGAACGAACCAGTGTATGTTCCTTCCCCTCACGGTTTACTCTCGCAGAAAACTCACCAAGGGCCTGCTCAAAGACTGTGAACACAGAAACGGAGCGACGCCGGGAATCGGCTGAAAGAATTCATTACTACTCCCAACTCCATATAGTCCCTCCGCCACCCGAATTTGCTTCGCTTTCCCCCATCGCTGCCCTGGGCGGGAATTATCCTCCCAACTCGAATACAGCGGAGTCTAATTTGTTCACTCGCCTTGACGAGTTTGATGCAGTCGAGTTGGAAGACGAACTTCCCGGCATGCGAGGGGAACCTAACAAGAAAGTATACGAGGTGCTTCGCGCAGAAAATTTCACTCTCAAACGGGCCACCACGGAAGACAGCTTCGACTTCACTATTCGTCGCACTGAAAATCCATCCGTTCCCCGCGCTATTATCTCCGTCACTCACACCCGCCCTTACCACTTTGTCATGACCACCGCCTCTACTCGACTCCAACCCGGAATGGTTGTCACCAGCCATGGCACCATGGGATCTAACTGGATTATTGGCCATGCCAAAATGTACAAAGAAGGCACGGTTTTTGTGGAATGGGACAACAAAGCCGCAAAGAAGCTTATGATGGTTCAGATGGACAGGGAGTCGTATAATGTTCCCTTCTTTCAGCATGTTCGGGGACGGGTTAGGTCTTTCAACGCGAAGGTCCTTCGCAAAGCAGAGTAGTTTTGTTTCATATTATCGAATCTTGTAGATAGCAAAGGCAAATCCAGAAATCAACCGAGGACGGTTGAAGTTTGTTCCCCGCGGATGTCAGACTCCCATTAAAATGGTAGTCAGAACATGTTCAAAACAAGAAAAAAAGAGCTGAATGGATCATTTCCTAGTTTACAATTCTAAGTGCTACTTTGCAGGCTACAACGATTACAGAAACTAATTTGGTTTCCATCAGATCGGCCATCAATTCATCATCAATCGCATCAGAGGGATCAAAAAGCCCCTAACTTGCGGCATTTCATTTAAAACCACTTGAAACCTCATCAAAGACAAGAGTCAAGAAGAGTCAAAAGAAGACTGAAGCTCTGACTCAGAAAGAGTCAGGAAGAGTCAGGAAGAGTCAGTAAGAGTCAGTAAGAGTCAGTAAGAGTCAGGAAAGCTGGGCTTCTCCGTGACTAGGATGAAACAAGTGGCCCAAAAAGGAAATACTAAATAGTATATAAGGAGCTCTGATTCCACTAATGAAAACCAGTTTTCCCCCTTCAAATCTCCCTGCCAGGAACAACTTTTGTTCCCCTAAGCCCCTCTGAGTTGCCTGAAACCGTAGGTTGTACATTCCTAAGCTACAACTACACCCCAGAAATACCCCTGAGTTACCTACCTGCCTGCCAGAAGCCCTTCAGCGTCGTCTGATTACATAAGCCACACCTGAGAATCCACTGAGAAATTACCCGGAACCCAGGAATAAGGAATTCCTGAAGAAGAACTTACCGCGACACCCAGGAATACGGAATTCCTGCAGAAATCTTGCCAATCACTTTGATCGGTGAGCAGAGTTATTTCAGTCAGTTACGATAAAAATTTGGTCACACCTGACAGTTTCTATCACTCGATCTTCGCAGCCAGATTCCCCGCGGACCTACAAACCCATCAACTACCTAAATAGTTTGACGGAGAACTTCAATTGAAATAAGACGTACATCACATCTACTTCGGAATAAGACCCCACCAAGAAGCCACTTGGATAACGACACTCCAGTGTAAACTTCTTTGCTACCCAACTCGGTAGTAGCTGACAGCGTGCAAAGACGAGAATAGGCGGACACTGGGTGCCAACTGACGCGAATCTCGGCGGGCGACGTGGATCGCTGCGCAATTATGTTGCCTAACTCGTCGTGCGCAATGACGGAGTGCGTCAATTGCGCGGCGGCCATTTATTGACACTGTGTGTCAAATGTAGTTGGTAAAAGTAACGAACGGGACTCGCCTGAACATGCGAGCAGTACGCTGCGTCTTTCGATGGCACGGAGTTGCACAGAGGTGAGAGATCTCCAACTCGGACACTGTTGCGCATGCAAGAGACCGCCGGAAATCAAGTCAGAAACGATGGCAGCTGCGCATGGTATCAATGAAGAGCAAAAACGAAGGCCAGAGAGGCATACCTGGAGTGCACACAACTGGTTTGGCCATACCGTCAGGTCGATCGGTATCAGTCTGCCTTCGAATCGCAAACAGATGGCCACGGACAACAAACTCTGCTGGCAATGCAGCAGAAACACATGAGCCAGATTATCTTCAATAAAAGTTGGTTGTTGGCCGTCAGATCCGCTCGTGTTTTGAGAACTTGCAGATTCATTTGTTTGCCGTACTGTCATGGTCCGGTCGCGTTTAACGGGGACTTCGGTGGCCAGAAGTTGAGTAAAGGACAGCATGAGGGCTCCTTATAGTGTGAAGGTTTGTTTGTAGTGTTGCCAGTGCAGAACGAGTGAGGACGACGTGGATGTAGTGAGATGGCAGATAACGTGTGACGTGACCAATTATCTGCCAGTCACGCAGTTATCTGCCACTTCACAATTCCAAGAGCTACCAGCCCGAATTTTCTCTTGTAAGTATGTAAAGCGTCTTCGAACCCCTCGATACAGCTCCTGTATTATTTTCAAGAATTTAGACCTTGTCAATGTGAAGATTCAGGCCGCCGTGGCAGATAACCGTACAGCCACTGGCAGATAATACCCAGCTGATCTGATCATAAACCCGCTTTACTCTCTCTCGACTCTCTCTTCAAATTCCAGTACCTCCCTCACCTCCATTTCCGCTCGTCAACCTATACGTGTCGCTTTACACACTCCCCAGTATCGCCGCAGGTTTCAGGGTCGCTTCTGCCACATGGCTCGTCGTTTAATAACTGCTACTCCCCCCGCAACCGGTCCTTGTTAAACACTGGAATGGAGCTTGCAATTGATCGCCTTGTTTGACCTTCCATTTCTTATTCTTTTCCGCATGTGGACAAAAGGGCTACACAAAAACGAAACAACAATGGACGGCGCCGTTACGTTACCTTCTGTGCATTGTCTTTATCCCCGAACCTACGCGATGCGCAATATAAAGGCGACTTGCGCTCAGAGAAATCTCCAAGTCCCTCAGATCTCATTCTTTCACGAACAGCCCGCTAGACGCGCCTTTTACGACTTTTTGCTGCCATTATCATGATCGCCGGTCTATCCAAAGCTACCACTCTTTACCTCGCCCCTGTGCTCACCTTGACGGCCATAATTCTTTCCCTCTTTTCATACCTCGCCCCTGTCTTGCTTCTCCAAGACAAAATCGCTTTATTGACGGTGACGCCGTCGACGGCCATTCAAAAGTCTTCAAACTCAGCGCCAGTTGACGGACCTTCTGTATTTCTCGGAGTACTGGGTGACCCTTTTTCGTTTCTGCTGGTAATTGCTTGCTTACCCCGCTAATAGGTTCGTGCTCTCGTCCAAAGAACGACGCCCATGTCAACTGTACGATCCCAACTCTGAATCCCGTCTACGGTTCGTCTATCTGCGCCTCTTGTACGATTTATTCTTAAATTCTCCCAGATGTGTCCGTGCTGTCTAGCTCGGCTCCCCGCCTCTTACTTGCCGCCCCGACGCAGGCAACGCCGGTGTTTTTGGGGATAGCGTTGGCTTGCTCCATCATTTTCTTCATCACCTTCACCATGATCTCATTCCGCCACAAAATGGGCGCCAAAATGACCGACATGTTGGATAAACCGATGGTCCAACGCCTATCTGCGTGGATTGGCTTTTTCGGATTCATGATCGGTGAGTTTGTTGTTCAGGAAACTTGTTCTCGCTCGCTCATGTTTACTGGAAGGCATCACGTCCTTCTTAATTCTTCGCATGTGGTTTGGAAAGGCCTCGGACGACTTTAACGACAGCATCGCGCTTCAAGGTTCTGAGGGACCCCAAATCATCGCCAACGTTGGCAACGCGTTCACGAGTGCGTTGTGTTACCCAAATTATGTATCCGGCGACTCACGCGACTTTACATCTAGTGGTTTGGGTTGCGTATGCGTTCTACTCGGTCCCGTTGATCATCTCCCTCTCGAAACTCAACGTCAAGGCCACTAAATAGACGGACTCGAATGCCATTTCTTTCCCGGACTTACCCCTACTTTAGAGTGCAGTAATAATATCAAACACTGTAGCGACTAGCATATGATATTGGATTATCATTAGGTTTTAGGCCCGAGTGTGAACGTGTACTTACTCTTCTGAAACGCGTCCGGTATTTTTGGGCGATGTATTGCAGCGGTTCAATTAGCTCGCTTTCTGGAGTCTGTGCGCGACCCAATTCGAAGCACTCTCGATGCAATGCTACGGTACGGGGCTGTCGAAACCGTTAAGAGAATCGGTCGGTGCGGAGACGCAGCAGTACTATTTCAGAAGGACGACGCGTAAGTGGTTTGTGGTTGCGTGACGCGTGACATCGCCTTTCTTCATTCTGCGATTGTGAATTGATTCGAAAGTCGGTGCCTTTCTGCCCTATCCGATAACTGACTCTCATGCTTCGACGCCCAGTGGAGGACATTTCAACCGGTTCAGACTCGGACTACTCCAGGTCGGTTTTCTCTGCCGAGGAGCGTTTTTGAGTGGCTTACCCCGTCCGACAGCACAGTAACGCACTATCTTGAAGTCAGAAGCGGTTTTCTTGACAGCTATCCAGTGGATTTCGTGGTTCCTCTCATCAAAGGGCAACGAGTACTTCTGTGAGGTCGACGAGGACTTCATTCTGGACCGATTTAACCTCACTGGCCTAAACAACGAGGTCGCCAACTATGCTCAGGCTTTGGATCTCATAACGGACCAGTTGGGTGCGTGGAATGCTCAACTATGCTTCGGATTCGGTGCTGAAGACCATGGCAGACGATGAAGTCCAGGACGAGCTACGAGGCTCCCTAGACGTCCAGGCACGGCTTCTGTATGGTCTGATTCATGCTCGGTGGATAGTGACGGCTCGTGGTCTGGCGAAGATGGTGCGTACATCTATCTGTGCTCAAGGCCACGCACTCGCGTGTAATCGCATCTTTTGCGTATTACTGCCAAAACTGCGTGGTCTCGAGTTCAAGGCCTCTTGGCACCATCTGGTTCATCGTCTGAGCGCTCTAATCCCTCACTTAGGTCGAGAAGTACAGACGCGGCGACTTTGGGCGCTGTCCCCGTGTGATGTGCCAGGCACAATCACTCCTCCCCGTTGGCCTCATCGACATCCCGTATGAAAAATCCGTCAAACTTTACTGCGGCCGCTGCGAGGACCTCTACTCCCCCAAGTCCTCGCGCCATGGGTCCATTGACGGCGCTTACTTTGGCACGACGTTCCCGCACCTGCTCTTCCTCGTCTACCCCACGCTCATCCCGCCAAAGACGGGTCCGCCGCTGGACGGGCCTACGGGTACCGGGCCATCAGACGGAAAGGTGCGCCGCCGCGGGCGGGAGGAGATGCCCGACGTCACGGGGACGGAGGGTGTCGGCGAGGGCATTAGCACGGCTAGTGTGGCGCTCAAGGCGGAGCGTTATCGCCCACGCATCTACGGCTTCCAGATCAACGAGACAGCGAAGCTACAGCGGTGGCAGGAGGCGACGCGGGATAGGTGCGTGTTCTTCCGTTTGCCTGCTCAGGGTCCGGGCGGGCTGACGCACCTTGCAGACAGGTGGCCAGGCTAGAGGAGCTGGAGGCGCGAGACTGATACCACTCTAGATTGACATATATACCCCTGTATATGTGCTCGTCTTCCTCCGAGTCTTGTCGTTTCTTCATTTGATTGTTTTGACTTAGTTCCTACGATTTACAGTCTTATCACACAGCCACGGCCACTTGATCCCCGGTGATCGCGGTGATCGGTTTAGCCGAGCTCCTTTGGGAAAGGATCCGGTGTTTATTGTTGGGCGTCTGCACAAACAAACACGTCGCGTCGGGGGATCAAGTAGCATTTGGTATGTTTGAGTAGAAACACGAGTCGAAATCCATGATGCTTTCAGGTGACATTTGAAATGTACATTTACGGTGTCCACTTGCTTGCTTGGCAAACGTGGAGACTCGAAAAGCCTGCTCCGAGACGCGACACAGGAGACGCACACAAGGAATTGCTTTGTCGAGAAGACTACACATATGTTATTTAGAGAGTATAAGTAAAGGAATTTAGTCTAGTGTATTAGAGGGAACTGAGCCTCACAAAATGTCGAGGTCAGTTTAAAAGGTAATCATAAAATACTAAGCACGTGAAACGCGAGTGCGGCCAGAGGCCTCCCGAATCTTCTTCAGCAGCTTTGTGACGCTACGATGCTCCGGATAATGTTCTTTGAATAGCGCATCGTCGCTCCCCAATCTGAGAAGAGGATACTTGGAGTCAGAGGTGTTACATGCTGTATCACAAAAAAAAACTCGCCGTTCGTATTCCATGGCGATTAATTTCCGATTACCATACAGAGCACCGGTTGTCAAACGCATGGCTCCCGTATAGTATTCTGGCGGCCAATCCTTCAAGGGCGTGAGACCCGAATCTCGATCTCCGAATTCCCATTGGTCGACTGCACGACGCCAGGAGTTTGCGTCCTTGCCAATACCGGGAATCACAACTCCAGGCAGAGGAAGTGGTGTCGGCAGCTTGTCGACATCCATCAGACTCGGATCTTGGCCAGGCGGCGTCAAAGAGTCGGAGGAATCAACATACATCTGATTGGATGTAGTAGCAATGGTCGAGGTGGAAAAAGACATGGAGGAAAAAGCGGCGGTAACCTGCACGGGGCCAGGAGGGGGTGCACAGGAATTCGGAGGCCAAGGAACAGAGCGAATGGGAGCCGAGACGTGGTCCAGTTTGGTCAAGATCTTCTCGCTAAGCGTTCTGAACTCGGCAACAGTTGGTGCTTTCAGAGCATCATAATCACCCATGAAACTCTTGTCAGCTTCAAGACGGAACGGGTTTAGCGCATCCCCATGTCCGGACTCATGACTCTGTAACGAGTCCAGCAGGTAACGCATCAATGTATCCACCTGTGAGTTATAAATCAGGACGAGCAATATGGCGAAAGCTTGGCCAATACCTGTTCGCCTTCCGCCCAGCCACCCCACCAGCGAATAATGGTGAGTGACCATCGCTTACCAATGGGGGCAAACATAAATCTGTACTGTGATCCACCTCTGCGAAGGCAGTGTGTGGTGAAAATCTTGTCGATGTTGGCGCCTGAAGCAAACTCGTTGATATAGTCTTGAACCAGGTCATGGCTCAGAGGCTTCTTGGGATGGATGACTCCATTCGGCGAAATGTAGGGGAAGGCATAGTCGTCTGCTTCAAATTCGCGGCCCAGACGTTGCCTGTAGACGACTCTCCAGCGCATGTAGTGCGTGTACATGCAGATCTCCGGTGTGTCCTTCTGCTCGTAGATGTCGTAGTGGTTGCCTAGACTCATTAGAAAGTGCACAGATATTTAAATAAAGACACCCACTTTTAAGCGGCCCGTCGTAGCCTTGCTTATTTTGCCATCCCTTCCGATTGTCCAGGAAGACACCGAGTACTGGAAGATAATATGGAGCTGGTCCCTGAGCGCCTGGGGTAAGATCCCGTTCTTGTAATTGACAAAGCTCAAAATTTCTAGACCGACACAGAAATGGTCAGCCTGGTTATCCTCGTCAATAATCAGACACTTACCTGGTCCACAAGCAATATCCAGACGGCAAAAAGGCTCGGATCATTGCATGCTTGAGAATAAGAAGAAGCGCAATTACGTCCTTCGGGTTACACTTCTCGACTTCTTCCGATGGGCACTGACTCTCCGACCAATTCATCATCTTCCGCATGTCCTCGATGGTAGTGGCTTCAGCATGGCGGCGGGTAGCAGCCTCGCCTTTGACACGGGACTTATTCTTGATGCATTTCACCAACGAGGCGACTTCTACTGCTCGTGCTGGACACCCCGTCACTTTGCCCGTGCTCTCATCGTACTTGTACGCCCCAGCGTATGTTCCTCCGGGCCTAATCAACCATCAGAATCTTGACCTCATTTAGTAGCGTCAAGGCACGTACAATTCATCCCAATATTTTGCCCAAGCACCGTGGAGTCCTTCTGCAGTACCTTTGCCGAGCCCTTCCACGATACATTTCTGAGTAATGCAAAGCTCCAATGCCATGGCCGAGTGTTTGTTCGGCGAGCCTTCCAATGCCTCCGCAAGAAGATCGGTGTCTATTCCCTCGGGACATTTCCAGCTTGGGTCTGCCTTTTGCTTCGCCTTGCGCTCCTTCACTATATCGGCAAGTATCACCCTAGCGCGGTCAACGTAGCCCTTGTATGTTGCCTGTGTCCTCTTGGATTTGCTGAACTCGTCGCGGGTGGCTGCTTTGCCACTTTGCAATGCGTCAAACTGCGCGGTGGCAGCTTTCTTCTTGCCAGGGGACTTCTTGGTCTTCTCCTGAGCTTTCTTTGCACCTGCAGCCGACGGTGTACGGCCCATTTGCGTGAGTGGCAGAGTGGCAGAGTGGCGAGACAAGTGGAATTTTATAGGGGCTCATCAGCGGAGGCTTTGCGCTTTCTGCTTTGATCAGCTCAAATATGAATCAATCCCATTTCGTAGAGAAGCACTGTATAGCTATCGAGAAATACAAGAGACTAATCCTGATCAATAATCTCTATGTCGCTATCCGAGTCCATAAGTTCGTTGTCGCTGGTATCCAAGTCCATGGTCAAGTCAACAACATTGCCCCCCCGGACCGTTCCCGATCCACCTTCGCCTTTGTCGTCTGTGAGGTCAACCATACCTAGCCACTTCTTGGTGGCAGGTTGGGCCGGTGGGTTGGCGGGACTTTCCGCCCCATTTACGCGCACTGGAAATGACGCCGGCTCAACGGGAGGCGCGATGGCAAGGAGGGGTAAATTCTGAGGAAGAATGAATAAACGATGGGGCCTGAAGCAGTAGAGATTCGACGTACCAAAGCTTTGTTGAAAGCATTCACCATACGCGGAAAGTGAGACTCGATTAGAGGTGCCGCAATCCACTCGGTTGTCGTCGCAGAAGGGGAACCGGAAGCTGATTTAGCTGCACGCAAACGCGAAAGCGTCAACTGACTGAGCCCTCCAGTAGCAATCTTAACCTGATACTTCTTTGAAGTTTCGGCGGTGGGTTTGGAAACTCGAAGAACTTGGAGAAAGGCGGAGAGTGGTGGGTGCTGCTCCGATATGCGTCCTTCGACAACGTGCTTGCGGATTCGTTGATCGATATTCAGCGGCTGGAAAGTATTAGTACGCGCGTGGTTAAGCAGAGTATGAGGATAGCTCACCATCGCGAGCCGGCGTGTAAAGAGACCGGGGAAGATGAGCCTCTTGAATTTGTCGAGAATGGTGCTTGCATTCCAACCGAATTCTCTATGGCAGTACATAGCCAGCTCGGGAAGCTCGGGGAGCTTCACGACCCAGTCTGCCGAAACCGGAGGAGACCCCTCTGACCACGATGTGACGGGCTGGATGTACAACTTGAGAACACGAAGGCTGGGGAATGTTTCAGGTATCTTGGTCGAAAGATTCGGCTGTCTGCTCCGCAAAAATCCGCGCGAGTTTGTGGCCAGCTCCAGACGAAGGTCTTCACGCCAGCGTACAAGGAAAAGTTTAAGATCAGCCTCCACCATATTTTGGCAGGCGGCGAGCAAGCTGTCTCCGAATCCGCAGCGTGCCAATGCATGCGCAATGTGCGGCCCACATCCGACGAGCCCAGCCTTGAATCAAGTTTCAGTAAACCGCTGTAAGTTTAGAAGGCCGGTATACCATATCATAATCCCCGCCGCCCAAGATCGCTAGGAGGAAAATACCCCCTTGAGTAAGACCCACGTCGGGGTGACTTTGCATGGCCTCAGAAGTGTAGACGGTGATCTCGTCCTTGTGGTCTTTATTCAATCTAGTAATGATTAGAGCTTGCGCAACAGAGTACCGAGATCCACAAACCTTCTGAAGATACGACGCGCACCAAAGGTTGCGACGTCTCCGTCGTCAGTCAAAATTCCATCAATGAAACCGAATTTATTGAGGCATGCTAGCTCCGCATCTGCTTCTCCTGGTGCCTGAAAAAAATCAATGAGAGGCTACAACTGGAACAGCTCAAATACCATGTGAGAATGGAACCCAAAAAGGTCGATCAGCTTGACGAATTCCGCGATAAGCCAATGCGGCTTCTTCTTGACCTGCTTGCCGCGCTTGACATCAGGTCCATGCTTTCCATCGAACACAATGACAGCGTCCACTCCAGTCTCGTTCAGGGCTACCAGCTTGTAAAAAAGCGCCTTGAGCTCAGGATTCTTGCCCGCTTGAGCATGACGTGGTTTGTGGAATACGGCCTGGCACTGGGTTAACCAGAGACTATCACACAGGTCAGAGCCAGCATACTGGACCACGCTTCGAGACATACCAGCCATCCACCCCAACGAGAATGGTCCCTGTCTCGCGACGTTTCTCAATGAATCCCTCATTGATTGTAACTTCCTTGAACGAGGCAGTTTGCGCTGCCGGTTTGACGGTCTGCACTCAATGTTAGAATACTCAAACAGGTGAAGAGCTCTCTTACCGTCCAGAATGGGTGGTTTCCCATGGTGTATGCAGAAGGCAAGGAGGAAAGTCTCCTGTCTCATAATGTGTGATCGGTATTGTATTGGAAAATGTAACTACGGACATGAGGTATCGGCGTAAAGACTGAGGTAGTGGAATAAAAGAGGCCCGTACTAGACAGCGCAGACCCTATTAAAGCAGCTCGCAGCGCTGAGCGGGAGCTCGGAGGCTGAGCGGCAGCGTGTGCGCTCTGCAGGTCCCACCACGGTGCGTGATTTTGCGACGACAGCACCGACAGCGGCGCGCGCGCGTGCGGCTGGTATGGGTACCCACCAACCCCTCCCCCGTACGGTGGCTGGAGGAACGAGGGGAGTTGGTGCTGCGGTTGATGCTGAGCAGGCGGCGGCGGAGGCACACAGCGCAGACGCGCGCACGGTGCGGCGTCGTCGTCCTGGTGCTGGTGATGCCGCCCACGATACAGACGGTGGGCCGGAGTCGCCGTCGTTTTCCTCATCCTCCTCCTTCCTCCCATTCGCACACACGTCCGCCATCTCGCATCCAACATCTCGTCCCCGTCGTTTTTGCTCCTCCGAGCCCTCGTCCAAGGTCGAGTAAGACGTTACCGATGGTACAAGGTACAACGCCGATCGCGAGTGCCCCTTTGGTGCCGGAGCGCATGTGGAGGTGTACGCGTAGTCTGCGTCCGACGACGCAGAGAAGGACACGGAGGACACATGCGATGAGGTGAGCGTGTACAAGTACAGGTCCTGCGCACACATATTCATTAGCTTCAAGTCCCGTAGTAAAGTCACGTATGAAAGGAAAGCGTACCTGATGCGCGACATTTGTCGATGGCCCTGCGCCGTCGGCGCGTGTGCGGCTGCCGCCGGACGTGAATACACCTGCCAATAGCCCGACATCAACGTCGAGCTCGAACTCGACAGCGGAAGGTGCGACGACAGAGTGGGCGGGTGCCCGCGCAGTGCTGCGACTGGCGAGTGCGTTAACTGATGCTTGTGTGACACGCAGGCGGGAGGGGCCGTGCGTGAGCCATGTGTGCGCCGTGCGTGTATACTGCAAGACAGAGGGCGGAGATCTTGCACGTGCAAGATCTCCGGTCCAGGTGGCGGTGCCTTCCATGCGTTATCCCAGCACGATCTGCAATAAACCGGGAAGTGAGAAGACCGAAAAAGGGGAAAGAAAGAGGGAGATACCTTGAATGCATGGTAGCGGCAGGCACCCGACGCCGTCGGAACGAAGAGAGCGGGGCGGCGCGTCATCGTCGTCGTTGACGAGCAGCCGCGGCGGCCGTTGAGAGTGCGGACGTGCCCGCTGGGCTTGAGAGAGCGGCGGGTAACAATGCAGCCGTCCGTGTCATCCGTAGCTAACAATAGCATACGGACACTCAGATTTTGTGAGCAAAGTAGCCGGTGCTCACAAAATCTGAGTGTCGAAGACTCCCACACCGGCTATTCAGTGCCGGAGGGAACGGAAGGCTTCGAATGGCTGCCAAAAAGAATAAGCACGCAATTTGGCGCAACACAGAAGGCCTCCGTACTGTATCTTTCGGTGGCAGGTGTACTCGCATGCACCGCGGCCGTGAAGGTGCCGGCGATGGAGCAGCCAGTTGTCGGCCAGGAGCGCGAGCTGCTGTTGCTGAAGCATGCGGTCCTGCGTGTACGGGTCGTGTACGGGTCGCGCACATGGAACGCGGCGCTGCTGGCCTTGAACGCCATCGTTCATGCGCTGCGCGGGGATCTGCCGGTGCGCACCAACTGCGAATTGGGTGGACGCCGTCTGCTGCTGCGGCACGGAGAGCGGGGGCACGCAGCGCGTTGGGGACGCACGAAGAATCGACCTGGATGTTCGTCGCAGGGTAGGCGCTGCCGGCAAGGTGCCCGTACGGAAGTCGTCAAAGTATGGTGAGGGGCCAATCGGGCCGTAACGTGCGACGGAGGCTGGATGCGCCGGTGTCCAGCACGACGGCTGTGCGCAGTCCTCCGCACATCGCGGCTGTATAGCAAACACAATGCCGCCCGGATGCGCAGGTAGTGGGTGCGGGTGCCGCAGAACTAGCGACGCGGAGTCGCCCGTGCAATGATCTGGATGACAGACAAAGTGATCAGCAAACAGGTGTAGGAGAAGGAAAGAAACACACACACCTAATGGCTCTTGCGCGAAAGCGAGAGCTTGTCGATGCGACAAAGTGGTACTGCCACCGTATACGCATGCGCGCGCACGCCGCCGAGTACCCCGCACTAGTCCGTGGGATGGGGATACAGCCACCGTCGCACAAGGTGTGCACGGGCATGCACACATTTGGAGCGGGGTGCATCCGTGAGGGCGGCGTGAAGGTGAAGGTGCGAGGCGAAGCGATGGGTACGTGATGATTGATGAGGTTGGCAGCGCGGTGCGCGGTAAGCATCGACAGCGGTGATGTGCGGGCGGCAGCGAAGGTTTTGCAGGGAACGGAGTCCGAGGGACAACGGGTGCCCCACTCGAACGCGGAGACAGCACTGGCGGCGATGATACGGCGCTGGTCATGGAGCAGCCAGTTGTCAGCGGGAGAGTGATAGCAGTGGGCAACATCGCACTGGGTTCCGGAAAAGTTCTGTGATTCAGAAGCGATCAGAGAGCGGGAAAAAAAAAGAGGTCATAATATATACCTCGATGTAGATCTGAGCACGAGAGCTACATACGTCAATCCTCAGGCGATGCGTAACGAGCGGTGCATGCTGAGGGTGGGATGGCGAGCGAGGTGGCGAGCTGGGCAGTTCTAAAAGCAGACTTTGTCAGTGCTGTGCAATTTTTTTTTTTTTTGGCCACTCCAGCTGGCTCGCTGAGAGTCCCAGGTAAGAGCCTACAAAGCAGCGAGCAGCTGGAGAAACAACATAATGCTTACCAGGAACCTGTTAATCCAGTCCACCTGCGTCGCAGATCCCTTCCTCCTGGTGCTCCATGCTGGAGGTGTGCGTCGTGGAGAGGAACACAAGAGGCTGCGGCTGCTGCTACTGCTGGAGCGCGCGGTAGTCGATGCCGTCCTGCGCACGGAATGCGGTGCTGCTGGCCGGAGCAAGTCGAGCAGGGACGCCATCGTGGGGTTCGTGCACTGCGCGGCGAGCTGCTGTACGCGCATACTCCGAACTGGGGGAATCCCAACTGCTGCTGCGGCTGCACATGTGATGGTCTGGCGGCACTGACAGCTTCGTTGATGCTCAAAGGCAGCCTAGCTATCGGGCAAACAGAGTTTCAGCGGCGTAGGAAAGGGAAAGGCAAAATACTAACCTCTTTCCCTGGTGTACAGATCCGTGCTGTTCTTGTCTGAGCCTCGAGACGCTTCATCTTGGCTTTGCGGCCCAGCCGGCGAGGGAGGGCACGGAAAGTGGAGAGCATGCGCACTGGCACAGATGTCGGGTGTTTGGTGTGCAGCATCCCCGCGTCCAACTCGTGCTGCGGCGTCCAGGCCTTACGCTCCCAGTCATTCAGCGACTGGAAATGAGCAAATCAAAAAGAGGAAAAGGAGATCAGAAAGGATTCACGAGCTGAAGGTAGACGGTATACATACCTTGAATGGCACGGCCCTCAGGTTCCCGTTCGAGAGTCGCGCTGAGCAATGATGAGGTCGAGAGGAACACTGAGGGTCCACATTTGGTATTATTGACTCTTGAGGTCATTGGCATCCGGCGGCGATGGACAATGCACCGCACAATGAGAGCGCAGTCGTTGTTGGCGTTGAAAACAGAGAGGCAGTCAACAAAAAAAAGGAGGGCCCGCTTTGAATCGACGGCGGGCGCGTCAGTCACAGGAGAACGTCCTGAGACCCACCGCGGAGGACTCGCAGTCTTACACTGCAGCCCTCCTCCCCGGGTCTTCCGTGAAGGCGGGTTTGGCGAACATGAGGGTAAACAGCAACAGCGTTACGAACCACGAGTTTGGTCACATCGCGTACAACCTGCAGGTTGTACGCGTCAACAAGCACAAGCGACTCCGATCAAAACACAGCCAAGCAACGCGTCGTCAAGATTTGGCGTCCTCTCAATGACTGCAATTAGGGCCAATAAAATACTGTGACTCACCAAGGGCTTTCTTCCACCATTGATGTATGTGACAGCAGAGACTGGAAATAAATCCGAGAGAATGGAAAAGAAGGACAGTGATTTCAGGTGTTTCCCCCGCGTTAAGTGGCATAAGCGCTAATAAGTGCTTAATGCGCATCAATTTACTGTAAATTGATCTGGATTTACAGGATTTACAGGCCCCGTGACCCGTGGCGCGCGCTAGCGCGCCGGCTTTTCTCACCTGCCTGCTCTCTCTCGGCGCGCGTTCTCGTGTCCTGTGAGGTCTATGACGTGTAATTGTCCTTCCTTGCTGCTACTAGCCAATACTCTTGGGATTGAATCACGGCTCAGATGGACTATACTGTACGGTAAGTGGAATAAGCATAACCGGGAAAAATCACCGGATGGGCCAGAGTTTGCTGCCCAGAATACTCAAAAAAAATTGTTGAGTACAAACACGAGGTATGTGGGATACTAACAGGCTTCCGGTGCTCTACCGACTCGTCCAACCCACAAATTTGAGAGGAAGTCGGTTCAACTGAATAACGATCTTCCCGTATTCAGCTATCTACACGCGACTTTCTCGCGTTTGGACGCGTCAGTCGGTCCATAGATGTCTAGAAACTGCTAAGCGCTTTTGCATTCCTCCACTGAACACTTCAACGATGATGTTCGTCGCGGAAACTGCTCATTTTCGCGATGATTTTTCGCATTGCTGTCCTCATCCGCTTGCAGCAGCGTGTAGCTACGAGCCCAGCATTTATTTTACTTGTACTACATTGGATTTTAGTCTCACGTATGCCCTCAATTTATCCTGACGTCCTTAGGCCTTAGGCAGCGTAAGTTGTCGATAATGTCCAATCAACGATTGCATTGCTGGACTCATACATAACACACAACATCCAAATCGTCTGCTGTCTCAAACGTACCTCGAAGTCTTGGCAGCACCAGGGATGCATGAGAGGGTGCTCCTCAAGTTTTTGAAGATCAGCCCGCTCACGCCTCCCCCACAATGACATTGCCTTAAAAGGCATAGATAATCAATCTTTGATTGATGTGGGCAGATTGCCGCCGAGCCCGGCGCCCTGCCGATCTTGTCTCAAGGCGCAATGTCGTTCCCCATGGTCCCAATGGTGTAGCGGTTACGGTTTAGTCCACTGATCTCTCAACATGCCGATGGTCAGGAGATCGATTCTGTGCAGGAATAGTTTTTCCGCTCGTCGCGCTCCCCTTTTCTTTTTCTTTCCCCACTCCGCATGCGCTTGGTCTTGGGACGGGCGGCAGTTAACATGTGGTGCGAGCCGTGGTTAATGTAATGTGCTATGGCGCAAGGTGGGGTCCAAAAAGTTGATAAAATAACGCGACCCCCAACTTTGATGTGAACAGCAATAAAGGCGGGTGGGCATCGGGCTCAAGTTGAGGGTCAGGTTTCGGTTGATGTGAAAGGGGGAAGTATTTCAGACAAGAAAGTAAATACAAAAAGAATTGCACTGTCCGGGCTTGAACCCGCGCGACTGATAAGGTCACGTGCAGGTCATTGTGGGGGAGGCCTAGGGGGGTTTTGAAGATCCTCGGCGCTATTGATGGAGGATTGATGGAGAACGGATTGGGAACATGCGAGGATTGATGGCTGGGCCAGAATGACGTGGTGCTCTGTCCAAAAGTCGCAATTCGGCGTATTTGTGTTCCCTGTGAATGTCATTCGTTGGCTTCTCGTGAAACCGGTGCTTCTTCGAGAGATGTTTCGTACTGATTGTTGGGTGGGTGGCCTTTGATTTCCCATAGTATACTCCGAGGATTTTACAAAGTGGATGGGAGTGCAGGCCGCACAAAGGCACATCGGACACTCAGTGCTCAGAGCACACGATGGCGCAGAACTAAGCAAGGATAGATCGATTACTTACGGCATGATGAGATCTGGATCTTGATCACCGGTAACTAACGCTTTCGGCAGATCTGCTATCTTTAGGGTTTACATGGTTTACAGTATATTTGTGTAAATCAACACAGATAAACCTACTTAAGAAATGTTGCTTAGTAATCTTCAACGCTCTGCGCATTGCTTTGACGCGCCAATCTTCCTCACATGACTTTCCTCTGCACCCACGGGTCCCTCCTTCGCATCACCGCCGCTCCGTGGATGTCGGCGTGGCTGGGGAAGTACGCTATCCCTGGCGGCGCCACGATCACCGTCAGTCGCCTACACGCCATCCACACACGCCGTGAAGCAGCCGTTCCACGGGCTTGAATGTGCTTGAATAGGCGTAAAATTGTTGTTCCGCCTAGGCGGATGCGGTGACGTAATCAGCCCTGTCCATCACGGTGGCGGTGTCGTGAAGCACTTCGGCTCCATTTCGGCTCACAAACTCGGTCAGGCTTTTTATTTTGCGCTTAACTTGGTGGGAGCTAAGGAGTGAGGCACGAGCGCCTAAGTGGTAGATAAGGAAGACAAGACGAGAGCGCCCGTTCCATGGACACGTGACATCTTTCCTTTGCCAGACGCGTTCATCGCGTCCTCTCTCGTCGCTCGTCCTCACCTCCTCGTCCTCCTCTGCCTTTTCTTGTGTGTTTCTGGTCGCTCTACCTCGCCGGCTTGTTCTCGCATCCTTCGATTCCAGTACATGTATACGACGGATATGCGCTCTCAAGGCTGTAGCTCACCGGAAACGAATGACTCGACATTCGACGACCTAGAGCTTCGGACTACATGGAACGGCAATGGAAGGTTACGACGGCGGATCTCGAGCAGACAGAGGAGAGGAAGGGAATAGAAAAGAGAATTGGGTTAATGTCATGAAACTTGGTGTGCCTCACCATACTCAGATTGACCCACTGACGTTCCCGCACGCCCACCCACGAGCTCTCTTTCTAACGATCAAACTCCTGGATGCACTCGGCATCCCCTAGCACGTATCCCACAGCGACAGACGCCGCAAGTGACGACGAATGGCCGATCCCAAAGAGGATCAGCAATTACCGCCGACACATCGCTGTTGGAACCTACGCAGCGTCTGGCATCCCACGCAAGCCTGTTGCAGCCGTATTACACCAACAGGAAGGGAGTTTGGAAAGGGAGAATCAGGGTGCGCTTTTCCGAAAATTACTATACTGACATATGCCCCTCGAGCTCCTCCAAAACGAGACGTACTCGTCCAACACGAGCCTGCCAACACCTGCACAACGCCAGCGACCGGGCCCGAGTCATACACCGACACGACCCGCCACGATTACACTCGCCGCTACGACCACGCACGCTGGAGGCATCCACCTCCCGATTTCGACGTATCCGACGACATGGGCCCTCATGAAGGCCATCCTTTTTGTACAGCAACAATGGCAGCGCATTCGCACCACCGCAGCTTACGGACGCGCGGGCCCGACATCACGATATAGGCCCCGAATTTTTTCGTAACATACGGACGCTCGGGAGGAGGAATTCGAGAAGGTGCGTGTCTATCTACTCTACCCCGCTGATGTTTCATAGGGTTTTCGCGATGGGCACGGACGACCTTTAAGATCTCATTGAAAAGAAGAACATCCTGGGCTCGAACACCGCTTTTTACAACATCTACTGGTTATCAGCGAGCGCAACTTGGGCAGAGGCATCAACACGTACATCGCGGTGAAGGGCACCCACGAACGACATCAAGATTCTAGGACACGAAGCACTTGGCTCCTTCTTTTGTCTCAACGGCTACCGGCCGTTCGGGCTATCTTCTTCCCTGGATGCGATAACGACTGGCTGATGACTCGCTCCTGCCCGCAGTGGTGCACCTCGAAGACCACAAACTCTTTCTTGAGCTGTGAACTTTTGATTTGGCTTTCGAAACCTACTCAATTCGTCGATGCTGATGCCAGTCCTCTTGCACTCTGTGTACTCTGGACCATCAAGCTCCTTTTCTCTCGCATCGCGTCTGCTTTCCCGTCGGCGATGAAGACCGTTCCATCGCGTACAATATAAAAAATCTGACTATCTGCTACGCTGCACATCTAACCTGTGGTGTTTCGCCGCCGGCACTTCTTTCTCTGGCTTGATCTGAGCCTCGCTTCTGGTGCTCCAGATGACATCGAAGAATCTTGGCTACGGATGAGTCCCACCGTTCGGCGGAGGGCGGCTTCAAGCGCCGCGCATCGGTTGAGTCCCACCGATCGGTGGAGGGCGGCTTCAAGCGCATCTGTCGAGTCCCAACACCATTGTTGGATGCCTGCCACATCGGCGGATGGCGGCAGCTCGTCGCGCATCGGTTGAGTCCCAACACCATCGTTGGAAGGCGGTTCTATCCCGCGCATCCGGCTTCAAGCGCCGCGCATCTGTCGAGTCCCAACACCATTGTTGGATGCCTGCCACATCGGCGGATGGCGGCAGCTCGTCGCGCATCGGTTGAGTCCCAACACCATCGTTGGAAGGCGGTTCTATCCCGCGCATCCGGCTTCAAGCGCCGCGCATCTGTCGAGTCCCAACACCATCGTTGGATGCCTGCCACATCGGCGGATGGCGGCAGCTCGTCGCGCATCGGTTGAGTCCCAACACCATCGTTGGAAGGCGGTTCTATCCCGTGCATCCGGCTTCAAGCGCCGCGCATCTGTCGAGTCCCAACACCATCGTTGGATGCCTGCCACATCGGCGGATGGCGGCAGCTCGTCGCGCATCGGTTGAGTCCCAACACCATCGTTGGAAGGCGGTTCTATCCCGCGCATCCGGCTTCAAGCGCCGCGCATCGGTTGAGTCCCAACACGTTATCGTTATCGTTGGATGCCCGCCACATCGGCGGAGGTCCTCATCTGGTTACGCATCGGTTGAGTCCCAACACCGTGTTATCGTTGGATGCCCGCCATATCGGTGGAGGTCTTCATCTGGTTACGCATCGGATACGCATCGGATGAGTCCCAGCATGCTATCGTTATCGCTGGATGCCCGCCCATCGGCGGAGGCTACTCATCTGGTTACGCATCGGTTACTCATCTGGTTACGCATCGGCTGAGTCCCAACACCATCGTTGGATGCCCGCCCATCGGCGGAGGTTACTCATCGTGTTACGCATCTGGTCACGCATCGGCTGAGTCCCAACATCATTGTTGGATGCCCGCCACATTGATGGAGGTTATGTATTGGGCATCAGTCGAGTCCCAGCAAACCGTCGTTGGATGCTCGTCGCATCAGCGGATGGCGGCATATCGTCGCGCATGGCCTTACAGATTTCCGACCGCCCATCAAGAGCATTTCCGTTCAAAATCCAAGTCTAACAAGAAGTCATTGTACTGCATTGGTCGGAACACAAACTCAAACCCGTTCACTCTTCAAGATTCTTCCTTCTAGCCCTTATTTTCCGCCTCTTTGTTCAGACTGCTCCAGCTTTGCCTCCCAAGCAGGTGCCGCATTGTATGGTTCTGATTCGTTCCGCTATCTTTCGATCCACCACACCGTGAAAACCGCGTTTCCTCGATCACCGCCCCCCTTTCAGTACCAACACAGCAAGTTTGGGATTCCACAGCGCGCACGATACGGCGGACTTGACCTCAAGCCCACAGCATATCGAAGTCCTTCCATGGTTTCTGCACGGAAACATCCACACTTCTCGTGACAAACCCGGCTCCCGATTCGCGCTGCGACAATGGCACCCTGTCGACATTTCCGCTTCTTTCAACGATCGAACACGTTCTCGCAAGTTCGGGCTTCCCTATTCGTATCCCACCAACCTCTCTCCATCCAAGCTCTGCATCCAAGAATCGCAATCATAGATGGGCAAAATCCACATTCGCATCCGCCGTTCCGCTATAAGTATAGATTGGCCCATCCTCGCATCGGCTTCGGTATCTGCTAGCGGAGTGCCTTCACATCCAATGCTTGTATGACCGGCCGTGTCACCAGATCTCTTGCATCGTATCCCTCCATCCGCCGGTGTCACAATGATGGTCTTCTGTCGTCTTCTGTCACCAATTCACCATCCACGGGACCTTCGATTTCGTCTCATTATATAACCTTCGCGGACTCGTTTCTGGGACTACAGCGGGAGCCGTCTTGCATTCTCCAAACAAAATTACCTGACCGAATCGTCATCTCGTCCGCCCGGCTTCGGCATCATTGACATAAACTCTCCGAATACTGTCACATTCATATTCCGGTGTTAAAATGGTTCGCATTGCAAGGCGCCGGTGCGCGTAAAGGAACTTCAATTGCTTCTCATATTTTCTTGTGCTGACGAGATCGAGCGTTGACCACTACTTTCGGCGCCAATCATCATTAGGAGTCCACCTCAACTTATTCTCAAGGGGATCGGGCTCGCGCCTCTTTTCTCATCACACACCATGGCCCTACTTACTGTGGTCATTGCTGTGCGTCGGCCTTTTCCGTCCATCTTGATTTTCATATCTGCCCATGCCCACTTCTTTGGTGCACAGCTGCACATCTCACTCAATGTATTTTCGATTCGTGTCATTCCGTCTCATATGCCGCATGGCGACAGCAAGATTACATCACGAAAAGCGGGCGAACAGTCCATGGCCATACATGGCCATACAAGGCACGCAAGGCACGCAAACCTCCCAAGGCTTCATCTGGCCTTCCAACGGATCCATATCGGTTTGGAAGGTTCACCTGGCCAGGTGACCTGGGGCCCTTCCAAAGCCTTGTATGCCCTGCGTACCATCCAAGGCCTTCCGTAGGATCCATGTTAGCATACATTGTAGACCCAGCTTTCCGTGAATACACCAGCTTTCCGAGATACAGCGGTTCTCTGTAGATACGCCAGCACTATATATTGCTATCCACCTCGCGGTTCACACAATGAAATGCAGCGGCAGAAAAAATATATTCATATGCGGTCATATGCGGGAGGACTACGAGTAATGAGCCTACTGAGAGCGAGCTGCGCGAGCGGCCTGGAGGCGCTCCAGATGAGTGAGTGCGGGGGCGGTGCCAGTCGAAGCAGATGCAGCGGGCGCAAGACCAGACGCATTGCCGAGAACAACACTATCAAGGATGGTGAGCCGACGATACGCGGCGATGAAAAGGAAGACTTACCGATTGTACAAAGCGATGGTTCGAGCCGCGAATTCCTCATTCTTGAATAGATCGACGATGCGCCAGAAGAATTCTTCGTAATTGAAATGGCCGTCGTGTCTGTTCCACGTCTGCATGCTCGACAGATTGAAGCGCACCTGATGAAAGATTAATATGTGATCGCAGTCATTGCATTGGAACTCACCTGGCACGCGATACCGGCGATGACGCGGTCCGTGAACGACCTCGGAAAGCTGATAAGTTAAGGAGGCTATAAGTGAAAGTCAAGTACGTGCTCGCCAGACGCTGCGCGCTCTGCGCATGTCGGAGCACAGCGTCGAAGTGATAGAGGAAGCGAGTATATAACAGTGGACGGGCTTTGGGGCGAGGGTAGGGGACCGGAAGAGGGTATTCTTGAGGTTCAGGCACTCTTGATTGGCACCAAGGCTCTTGACGGCGCAAACAGGAAGTCTTGAGTCTTGACGGCGCTGACTCTTGGCGGCGCAGAGAATCTTGACGGTGCAGACTCTTGACGCTGCCGGAGCTTTGTTTCAAAGCTTGTGACAGGCCTTGACAAGGTTGAGAGGGCTTGCAGTGGATTTCAGCGAGAATGGGACTGATACGAGGAGGGGGAAAGCGAGGACATGGGGGGAAGAAGGAAAGAGCGACCAACCAATTGATGGCGTTGCCAAGTGACACACATCTTTCCGATCATGATCGGACTTGGAGTTTGAAAGACTTAAAACTTTTTGCCTTGCTCCGTCCTTCGCTCGCTGCAATCCGAGCTGCCCCGTGTGCGCACAACTTGATCAATGCGTGTGCGTAACCCGGGACTGCAGGAGTGGTCTAAAATCTCTAAATTTATACTCATTTTGCCTTGATTTTTCGCAGTCCCGAAGTTGGCTCCCAAGACGTGAAAACGGTTCATGAACTCAAAGTACGACAATGTGTGATATCGTGCATTGAGTAAGCTACACTTCCAGTTTTATTTAGGATGTGTCGGCGAGAAAATATCCGTCAAAACAAGACACGAACGAAAGACCCAAGATGCCCCGTGAAAGCCAAAGATTGCTTCAAAGATCTGAACCAAAGATCTTGAATTTGAGAGTCAAAGATCGTCAAAGATGAGTCTCAAAGATCAAAGTTGCCAAAGACAAAGGTGTAGTTTTACTGATGGAAGAGGATGGCCCCGCCGCTGACGAGCCGGCGCCTCCCGTTGAGGATGACGCGGACGCGCCGCCACCCGATTTGGGGCCGGAGGATGGGCGCGGGACTGTTCCAGATGAAGTAGTCGAGGGCTACGCACCGTTGTGATTTTTTGTTCTTACTTGTTTGACCATCTTCCGAATAAACATCTTGATCTTCTGGTTCACGGGGGGTCCTTACGGAAATTCGGGGACTGCGCGTAAAATTCCTACAAGTGCCAATCTACACGCTCAAATTTCCCTGGAGTGTGGGGCGTGCGGTAGCGGTAGCACAGACTTGGCACAGAACGGCACATTGTCGGCAAGGGCCTGGGAACGCGGTTGGTTGACCATCCATAGCATTGGATAGCTAAGACAGCCTTGCGAACAAAGACAAGGCTTGTGAGGGGTATGGATAGGAATACCTGGCCAGGTATCAGCCATCCAAGGCGAAGGCGCGCCAGGTGGGCCGCATCCAATGCCTTGGCAACGGCATCCGGCATGATCTTCCAAATCTGATCATGCCAGGAATTTACGGATTTGGTGATGTACCGATTCAAGGTCCTCCATTTATCTTAGCGACTTGCATCATTTAGTGTTTACCTCCCGGTCTACGGCTTTCACAAAGAGTCTGAGCGCTGAAAGCTTCTGTTCAAACTTCTCGAAGCTGACCACGAAACTGACGACAGCCGCATATGTTCATCTGTCTTCAATGCCAAGCGTCTTGTTCCCAGCACATCTTGGACATCCGAATCGGCATTGCATGCCGTCTGTCTCGCATAGTCCGCTCAGCATCGCAAATTCAAACCGGCCAGATTTGAACGGGTTCGCTTCACATTGAAAGACGCGTCGATCCTCCCACTTTGTGCCGCGTCGCTGCTGATCCCGCTCGGATTTCAGACTCCATTTATTTGCCTTGGATTGATACTCACGTCGCCCCGCTCATTTGGGGTCTTCGGGTCCCTCTTGAGTCGTCACCCCTCACGCGAGCTGCGCTCTTTGAGCTGGCGCTCCGTGTTGGGCTGTTTCGGGTCGCCTCCTCTTTGGGGCCCGGACTCCCACCGCGTCCCGGGTTTGGGGGCTCGCAGACATTTCCCAGCTGATTCGCAGACCGGCTCGCTGATCCACGCGCGTCCGGCCTTGGCGAATCGGCCGCGAAGCGGCCCCACTCCCCCGCAAACACACCCTACATATCCTTGCATCACATATATCACATCCACACAGCGGTCGAAGACCGCGCCTTCCATTCCCTCACACGCGGAAAGTCGCAGTCTACCTTATTGGGAGCTAAGGAGTGAGGCACGAGCGCCTAAGTGGTAGATAAGGAAGACAAGACGAGAGCGCCCGTTCCATGGACACGTGACATCTTTCCTTTGCCAGACGCGTTCATCGCGTCCTCTCTCGTCGCTCGTCCTCACCTCCTCGTCCTCCTCTGCCTTTTCTTGTGTCCCACCCACCCACGCCTGGCTGTTTCGGGTCGCCTCCTCTTTGGGGCCCGGACTCCCACCGCGTCCCGGGTTTGGGGGCTCGCAGACATTTCCCAGCTGATTCGCAGACCGGCTCGCTGATCCACGCACGTCCGGCCTTGGCGAATCGGCCGCGAAGCGGCCCCACTCCCCCGCAAACACACCCTACATATCCTTGCATCACATATATCACATCCACACAGCGGTCGAAGACCGCGCCTTCCATTCCCTCACACGCGGAAAGTCGCAGTCTACCTTATCCATGTGTCCATATAGCCACGCTAAATCCTGCGCTGCTCCTTGTTCTTCACCATGAAGATCGTGTCTCTCATTTTCTACCTCTCCGCTCTTTCCAGGTCCAGCGCGACATCCCAGCAACCAGTGCACGCTCAGTCCGCGTCCCAGAACATCTCTACTACCCCTACCTCCACCCAGACAACTTCTGCAGCCGCTCCTACGGACTCTGGTACGGCTCAGGACATTCAGACTTTTTCCAGGTCCAGCGCGACATCCCAGCAACCAGTGCACGCTCAGTCCGCGTCCCAGAACATCTCTACTACTCCTACCTCCACCCAGACAACTTCTGCAGCCGCTCCTACGGACTCTGGTACGGCTCAGGACATTCAGACTTTAACCCAGCGCCGTCTCAGCAACATTGTTGGCGCATTGACTAATGCCAGTTCAATTCCTGCCTGGTCAGTCGCGTCATTTCTGCAGTCATCGGCTGATAAACAATCTCCAGGCTGTCGACCCTCGATGGGAACGGTCAATGGCCCGACGTCGACTACACCACGGGCTGTCCCGCCCAGCGCGCCAACTGGCCCGCCGAGTTCCATTGGAATCGTATTTGTGGGTCGTGCACGGTCGTTTCTACCAGCGTTTGACCTGCAATTAGCTACGATGGCCGGCGCGTGGCATGGAGGATTGACCGGCGCTGAGCAGTATGTAAAGGACCCTGCACTTCGTGACAGCATTTCTCTCGCAATGGGCTATTGGTTTGCCAACGACTTTAAAATTCCTGCTTGCTTGGATTCTGGCGGGACTGCAACATGTCCTTGTGGAACCCCTGGCCTTTGGAATACAGTAACCTTTTCCCTTTCTCATTTCCGGCTCGTGTTGTTGATTCTAACCTACAGAACTGGTTCCCGAACATTATCGGAACGCCAGAACTGGTTTCAATGACTTGCCTTCTTCTCAGCGACAGTCTCCTTCAAACAGAGCTAGGCAACTGTACCACCATCACCGGTCGGGCATACGCAACTTTCATCCATCCCGCCAACCAAGTAGGGGTCCTCACAGGCGCTAATGCACTGGATGTCGCCAAGGTCTGTTGTCGCGTTTGCTGTGTATTTGTGGTCTAAGTTCGTATGAAGATTGGCATTGATCTGGCTCTGCTCACGCTGAATGCCAGTATATTAACTGATGCGTACGCAAGAGTTCATTCACAGCTTGTGATTACCACTCCTCCCCGGGCCGATGGAATTCGTCCGGATGGAAGCTTCGGTCAAGTAGTAATTTCAGCTTGCTTTATATATGAATATTGAACCCATCGAAGCATTCTGGTATTCTATACAACGGAAACTACGGGAAAGACTTGTACGTTTCTATTCCGCATGTGTTGGCCGATCCTGACCCTCACAACAGCACCAATGATGTCGTCGACCTCGAGGTTGAGGCTGGAGGCACCCAGTTCCAAGCAAGCCCAGCCTCTCAGACTGCCTTTTCTACGCTGTTCGACGGAGATGCTTGGATGATTTACACCAATGTCCTTACTGGGGTACTTCACTGGGACTTTGTACGGTTTGAATGTCTGCTATATGCGTAACTGACGCTCGATCTAGTCCGCCTTGGGCCGGTTCATCAGCTTCCCCGCAACCGACTCCACTCAGTATGTGGTTTCGTTCTTTTGCCATTGCCTAACCTTGACTCTCTTGTTAGAGCCACGGCCAGCATTCTTCTCAACCTGACAAAAATCGGTGTTCTTGGCGACGAATGGAGTTCAGATACTCTAGTCAACTTCTCCGATAGCCTCTCCCAAAATTCGACGACTGCCAACGCGGGGAACTTAATAGGAAACCGAATGTTCTACGACAATGATTATATGGTAACTGTCCTCGGTTTTCGGCCATGAAAATGCTGATGGATGCGAACAAGGTACACAGAGGTGCAGCGTATGTCACCACGCTGAAGATGTATTCCACGAGGAGCACAAATACCGAGTGCACGAACTTGGCCAATCCCTTCGGATTCCACTTGTCCGACGGCGCTCTGCGTACATACCTCCAGGGAAACGAATACGAGGTTGGTGCTTTGTTCTGACGAAACAACTCCAAAACTGACTCAGCCAACCAGGATATTGCCGCTGCCATGGTATCTAGCTGTTGCTATCGTGCGCTGGAAGTTCCTAATCGTTTGCGCAGGACTGGAACCGTATTCCTGGCACCACTACTGATTATGGGGCGACACCGTTGAATTGCGCGCAGACCGGCTCTTCCGGTGTAGAAACGTTTGTAGGGGGCGCATCAGATGGGCACCGAGGAGTCGCTGCCATGCGTTACACAAACCCATTAACCCACAGCCTCCACTGGCAAAAGGCATGGTTCTTCTTGGATGACAATGTACAAGTTGTCACCGTTTCCAACATCTCTTCAGCGACCAACGCTACGGTCATCTCCGTTCTTGACCAGAAGCTTCATAGCGGTCCTGTCATAGTGGACAGTATACGTAGCAAGTCGTCTGCGACGTCTTTCGCGCAACACGGGTTACACTCGCAGTCATTATGGCACGACAACGTTGGCTATACCTTCCCCGATTCCCCTGCCTTCTCGCTCTCCCTAGAAGTCGGCCCCAAAACAGGCAACTGGAGCACGATAGGCACATCTACGCAGCCGCCGAACACTGTCGACCTGTTTTCAGCTTGGCTTGTCCACGAGTCGCTCAACTCCTCATTGGCGTACACCATCTACCCTGGGACTGACTTCTCTACCTTTGCCGAAAAGAGTTCCAAGTCACGAATCAGCGTAGTCCGGAACGACGCGCTTGTCTCTACGGTATTGGACGAGCGCGCCTCGAAAGCGATGGCCGTTTTTTGGGCCCCCGGCGGAGGCTCTGCCAATTTCGCGCCGGATGGTCCAAGCGCGCTCACGGTTTCGACCAACGGCACGGCGGCCGTCCTGTACGACCTCCGTTCGGGCTTGTTGACCGTTTCAGATCCCACACAGACATTGTCGGCGCTTTGTGTCACTTTACATATAGGAAATTCCACAAGAATACTCGATTTTACACTGCCAAGTGGTGGTAGTAGCGTATCACAATATGCCTAGTTTCTGTATAAATTCAATGGGACTATAATGTCATTGGGTTTTGGCCAAAGCTCGATCTCATCTCCACTCAAGACCTCATCAGAGTCAAAATCGCTGTCTGCCGAGTCGTCGTCTTCGTCTTCGTCCATGTCTTGCCCCTCTCCGTCTTGCCCCTCCCCGTCTTCGACAGTCGTGGCACGCCCAGGTAGCCAGGTGGTATCGGGCATATTTGCATCATATGCCCAGCCTGGATCCGATTCGTCATCCTCTTCATTGACGAGAGAGTCGTCAAGCGTAGCGAGAGAGTCGTCAAGCGCCTCTTCCTTGATAGACGCTTCCTCAACAACCATCCCACTGTCCCGCTCGTCCTCAGATTCGGCATCCGAGACCTCGTAGTGATGCGTCTGTACGGGAAGGGCTGGGGCGACATAACCCGGTTCTAGTACAGAATCCTCCTCTTGAAACATCCGGTTCCAGAAGTCTCCAGGCTCTGTCGATGATGTCGATCCATCTGAGCCGCTCCCGGAGGCAGGATCAATGCCGATTGCGCGAGTGACCCAAATACCGGGGCTTTCTTCGACTGTCTCCCATTTGCACCCAGAGACGACTGGAAACACAAGTGCATCTTCGAGCAGCGCCTCCATGAAGGCAGATCCATCTGGGTCGTCTTCATCCAGTTTGATGCGCCTCCCTAGCATGATTTTCCAAAAATCCCCCTGTTGCATGAGTGACCCCGCAAACTCGTCGTATATGTCGCCGTCTGCCCAAGCAATGATCCCAGTGTCAGGGTCAAACTCGAGATGGAACGTTTCGCACATCAAGCGAGTCGCCCCCCGCCGTCTCAGTTCTTCGTACTCGTTCCGCCCGTCCGGCTTGGTGGCGTAAAATGGAGGCAAAAAGTAAGGCTCGTCTTCGCGAAGTGGCGTGTCACCTCGGGGTTGAGAGACACGGTCCGGGTTGAAGGCCTCGTTGCTAGTGTAGTCCGCGTCATCGCAACGGTCCTACTGACAGTGGGCGTGAGGTTGAAAATGAACAGGTAGCTCTTACAACATCAAACTCGAGCTGACACCCGCCCGAGCATACTCCCCCTTCAAGTTCCCACATGCATTGAGGACATCGATATACCTTGTCCTTGTCGTCCCAAATGGCGAGCAAGTCGACGGCATCTACACACGCACAATATTGATTCGTGTTAGCGGCCAGCAATGAAGCCACTCAACGCACCGCTTGAGGCCAGAAAAGTCTGCAGGTTGTTGATGCCATACGCTTCGAGGGTACGCCGAGTTGTAACTGGGTCATTCGCAAGAAGTTCGCTTACAACGCGCCCAAGTTTTCGAAGTTTGACTTTCTAAAGACGCGTCACCGCGTCAACGACGGGTCGATCGAATAACGGAGGCAAAACGAACCTGCTGTCTAAACTCTTCGGCAGATGGCTGGCTATCGAGCGCGTTCGTTGCCATATTCGTTCAGGATCCTCTGTGCTCAATGTCGTGGTAAAAGGAGCTTTGTGACCGTTGATCTGTGACTGAAAGCACATGACCGCGCACTCAATTTAAAGAACGAAATCCAAGCACTGTTTGAGCACTGTAGGAACTGGAAATAGAAAAGACGTTGACTGACGCGCGAACGCGGGACGATAATCACAGCAGAGTCTGCACCAGAAAACCTTTGTTCTCGTAGCAAAAGGACAAGCGTAAGGTAAACGATCAGAATACGGGCTGCTCCAGGTACGCCTCCGGCTGCTGCTGCTGGTACTCCTGGGCAGGAGCAGTAGCGTAAGGCTCCTCAGCTGCTGCTGGTGGCGGAGGGGCGACGGCAATGGGCTCCCGCTGCTCCGACGTGGGCTCGGAGACGGTCTTGTCAACCGGGGGCTCGAGGATGGTAACCGAGTCCGGCAGAGGCTTGCGGGGACCAGTCTGGCCCTCAGGGTCAGTGCCCTTCATGCTGTGACACCGCGTGAGTCATCGCAGTCGCGAATATGGACGACCGACTCACATTTTGACCTTGATGCCGAGTACACCCTGTCGCAGCAGAACGTGGCGGACAGCAAAGTCGACAAAATCGACGGCAGGTTGACCGGAGTGGATCATGAAGCCGTCAGTGAACTTCATGGATTTGGCACGGGCGGCACGGAGTTTGCCCGAGACGACGACCTCGCAACCCTTGGCGCCAGACTCCATGACGAAACGGAGGACACCATAGCATGCACTGGAGACGATCAATACGGGAGGGCGACAGTGGATAAGCCGTAACGAACCGACGGACGGCGAGACCACCGAGCAGCTTGTATCTCAAGCTCTCGCACTGGGCGATAGCAGAGAGACCACGGTACTGGACCTTCTCGGCGTAGAGCTCGAGAGAGTTCTCAGGGAACTTGAAACGTTTTTGGACGAGAGCGGTGAGCTCGCGAATGCGGCGGCCCTTCTCTCCCAGGACTTCTTGGGTGTGGGTTGCACGGATGATGATCTGGCGCGTTTGTGAGCACAGAAGAGTTAATGAAACGCGAAGGATGTACCTCAGTGCGAGCGTGGGTGACACGGACGTCGCAGCCAGAGTAACCTTCCTCAGCGAGTTCACGGGTGAAAAATTCGTTGAGTTCGGCGCGGAAAACACCGTCGGCAACAAACTTGCGCTTTTTGCTGATCTGGGTGGCCATTTTTTGTAGTCTGGCGTGCGGTCAGGAAAGAGAAGTGGGTCTGACGGGAATATATACCTTGAGGTGGTCGGTGCCGGTCAAGAGAGTCTGAAAGCTGATGAGCTATGCAGCTAGTCTCGTGATGTGATGCGTGATGTAACATGTCACGCATCTGAATGGTATAAAAAAAGCGCGTTTTGCTAAGCGGAACTATATTCTTCTCCCACTGCGCTCACACCTCAGGTGAGAACTCCTCCTTTTCATTCACTCTTTTTCCTTTTGCAATGACGAGTTTGTACTATACAACCATTGGCACCTCTTAGTCGACTTGCGCCATGGGTTACGACCTGTGGTTCACTGACATAATGACTTTCCTGAGCTTTCTATGTCTTTTCTTCCTTCTGTTTCCCATAGGTATGAACCATTGCTGACTGTTCTACTCTCTCTAGGTGTCCTTGTGTTGTTCCCTCGCGCGGTGTCCAAAACTGAGGTCCGTTTACTACTCGTTAAATACGCTCATGTACTACAACTTGCTACTGCTTCGCGCTTCATTGACGAATATACCTTCAAAGCAATTGTGTTCAGTTGGATGTTACCATTAGTTGCGGTAGAAATTCTCACCCGCTGCTCCCATACCACTTCCCACACACATACTGGTCAAGAGGAGCGACCCGTTCGTCCGTTTCAGTTCCGCAAGACCAGTGACAAGTTGTCGAACGCCCGCTGTGAAAATCATAAGAGAAAATCGTCAAATTTCGCAAGCCTGCTCACTCATTCCGAGAGGATGTGAGATGGCGATTGAGCCACCACTGCTCAAGTGAGCAAGAACATTCACAAGAGGCCTTTAGAGACGCACTTCGGGTTAATTTTCTCAATCGGTATGCCCAGTTGGTCGACGCAGTACGCGAATTGCGAGGCAAACGCTTCGTTGATCTGTAGCTGGTTAAATAATACTGAACTTCGCAGCAGAAAAGAAGAGCACCTCGTAAACATCAATGTCTTCCTTCTTCAAGCCGGTTTGCTCAAGGACTTTGGGGATGGCGAATATCGGCGCAATTCCCATGTACTTGGGCTCGCAGCCTGTCGCGTGTTTCAGGAAATCAAAGGACTGGCGCAAGAAAAGAAACCTGCCGACAACTGAAGTGGCTACCCACTTGCCCAGAATCTCCATCCCTTCCTTCTCGGCGCGCTCTCTGGTGGTCATGATACAGATGGCGGCGCCGTCACCGACACCGCTTGCGTTTCCCGCGGTCGTAGATGCTTCGCCCCAGGCCGGAAACACGGGTTTGAGGGAGGCCAACGACTGCATCGTGACTCCAGGTCGGATAGTGTCGTCAACCGACAAGGTACTACCCTTGAGCTCAACAGGGATGATTTCGTCGGCGAAAATTCCGTTGGCTTGGGCCTGAACCGCAGGTCAGCCCCAATAGATCCTGCGAGATTGCAGGCGTACTTCACTCGCGCGTGTGTGCGAGATGAGGGCATATTTGTCCTGCGTTTCGCGTGAGATGTTGTAGGTTTGCGCTACCATCTCAGATGTCCATCCCATTGGCTGTAGATATTTTCAATGCCGTCTCAAATGCGCCAACGGGACCTCGATACCTGGATACAGTCATGCGCTTCTGCGTTCTTGGCCACTGCTTCACATACTTCGGGCGTGGGGCGGGCACTGGTGGAAAGAGTTAACACGTAAACGTAGCTGCAAAGATCAAGACAGACTGTTTGCTCATACTATCGACGCCAATAGCAAGACCAAGAGACACCTCACCAGACTGAATGGCGTGTGCAATACTGCGGATTGCCATTAAGCCAGAGGAGCATAGACGGTTCACAGTCGAGATCGGCACATAGTTCGGGATACCGGCCGCTAACGCCGCCGCTCTGGAAACGTAGAGGGGCGATGGGGGGTGACACGTCCCTGTTTCCGGGCTGAGGAACGACCTGCAGGAGTATAGTAAACGCTGAACTTACCAACGCAAATGTCATCAATTTTGGACGGATCGAGCTTGGTCTTCTCCAGAGTGGCCTAAACGAGATTGGCGAGAGATCCACGCGTCCGTACAACCAAGTTACCTTTAGCAAGGCATGCAGGAGTTCGTCGACCGTGGTGTCCTTTAGTTGGCCCTTCTTCGCGCGACCAATGGCGGTTCGCTGCGCAAAAGTGATGACCACATCATCGGGATTCTTCTTGAGAATAGCGGCGACGCCAACGGGAGCATGGGTGCTGGCTGAGCGCATGAGTGTACGGGACAAGAGTGTTCTGGCCAACATGGGTGCTGTTGTGGGAGTCGGCGCTCGGTGTGCCCGGTGACCAGCTTTAAAGCACCACCGCGGATTTACGTTCTCCCGATGGAAGCGAAAGCGTGCGAGCAGTCGAAATTATGGGATTAAGTAGATTCTCGCAATATGTACAGCGCATGTAGCAACATTACACCGCGTTGGGCTCGACGCGCCGACTCGACCAGGGACAACGAGTATTTTTACGGGTTGGCGGCTGATTTCGCTGTTTTCCACATTTTGGTGAGGAATGAAAAGCAATGGCTGCACAGATGGTGCGCCAGCTTGGGAGCACCGCACCCGGGGCAGTTGACAATGTCTGCGGCGCGTCAGGGTCAACTCGAGCAGAGAAAAAGCGCGACGGACTCTGCTTGTCCTTTAGGCCCTTGTTTGCCTCGCGCATGGATTTTCGCGAGTGCGAGACCTTTTTCTTGGGCACGGCAAGAACGAATGGCGGGAAGAGTTCGAGCAGGGACTGGAGCGAAGGGATGGCCCATGTGCGGGATGCTGCGAGGAAGGCGGGGACGGCGGTAAACGCAAACGGCGTCGAGAACGGCGTGGAGAACAGCGACGAGAGTAACGGGTGGGCCAGGAGCGGGCGCGTAACCAAAGGCCTCCTGAATAGCGGTAGTGCGCCGTGGACGGCCAGCGCTGCCATCGTTGAGGAAAGAGAGCCGGATGTGGGCCAAATATTGGCCAAACACACAATGTTTCGTTTGACGCGCCCACTCTTCCAGGCGCTCAGGTCCACCACTGGCCTCACAGGCCTCGGAGTACACCCAGACCCGCTCCCCGCCCTCACCCACACATACCAGAACACCCTCGCACAGCTCGCACGCCTCCCACAGACATCCGTCTACCGCCAGGCAACAGAAGCCCTCGTTCAAAACAAACTAGACATCGTCAAGGCCGCGAATGCAGACATCGCCGCCGCGGAGAAAGGGCTAGACGAGGGCGTCATTGAGGAGTCACTGCTCATTGCAGTCGACGAGCTCAAACTCGCGGCCCAGATGGTGGACTGGAAGGCGTGCGTCGCACCGTATCTCGTTATTCACGCTTTATTCACATCAGTCTCAGCTGGGAGCCGCTTGCTGAGAAACCAGCACCTGGCCAGTGGGAATATATCTCATAACGTTGGGCTTCGATCATCCTGGAATGTAAACTAGAACGTCCAACCCCAGCGATGTTGAACCCTGGCTTTGAAATGAACGCCCAAATACGATGATTGGGTTCTCGGCGCTCACTGTCGATATTGATCCAGGATGACCTGCAAGACACGAGCGGGTTGAGGCGTTGTAGAAGAGCCCGCCTGTGCGCGTCCCTCAACTGGAAACGCCTCTTTCCGTCTGTGCTTTTTACGAAAGGCTAACGAGATAAGTCCCTACTAGTCTCAGAGCGACCTTGCTAGGTACACGCCGGCGCCAGTTGTATCAATCCACGTCCACGCGCCGTTTCGGGATTTTCTGGGCCGCAAACCTCGTCTTCGCTTCAACGTCGATAGCCTCGAGGCATTGGCCCGCCTAGAACTGGAGGCAGAGACGAGAAGAATACACGGTGTCGGACCCACAAGTGAGCTCTAGACGCACGTCTTGCCCTGCGTTTCCACCTGCTTTCCGTTTCCCTTGACTTGGGCAAGAGCCTGTGTCCAAACGCTGCATGCGACCCACGATGCGAGGGACGGCGTTCGTCACTGCGGTTTATCGCCAGGACACATGATGCGGCGGAAGGGCTAGTGTATCTGTGGCTCAGTCCTTTTCTTGGCACCTGACACATCCACATTGGCTTTCCTCCTGTTACTGAGTTTCCTCTTGTTGCTGAGTCTGTGCACGGGTGCCCATCGAGGTCCCGGGAGGCCGCTGTTCCATATCCACTTCTCCCATTCATTGGCTAGAAATGGACCATCTGTCGCACGAAACCAACCTCTGTACGCCGCGTGCGTTGCCAGTATTTTGTTTGGCTTTTTGTGAAGTCGCGGCGCGTGCGCGTGCGCCTGCATTTTGTCTTCCCCCTCGTTTGCGCACGATGCGACGACCCAAGGGGATCTCTGGCGGAGAGAAGCGACGGTAACTTGCCTTGCCGTGCAAATAATCAGCAATCCTAGCGTCGTATGTCTCTTAAATTTGGTCGTTCAAAAACTGACCCGCCTCCAGTTGGTGGTCGACGAGCCAACATCTGCAAGTCCGAATTTATAATTTGACGCGCCATTGACTTGTCTGTGGATAGGAACTTCGCTCGTTTAACGAGGTGTTTATATGAGTGATAGAACGTTATGAAGTGCCTCAAGAGAATTGCCGCACCGTCCTTGGTAGAACTTGGGTCATTTTTTTTGCTCAATACTGACTTCGATTCAGCGGCAAGCGCGAGGAGGCCATGCGCATCATGGACAGCCAGGGCTCCTTCCTTCCGTCGGTATGGTTTAACCCGATGTATATTGCGTTTCCCGTGGTCTGGGAGCGCATGTTCCGGAATCTTGATTCTCTGGTGTCAGAACGATGTACGTCAGGCTTGACTTTTGGGCGCACTTATCGTTGACGTTCAACAGGCATTCTGGCCCGAATCACTCAGCCTTCGCTTGCTGGGTTACTTGGGGTGCCAATTTCACATGACCTGAATTCTTCCAAGGACAGGAAGCTGTTGCGGGTTGGTCCGGGGAGGACAAGCGATGAGCGTTACGATAAATGCGAAGCACCTGGTCCTGGGCACAGTCCGCAGGCGGCGAGTGCACAATCTGGTCGTCGGAAGATGCGCTGCGCTGCTTACCCGGGATGAAGAGGCGGCACTAGAGCACAGTCGATGCGAGCTGTGGCGGGAGACACATACAGGTGCGGTCCGATAAACAACACGCGTACACGAGCCACCATTCTTATAAGACGGCGATCCCGCAAATTAATCCAACGAAGCGTATAGCTGCCCAAGTTTTCGTTCGGGACTTCTGCAATGTTTTTGAATGTGAATGCCGTCAATTCCGCGCGCGGCCCTTAGGGCATCCAACATGCGAGGTACGAGCACCAAATCGTTCACTGTTTATAAGAGACTAATTTGCACACGAAGGTGTGCTGGCAGCTCGACTTTCCCTTGTCCTGTCCTGTCTACAGTTCGCACGGTCCGTTACCGTTGCCAGTGCGGGACTCCCCCAAGGTGATCTGGGACTTTCACGTCATCGCGCCGTGCTCGTTCGCGTCCCCATCTCTGTGTTCCAGGTGTTAGGTCCTTTCTTTCTGCATAATGCCAAGTAATTCAAACAAGTGCCTTCGGGGTAGCGTTACACATCCCCTTGCCTCTTATTTCTGTTTGGCATAGCGTCTGTATAGGTGTGGATGCACAATACCTCGGTTCGGAGACCCTTGGTGTGTCATTTGGTAGACTTCTCAGTGTGTTCGCTGGCACCATTTTATTCTATGAGGTTCTTGCTGATCTCTGTGCAGGATCCACGCGTGTCCGGAAGAGGGATTAAGGTTGGCGATAGAGGGCGCGCGCGCTCCAGGCTCTGTGAGGTTTGGGGGTTAATTCGGGATGCGAGTTATCTGCGAGAAATGTTTTACGTAGAACGGGCTGGCATATGTACCCGAGTCTCTCGGGCAATTGAACAGGAATCATGGATACTAGTCAGAGATCTCCGGGCTCAGAGATTTCCGTGCTCAGGATTGTTGAACAAAGCGAGGGAGCTCAACGAGGCCCCCGTAAGTAGTGGCGTTTTTTTTTTGTTCCGCTTCGAGGTCACGATCAATTTCAGCATCGCGAGCGCAATTCTGCACGGATCTTCATAAATTTGAGTTGAGGATTGTACCCAAGCAGCAGGCGCACCTTTCGTACCGAGAGACCATGAACTAAGGACGCCCCAGTTTCGCTCTGCGTGCTTTTTTGATCCGCCTCGAGGTCGCGATCAATTTCAGCATTGCGAACGCAATTCTGCACGGATTCTCATAAAAGTGAATTGGGGCTGTAGCCAGGAAGCAGGCGGACATTGCATACCATAAGATGGAGGCCCAGGGATAAGCCAGTCGGGCGCAAAATGCAAAAACAACGACACCAGCAGGGTTCGAACCTGCGCGGTGGTCCTGTCCAGTAGGTTGTCGCACGGAACAAGCAAAAACGACACCAGCAGGGTTCGAACCTGCGCGGTAGAATACCAACAGATAGGGAAGGTTCAAACCTGGCTGGTGTTAACCCATTCAAATCTGTCGCCTTAACCACTCGGCCATAGTGCCACGGAAAGGTCTCGCAGCCTGGTGGCTGAGACGAAAATTGCCAGACTTGGATGGATTCCGCCGTTGACGATGAGCCAGCTGCATTTGCGAGCCGCAACATTCAGAGGCAGAAAAAAAAAGCAGAAAGTAACTGCGATGAAAGGCTGAGGACAGCGTGAGCATCGAGAAAGAGTCGGAGGGTCACGAACCACTGGCTGAGTTCTGAATTGGTTCTGATGCAATTTTGGTTAGTATTAGAACTTCTCCAGTAATTGTGGGAACATCCCCAGACAGTTCCGAAATCCCCCACGAGAAACTGCTGGGGCTTCCAGTTGTGGTACAACCATACTTGGTGTTCCGAGACAGGTTTCAGTGTTAACTTCAGGTGCACTAAACTGAATGCATCTCAGTGTGATTTTAGGAGGCTATATGCTGGGGGAAGATGGATGCGTCACAGGGTTCTGCAATGTCAGCAACAGATGGGCATAGTATGTGCTCTTAACTTATACCAGGACCGTTGAGATGTCCTGGCCTAGGCGCCATAGTGACAACGAGATCAGGAGGAGCAGCCAGCGTAGGCCTTCAAGCGTGTTGGCGGTGTGGATAGGTTGAAACCGCTGCAAAAGTCTCGCGTGGTTGCTGAAACAACGAGTTATGCGACGGGTAAGCAGAGGTTGTGAGTGCTGCTAAAGCGGAGCCAGAGTAGACGAACTTTGATGGCGTCCGGGCATTATGCATTATGGCTGAGATACATAGGGGTTGGGTTGATGCCCATATCGTGCTGGGTCACAACAAGTGTTGGATTTTTTGAATCAATCGCAGAACCGACACGACTGGGAGACCTACGGCGCAGGGGCAGCGTCTGTGTAAGTAGTAGGAATAACGGACGTCGGAGAGTTGACGCGAAGAGGCGGTCGTGGGAAGTTCATCCGAAAGAAGATGTCCCGATCCGTCGACTCTCCGTCTTGCCAGTTGGGCCATGGACTCGTTAATACCTTTCACAACGTCTGGGTCGCTGGTGGATTGCGTGGACAGTACGTCTACCAAAGTCAACTGCGCTTCTGTGATCCTGAGCATTCCCACCACCGCCCTTGAATAGGGAAGATGCTGGTGGTCTTGCGAGACGGGAGAAAACTACATGGCGTCCTGCGGTCCTATGACCAGTTCGGTACAGGCATTCCGCCGTCTATGTTCTTTCCGGCTCACCGAACGACACGCCCCAGCTAACCTCGTACTGGAGGACACCGTGGAACGGATCTACCACGGCAACGCGTTTGCGGAGAACTGGCACGGGCTGTTCTTAATTCGCGGCGAAAACGTCGTGTTGCTCGGCGAAATTGCACGTTTAGCGGCCCCTACGTATTCCGCGTCCACTCAGATTCCTACAGGATCTCGATCTAGAGGACGAGATACCCCTGCGTAGACAGGTTGACTACGCTGCTCTCGAGCCGTACCACAAGAACGACGTCGAGATGAAAAAACAACGAGAAGAAGCCAAGGCGCAAATCCTCTACGAGAAGAAGGGATTCTGCAAGGAGGGAGGCGAAGGGGATGGGTATTAATCGCGCGCGAGGCGATGAGATACTAATACCCGAGATGCCCTGGCCAAAGGAGTTGGTCGAGGAGCGACTATAGGCAGATTCATTACCCCTCGCAGTATCGCGTTCAGATACGCAGATACGACTTGTATGTTTGTAATGCTGAGAGAAATGCGGGGCATCATTAGACGGATCGCGCACTATTATTGTATTCTTTGGCGGCGGAGACAATGCTACAACAAAACAAGATATGCAATACATTCGAAAGCTGGTTTCAACGAAGATAGCGAACAAAAAGAATGCAGAATGGTCACGGAAAGAGACGGAATGGAATAAAAATATAGCGGAATTAGGACGGGTTCTTCCTCTTCTTGCCTTTCTTGCTGTCCCCGTTCGTCTTCCCTTTGTCGCTGCCGTTGACGAGCTTGGATGATTTGAGGGGAGCCGCTCCAGGATCGAGACAGCGGGAGCGGTTGTAGGGCTCGACGATGTCCTCGATGCGTTTACGGATTTCACGTTCCCTGGTAGTGAGCCTGTAGAGAGCTTCCTCCTTCTTCTCCTTCTCCTTTGCAATGTCGTGGCCGCGAATCGCCTGCCATCTAGAGTGTCTATCAGCAACAGCACCACAATGAAAGTAGACAAACATACCCAGCGTGGCGTTCGCATTTCTCGCTCCCGACACACCACCACTCCTCGGGATCTGGCGCTCCATCGACCTGCATAGCACCCTCCTTTCCGCCGTCTTCGTAGCTCTCCAAGACACCCGCGCCAAAGTCTGCCCACTCGTCGTCACCAAAACACAGACGCTGGTCCCACCCGCATTGACTGACTTGCTCGGCGCGTTCGCTCGCAAGCTCGAGCAGCCTCTCCCGCCAAAGAACAATGTCCATCCCCTCCTTCAGGTCCTCCCGCAGCGTCACGATCTCATCCAACACCGCGTTCAGGCTCGCGACCTCCCGTTCGACCTTGCCCATGCTCGGCGGCTTCACGCGCGCAGTCACGACGGGCAGTGGGACAGCGTCGGTGTTCTCCTTCATGCAGCCGTCAGTGGTCTCGTCCGCCAGGAGATCCTCCCCATGGACTATCACGACCGCCTCCCGTCGCTGTGCATCCTTGACGCTGTCCCACAGCAACTCCTTCTTCCCCCCGTTCTTCGCAAAGGTATCGATACGCTTCTTCATGTTGTTCATCCCGCACTCGTGGGAACAGTACTTTGAAAATGCGCCTTGCGCAGGCTTATGACATGCTTTGGGCGAGTCTGGTTCGGGATGATCGAGGCCATAGCGGCAGCGGGGTTTGTACGTAGTCTTGAGCGAGAGGTTGGGGTTTTCTGTATGACGATAAGGCAAAGGCACATGTAAAGGCAAGCAATGCAACGCACTCTCGATACAAAGCGGGCAAAAAAATTGATCAACCAGATCAACGACTAGATCTGGCATGTCGACGCATTGAGTGTGATACCACTCATCGCACCTGCAGCGCGCATCGAGATTAACAACTGAAGAAAGAAAGAAAGGGGCAGAGACGCACTTGTCGCAAGCAATCATGAACCGGTCCTCATCGTACTTGGTCTTGCAAACACAATACAGCTTGTCGTCCTCGGCAGCCACGACGGCGTCCTCGTCCTCGTCCTCTGGCTTCTCTGATCCGTCTGGCCCTACAGAACCGCCGGGCATGACGGAGGTGGAACGAGAGCGGGACGCGGACGCTGCCACCGAGCCACTCTTCCGGGATATGGCGGAGGGTGCTTTAGCCTTTGCAGCAGGTCCGGCACCGGCGGCCGCATCCGAGGCTTTGGCTTTCGGTTTGGCCGCTGGCCTTGCGCGCGGTTTGGCGGCGGCAGGTGCCTTGGGCTTTGGAGCAGGCTGTGAACAATGTGAGTTTAGGTTTTGAAGTGCAACAAATTTCGTCATACGCACCTTAGCGGCCGTGTCTTTCTTCTTTCGTGACGCAGACTCTTTGCTCTTACCTTGGCCTGTGGCGGTGGATGTCGGAGGTGGCATCGACCCGCGTTCGGACGGAGGAAGCATGGAGGACGCACGCAAGCCCGGGGACATGAAGGAGGAGGGAGACGACGCTGATGCCATGGGGGAGCCATGGCGCGACCCCGGTTCATTGCCACTTTGCAGCCGCAGCGGAGGCTTGCTGCTACCGCCCGCGAGCGCGCGACTAACACTCGGAGCACGGGTGGTGGACCGCGACCGAGGACGACCATCGACCAAGCTCAGTAACTCATCCTCGACGTCGACCTCCATCCCCACGAGCGCCTCCTTGCTGGTCTCTATCGTCTCCTTGACGAGTTCCGATACAGCCATATCAACGTCCATCCCGTCCTCCGTGGGCTCCTCCTTGCTCGTGGCGGGGACGTGGACGGAAGCAAGCTCTTGCTCAAGAGCTACGGCAGCCTCCGGCATGGTAGCAGGAACCAAGGGTGAAGTGGCGGCCTGCTTTGTGTTTGTGTGAACCGGGCTTTGACTCTTGTACAATGGTGGCGCAGGCAAAGGGGACATTGCTGGCTCGGCTTTGCGCCTTGGATGGGGGTCGGGAGCAGGATCGGCAAAATGCTCTAATAACCACTCGTGCGCATCTTCTTCTTTCGGTTGACGCGTCGGTGGCGGCGGTTGAGGACGCCGGTGTGGAGGGCCGTGCGGGCGAGTATCCTGTTGCTGCTGTTGCTGCTGTTCGGGGCGGCGACTGGGCCCGGCTACAGGGCTATTATATTCGACGGGACGCGATAGCACATGGGGATGGGATTGGGAGTGAGATCTTTTGTGCTTTCTGTCGTCCTGGACGACATATTCCTCCCTCCCTCTCTCTGGCAAATGGATGACAGTAGTGTAATCTCTCCGCTCCGCTGCATACGGGATCACGTCAGGCTCGTCGGGGTCGGATTTCCGCGCCTTGGCCCGCCCGGATAAACTGCCGGGAGGAGACCGTCTCCCTGGCGGGGGAAAGGGGGGGCTTTGGATCCTGCCGTCCAGCTGTCCAACAACCGCGTGTCTCTCCAAAACCGACGACTCGATCACGCGCTGGCGGTGGGGAAAGCCGAACGGGGGGGAGCCGTGGCTGGAGCTCGACGAGGGCCGGCGCGAGGCGAGGTCCGGGCGGCCAAACTCGACCTCGGGGTTGAGGATGCTTCGGTCGCCGGGACGCGTAAGCGAGCTGGTGCGCTCCCACTCAAAGCCATTGGAGGCCGGGGGGAGGGGTCCCGGGGAATCGGAGTAGCGGCGTCTCTTGTTCGGGGGCTCCATGTGGGCGATGTGGGATGACATATGGGTGGGGGCGGGGCTGGTGAGGGGGCGCAACTGGCCCGGATCGGACTTGCGCCCGGGACGCATATCGAGCATCACGTCGACGACGCGTCCACGCTCATGGTCCCAGTGGGCCTGCTGGCGGACCATCTGCTCGTGTTGGTCACGCAGGCGGACGGTCTCCTGTTGCTGGTGCTGGTGCTGCTGCTGGAGGAGACGGAGATGGTGCTGGTGCTGCTGTTGCTGCTGCTGCTCAAGGACAAGTCTCGACGGCGGGGCCATGTGGGCGAATTGGGGGACGGTGCGGTGACGATGGCGGTCATCGACGGGGCTGAGAAGCAGATGGGATTCGCGCGACGGCGTGCGGGCAAAGGACGACTCGGGACGATGATCGCGGTGTTTCTCGGCAAGGGCTGCAGCACGGGCGAGGGTGTCGAGAGCGTGCTCCGTAGGCCGGGCCTGCTGACTCTGGGCGGACTTCGGGGGGTCATATCTCGGATTTGGGACCGTTGGCTTGCGGAGATGGGGGGCAAGGAGGACGGTCTCTGCGACGACCTGGGGCTCTGGCCGCGGAGGGTCCTTGGGTGGGGGCTCGTCGCAGAGCAGCGACGAGATGTCGAGACGCCGGGACATGGTGGTCGAGGAACAAGAAGCAGACTGGGTGTTCACGAGGTGTGTATGCTAATCTCGATACGAATACAACGACGATCCATCTTTTTTCCTTCCCCACACACAGATGGGACTCCTCGCTGCGGCTAGCCTGCCAGCCGCCGGAACACGCGTTATCACCAGGATGATCCTTGCAAACCGTATCACAACGCTGACAGACACGGCCTTTGCGGTCCGACAAGGCTTCCAGCGGGAATTATGCGGTAAAAACAGAAAATTGGATTGAAAAAGATTGTACAACGAGACATTGCGACCCAGCCCACGCGGCGGCCACGAAGGACCAGCCAAAGCCACACCGCACCCAAGTCCCATCGTTTTTCGTTCTCCATCCCATTTTGACGGTCTCTAGGTCCTCGACCCGCGCCATCCTCGAGAGGCGGGCGAGTCATCGGAGAGATGCTTTTGTAGGACTGCGGGCAGAGGGTCAGCGAGGAGAGGGAGAGGAGCGGGACAAGGACGTACATGTGGGTTTGCGTTAAAGAGCAGTGCGATAGAAATTGCCTTATATAGGTCTCTGATCGGATTACATAACTCGGGCAAACAGCTATGCAGGCGCACGTGGTCTCACGTGCCAATCGACCGCTCTGCCCTCGAGGTAAATCGACTCGTTATTCCTGCCCCGTCGAGCGCCCCTCACCTGTTCTTTGACCCAGACAAAAGACGCAAACCGTCGCCCCTCCTTGACATCTAGTCGACTGCAGAATCGAAGCGACTAAGCGGACGGAAAGGGATGTCCGTTGTTTCCAAAAATCCCTTTGCCTTGCTCGAAGGTCCGATCTGCTGTCCCCCAGCCAGCCTCCCTTTTTTTCCTGATTTTTTGGTCCAGCGGAAGACTCCTCCCGGCCTAGCAGCCCAGTCTCCGCCCCCACCCCCGCCGCCCCTGCTCCCCCCGCTCCCGCCCGTGGGGCCCAGAAGCCGAGAGGAGGTCCTGCTGCCCGTGGCGGCAAGTACTATGCCCGCGGCGGTGCCAAACCCGGTGCCCGCACAGACGACGGCGCAGGCAACCTGAACCAAAACGGCATCGAGGACGCAGCCCAGGACAAAAAGTGTGAGTAGATCGATGGCTGCTGCAACCCGCGTATTCAAAACAACTCAGTCGACGGTCGCGGCCGTGGCCGAGGCGGCGCGCGTGGTGGTGCTGCTTCCCGTGGTGGACGAGGCCGCCAGTTTGACAAGCACAGTCAGACCGGCAAGGTGTAAGTCTCCGCCGTCTCCGTCTCTGCTGTTCGGTGTGTCAACCACCCGTCCTTTAGCGACAGCGAGAAAAAGATCAACCAAGGCTGGGGTGCGGAGGAAGGCAACGCCGAGCTCAAGGCAGAGGAGGCTGCCATCAAGGACGCGACCGCCGAGGCTGCCCCTGCTGGAGAATGGGCCGCGCCCGCCGGTGAGGCCGGCGAGTGGGGTGCCCCCGCCGAGGGTACCGACGCCTGGACCAGCCCCGACGCCGCTGCCCCCGCCGCCGGTGCGACCGAAGCCGGCGCTGGCAAGCCTGAACGCGACGGGCGCCCCCCGCGCCGGGAGAGAGAGCCCGAAGAGGAGGACAACACCCTCACCCTCGAGCAGTACCTCGCCCAAAAGAAGGAAAAGGAATCGTCTGTCGTGCCCAAGCTCGAAGGCGTTCGCCAGGCCAACGAGGGCGCTGATGCCAACATCTGGAAGGACGTTGTTGCGCTTGAGAAGAGCGAAGAGGACGCCTACTTTGTGGGCAAGGTGCGGCATTCCTCACACTTTTAGCTCGGCCTCTGATACCGGCATCCACAGAGCAAGTCCGCTCCCAAGGCCCGTGCCAAGAAGGAAGAAAAGGTCTTCCTCGAGATCGAAGCCCGCTTCGACCGACCCCGTGGCGGAGCAGGCCGCGGCCGTGGTGGCGACGAGAGAGGTGGACGCGGACGGGGCGGACCCGGCCGTGGCCGTGGTGCCCCGCGAGGAGGAGGGGGACGCCCCGCCGGCAACTACAACAACTCGCCCGCCGTCAACGTGGACGACGAGACCGCGTTCCCGTCGCTGTCCTGAGCGTACTAACATCGCCTACCTACCGGCCATCCCGAAAATGCTCCTATCTCGCCAATGCATATACATCGCCTCCGTCTCTCATCTCTTGCTTTCAATTATGCCGTCCATGATAACTGAAAGAATGCCATGTCCAGAACCCAAAAACGTACTGTATATTTTCGCTGGTTATTTACAAGGGCGTTTGTGTAATTTACAATTCCCTTCTGAGTTAAGCTATATATCCTCATGCTGAACCTTGTTGGGACTTGCTCGAGAAACGTTTGTCCATGTTTTCTGCCTCGTCCCGTCCACAACCACGATGATTGAAACGATCTACATCGCGAGACATGGTAAGGACAGCAAATCTGTTCTGCTTTACTTGACGCGCAATGCAGGGTTTCGGATGAATTGGGTCAATACCAACTGGTGAGCATCGATGCAGTCCAAATTGTGGACGCGCTGAATGCAACCCTTAGGAAGAGCGAGACCGGCTTAGCCCGCGACCCTCCTTTAGCAGCCTTTGGTGTGGTATGTGTACTCCGACGCGCCTGTGCGAAATATTCAATCTGCACAGACACAAGCACATGAGCTCGCCGCATATTTCTTGAGTCTTCCCGAGGAGCAGCGGCCTACTGCAATATTTTCTTCTCCCTACTGTTCGTTTTCCCTTGGGCCAGCGCACAGTGGATGAACGTGGATTATCCAGATCGCTGCCTGCAGACCTCGCAGCCCGTATCCAAGGCGCTCGGCCTGCCTATATTCGTAGAACACGGTATGTTTGCGTCCTACCGTTCCCCCTCTTCTCCTACACCTCCCTAGGGCTCTCCGAGTGGTAAGTCGGACGCAGAACGCAAAGCTGTTTAATGAATATCCTTCTCTCTCTCGGTACTCGCCCGTTGCTCCGAACACGGGTTTACACCCCCGTCCAGGATCCGCCGTGTCCCTGCGCTCGTACTTTGAAGAGATCGACCCAGACGCGTGGGCCTCGATTTTCTTCCCTCCGCGCGTCGGCGAGAACGTCGCGCAGCTGCACGCGCGTGCCGCAGACTTTCTCGACTCGTTCGTCCCCGAGGTCGAACGCGCGCGCCCGGGCGGACAGACGCACGCGCGGATCCTGCTCGTGAGCCACGCGGCGACGACGATCGCGCTCGCGCGCACGCTGGTGGGCGAGCCCGCGCTGCCGCTGCGCGTGGGGTGCTGCTCGCTGACCGAGGTCGTACGAAAGCGCGACGTGATTCCGATCCTTGGTGGATGGGATGCGCGCCGGCTCGCTGACGGAGCACACCTCAAGGAAGGTTCATCGCGCGAGTGGGGGCTTGAGGATATTGAGGTCGCGGACGGCGAGGTGAGCAACGTTCTGTCCTTGCTCATTCGAACAATCGCTAACTATCCCATAGGTGGTTGCAGACCCTGGCGTACCCGGCACTGAGCACGAGGCGGATGACCTTGTGGGGTCGCAGATTTCCATCACAAGCAGCAATTTGTAGAAGTACAGTGTGTTTAGAGTAGAAAGAGTACAAGCGGTTTTACATTCATTCCACCACTCTAAAATTTCACCCAGGCACTCGCATAGCTGACGCTAGAGTCCCGAACCGTGAGGCACGCGCTGCTTTGCTCGTACCTTACCCACTTGAGCTCAGGCGTACGGGCAGGCGCAAGAGCCGCGAGGGCGCCGAGTAACACGCCGATCGGATGTCGACCGCAGATCGTGTTCTTCGTTTCCTCGAGGTACTTGGCGAAACGCTTGTGGGCCTCGGCAGCGGGCGGGCGCTCAAGGAGCTCCATCGCGGCGTGGTCCAGCTTGCGAATCGACGCGTGGATCGGGTGGTCCGCCGTAGGGTTGCTGGAGCGGGAGAGGCGCACAGCGGACGCGTCGGGCGCAGGGTAGTAGTACGTGTACGAAAAGCGCGTCCCCCTGCGAGTTTTGATTGAATGCCCAACACAGAGGCGTTTGTGAGCCGCACCAGTGACAAAAATCGCTCGACACGACGCAGAAGGTGTCCTCGCGAGCGAGGTAAGGCGCAAGGACGGCGCCGAAGGCGGCTTCGGTCTGTTGGTCGATGGCGCCGACAACGATGGGCACGATCATAATGTCCTTCCTGTAGCGAGTCAGCGTGGGTGGAGGATATGAGCCAACCTACCCCTCAAACATCTTGCGGATGTATGGGAGGTGCATCTCGAGACTGTGCTCGTCCTCGTCGGCGGAGTGCGCGAGATCCTCAAACTTGCCGGTCGCGCGGAGTTCCTGGATCGCTGCGGACTGTCGGATGCATCGGGTAAGTAAATAACAGAGAGCGCACTATCGAGATCCAAGGGTAGGTTGCCGAGCGGCGTCGCGTACTGCTTGCACGCGGAGAGAGCACATCCTTCGATGTAGATGTGGTGCGACGGACCGAGCACAAAGACGCGTTTGCTGCATTTGCGGTGAATAGGAGGACGAACTAGAACGAGGCAGCGCACATTCCGGTGGTGTCTATGCTCTTGTACGCCCAGGCTGCAGCTGGGCCCGAGTAGGCGTATCCGGCATGGCTGAGCAAAGGTCAATCGCCCGTGCAGGTCGCAGATATGACTGCGCACGGTGCGATGATGGCCTTGCAGCCTTGAATGGGATAGGGTTCATCGACTTGCGCCAGCCAGCCAGTCAGCTCTTTGTCCAGTGCAGTGGCTGCGAATCGTTAATCGCGGTCGACGGAGCAAGAGCGGGGTACCATCAGCGGTGTACCAGTCGCCTGCATGGGATGCGGCTCGTACATCCTTCTGACTAGATACGATATCAGCACGAAAGTCAGAGGCACAACGACGGATCTTGCGTTCTGGACATGGTGGGCGCTGGAGAGTTCGTACCGAACCCAAAAAGGGAATCGACTTGATTTACGCGTTCAGGAGCTTGCGTTCAACGGACATCGAAGATCCAAGTCGAGTTTATGGTCAACAGCACTTGCGACCCGTCCATCGCTCATCGGCATGCGCATATTGGATTATTGCGGCATAGTACATGAGATAACGTAGAAACACGGCCCCTACTCCTCCGTCCGCAGGCGTGCAGCAGGGTTCGTGACCTTGATGCCCAGCGCCTTTGCCCTGCTCGGCATAAGCGAGGGAGCGAAATGAAAAGGAAAGAAGACGCACCGGTCGAGAATGACAGTGCGGTTGCGGCTGCTGACACCGTGAGCAATCTCGGCCGCAAAGGTTTTGTTGTGCATGAGCAGAAGGTCGACTTCCCGCACGTTGTTGACGAGGAATTTCTTGAGGCCGTTGGGGAGTAGGTGGCGCGTCTTTTGGTTGCTGCCGTATCCGATCTGCTCGGCATTAGTCCCAGTCGTTTCGCGCGAGACGAGGGACGGACCTTGGGCATGGGGGTTTGGCCCTTGAAGCGACGGCGAACCCTGTTATCGATACCCTTGGGCTTCCGCCATGCCTCCTTCACACCATGGTAACGATCCGACTGGTGGCGCCTGCACAGAGTTCAGCCCTGCGGTCAGCACACGGGGAGTTCTCAGAACGCACTTGAATTTGTTGGTGCGCTTTTTGACGATGGGGATCTTGACGGCCATCGGAGGCTGCAAGTGCAGTCAGTAAGTCATCCAGAACGCCCAAGACCAATCCAGGCCGCAGATCCACTCCAATTGCGCAAAAGTGGCACCGATCGACTCGTACGGAGACCAGGCGAATGGGAATGGACTCGGGACTCGCAGAAACATTCATACTCACTCTTGACGAAAAACTGAGAGCGGACGAGGAGGGTTAGTGTGGCTGTGCCGACTCAGAGTCACGTGTTGTCAATGCCACCGATTTGATGGCCGCGGAGTTGATGGCGATGAGATTGACTCTTGGAAGAAACGCCCGCCCACTCATCGCACCATCGACGTCCGAATGGCATGTTCTAAGGCTGGTTCGACGCCAACCATCGTCGGTGCTCTCCCAACTGAATTCACGGCCGAATCGCCGATGTATGAGAACAGATGACGACCAGACTTGTTCCATATATTTGGGTGTATCTGTACCAATCCACGCTACTACTATATGGCTGTATAGACCTAGGGTTTCCAGTGCGCCCTGTACATAGATTGAGCCGGATCACATGGAAGATCGGCGTAGATAAGACTTTTGAACGACTCCGAGAGCCTCTTCAACTGTCCTCCCCCCTCTTTCATGGTCATCGACTCAGGACTGTGCACACGGGGTCGGCGGCTATTCTCAATTGAATCGAAGGGTACCCACGTTTGTGACATAAAACCGCGACACAGCAAATTTCAGGCAGCAGTTCCACGCTCAGCCAGCGCTCCGCCCCAGCCGCGTCTATCTCTTTTTGCCTCCTTCGTCGCCGCAGCAGAAGGCAGAGAGTTTCCCGTCTCTCGCCCCCACTTTATGCTTTCGGTCCCTGCCTTAGATCGCACATTTGACGATGACGAGTGGATCCCGTCCCAGCCCCGCCTCTACCGCGCTGCCTCCGTAGGAAACAGCTGGGGCGTCACCTCCATCGGTCGCGGATTCGACTGGGACAGCGATCCGGCAGAGCCCCGCGCGGCCCTCAAGGAAAATCTCGACACCTCTCCGCTAGCCTTTGACTTGCAGCCCGGGGATCAACCACCCCGCAGACCCTACACCGGTCGCGGCGGCTTCTTTGACTGGGACGAGAACGCAGTTAGTCCGACAGACACAAGGGGCGCGCTCAAGCTCGATCCTTCTCCCCTGGCCTTTGACTTGCGGCCGGATTCACCGCGCAGACTCCTCGACGTCCTAGACACGTCCCAGGTAATGCGCCCGGTCACAAACGTCCCCTCCGCTTCCTTCTTGCCCTCCGCCTCCTACACTGGAGAGCCCTACAACTATTCCCCATCCCACTCCCGTCCGGCTTCTCCGGCCTACAACATCACCCCGACTATATCTACCCGCACCCCACCAATGTCCCGCTCCCCGACAATGCCACCGCGGCCCCGACGGAGATCGTCCCAGCAACGCGTCTCCCTAATCGCTGGCCGCGTCTCCATTGCCACCATCGAACCATCTACGCCGATAATTCCTCCGGGCCTCCTCCGCGCAGGCAGCTCCAGCAGCCTCCTCAGCCTTGCCAGCAGCACCCGCCCACCGTCCCCCGTCCCTCCAGAGCAGCAGCAGCAGACCTTTCTCGGCGGCCGAGACATCTCAGAATTCGTCATCGACGGCGAAATTGGCAGAGGCGCGTACGGTCTCGTCAAGCGCGCGCGAGAAATACAGGCAGACGGGTCCCTTGGGGTGAGATCCCTCGTCTTTCTTCCAGCGGTCCCTGACAGCGTTGGAATAGACCCCCTTGATCATTAAGCAGATCATCAAGTCCCGTATCCTCGCCGACTGCTGGAAAAAACATCCCAAACACGGCACGATTCCAATAGAGATATATGTCATGTCCTCCATCTCGCAAACCACGTATGTATTACCGCCGCGTCGGCCGTGGGATCCCGCGCGCGCCGAACCGGCTGACACCCTAGAGCACGCCGACTGGATAGAAGGCAGTGTGGTCCATGGCCATCCCAACATCTGCCCGTTACTCGACTTTTTCGAGGACAACCACTACTACTATCTCGTCCTGCCATCGACGCTGCCAGAGCAGCTTCCAGATCAGCCCGCCCCGCCCTCTGATTTGTTTGATCTCGTCGAGGATTTTCCGCACGGCCTCCCGCCTGCGTCCATACGAAGTTATCTTGGCCAGCTCGCAGATGCGCTGGCTTTTTTGCATGAACGTGGAATTGGTAATTTCATCTGTGGCTAAACTCTTCACCCAAATCTGATTAATGAGCCTCAGTTCACCGTGACGTCAAGGACGAAAATGTCATCTTGGGTCCCCACGGAAAATGCATCTTGATCGACTTTGGTAGCTCAGGCCTTGTGAAGCGAGGTGGCTGGGATACATTCAGTGGAACGTGAGCTTTTTTCAAAAACTTCCACGCGTAATTTGGCGCTTAGCCAGAGACATCTAGCTTGGACTATGCAGGCCCGGAAATCCTCCGCGGCGAGCGTTACCAGGGCAAGGAGCAAGACGTGTGGGCGTATGGTGTGGTGGCCTACGTTCTACTGGTGGGCGAGTGTCCGTTCATGACACCTGAAGAAGCGCAGGACGGCCTGGCGTCGCCCTTTGCCAACGCCTCGATTGCGCTCGATGAGCGGTGCGGCGAGGGCAAGGAGCGGGACGGGATAGAGCCCGATGGTGGCGGCGCGCTCGAGGATGCCGCGGCGCTGGTTAGAGCGTGTCTGCATGTTGAGGTGTCTGGGCGGCCCACTTTTGACAAAATCCTGCAGTCGCGGTTCCTGGCGGGCGGAGGCGGCTGGGGAGCATAATGTATATTATTTAAAACTAACACGCTGTACTGCTACACGTTTCAAATGTATTCGTTTCCAACGCTGTTGACTCGACACCGCATTTCAACTTTTTTTCTACTCGATCGACGGCACCGATTGGTGCGAATGTCACGTGCAAGTGACTGTAAAATTTTCGCTTGCTTGTGCGATCAGATTAAGATCCTTCTTGCTCTTTCCCTTCATCTTCCCCCCCTCCTTCCTCTTGAAAGTAAGTCCCTCTCCTCCTCGCCGATGAGCTTGCTCGTCCCCTGCTACTCCCTACCATTGCCCCCGCCTACGGCGCTCTCACTCTCCGAGAAGAGCGGTTTTCGGTCGTCTCCCACTGATCTTTTCCGATACGACTCGCTCCAGTTACTGACATCCTCCTCCCAGAAACATCCACTATGGGAAAGGATAAGACCCACGTTAACGTCGTCGGTGAGTGCTCTTATCGATGAGCGTTTTTCGAGCCACGTCGCTGAACACTGGTCATCTCAGTCATCGGCCACGTCGATTCCGGCAAATCGACCACCACCGGTCACTTGATCTACAAGTGCGGTGGTATCGACAAGCGTACCATTGAGAAGTTCGAGAAGGAGGCTGCTGAGCTCGGCAAGGGTTCCTTCAAGTACGGTCAGTATCGCAGCAAATCTGTTTAATCGATTGGAGCTGATTTACTTGTGCAACAGCATGGGTGCTCGACAAACTCAAGGCCGAGCGTGAGCGTGGTATCACCATCGATATCGCCCTGTGGAAGTTCGAGACCCCCAAGTTCGTCGTCACTGTGAGTCATAGTTGGTCTTGAAAATTTTCTGGCCACAGTCGCTGATCCTCAACAGGTCATCGACGCCCCGGGTCACCGTGACTTCATCAAGAACATGATCACTGGTACCTCCCAGGCTGACTGCGCCATCCTCATCATTGCTGGTGGTACCGGTGAGTTCGAAGCTGGTATCTCCAAGGATGGCCAGACCCGCGAGCACGCTCTGCTCGCCTTCACCCTCGGCGTGCGTCAGCTCATCGTTGCGGTCAACAAGATGGACACGACCAAGGTTTGTTCTTTTTTTGAGGCTTTTGCGTTTAAAATTAACCTGATCAACTCTCACAGTGGAGCGAGGACCGTTTCAACGAAATTATCAAGGAGACGTCCACCTTCATTAAGAAGGTCGGTTACAACCCCAAAAGCATTGCCTTCGTCCCTATCTCGGGCTGGCACGGCGACAACATGTTGGAGGAGTCGACCAAGTATGATTCAAATTTCCTTCTCTGTTTTACTCCTTGCTTAGACGCCGCACAGCATGCCCTGGTTCAAGGGCTGGACCAAGGAGACTAAGGCCGGTGTTGTCAAGGGCAAGACCCTTCTCGAGGCTATCGACGCCATCGAGCCCCCGGTCCGGCCTTCAGACAAGCCCCTCCGTCTCCCCCTCCAGGATGTGTACAAGATCGGCGGTATTGGCACTGTTCCCGTCGGACGTGTCGAGACCGGTATCATCAAGGCCGGAATGGTCGTCACCTTCGCCCCCTCCAACGTCACCACTGAAGTCAAGTCCGTCGAGATGCACCACGAGCAGCTCGAGCAGGGTAACCCCGGTGACAACGTCGGTTTCAACGTCAAGTACGTGTCTCGTTTACAAATGGCGGTCAATCAGCCATCTCACCTATCTCAATAGGAACGTGTCGGTCAAGGATATTCGTCGTGGAAACGTCGCCTCGGACTCGAAGAACGACCCCGCCAAGGAGGCCGCTTCCTTCAACGCCCAGGTCATTGTCCTCAACCACCCCGGTCAAATTGGCGCTGGTTATGCACCCGTCCTCGATTGCCACACTGCCCACATTGCCTGCAAATTCGCCGAGCTCCTCGAGAAGATTGATCGCCGGACAAACAAGTCGATCGAGAACAACCCCAAGTTCATCAAGAGCGGTGACTCATGCATCGTCAAGCTCGTCCCCAGTAAGCCCATGGTACGTTTTCAGCCGCTGTACTCTTTGTTTGCGTTCCTAACCTCCCTTCCAGTGTGTCGAGTCCTACAACGAGTACCCCCCGCTCGGTCGTTTCGCCGTCCGTGACATGCGGCAGACCGTCGCTGTCGGCATCATCAAGTCCGTCGACAAGACCGAGAAGGTTGCTGGCAAGGGTACGTGTCGCCTAGTCTTTACCGCAACTGCATACTCATGTCCCTTTCAGTCACGAAGTCCGCTGAGAAGGCTGCCAAGAAGAAGTAAGGAGACTAGATGTAGAAGAATTCTGTATAATTTTTCCCTGTCCAATCCTTCCCTCTGTTTTACTCCCTTGTCGGTCGGCGTACCTACTCCGATGTGTTACCACCACTTTCCTTCACGTACACTGTATTCACGATAACGATTTCGGCGGCAGAGGGATTCACTGCCGCCAATGTCCGAAATTCACGCCTTGGTTAGTGACTGTATCAGTGAGCGTTGGAGTGTCAGAGTGAGAGTGAGTGCAGCGCAGCGATACGTTCATTTGGGCTGGGTAGATGGCAAGAACATCGATACGCCTTTCGAGCAATCGAGCAACCAACCTATTCATTCCATTTACAAAGCTTTACAAGTACTGAGCACCCTAACAGACATGCTCGGGCTCCTTGTTCAAATCCACACGCGGCCCCAGGTCGCGGCCGACAGTTCTCTCAAATACTTCCATCATAAACGTGAACAGCGACCTGGTCAACGCGGCGTCCCAGCGGCCCTTGGATTGCTCGTCGCGGATGAACGCGTGTTGCGCTTGAACTTCGAGGAACTGTGCATATCTCGCTCAGCGCGCCTCAACACGTACTTGTAAGACTTGTTACCGAGGCGGTGACGTTGGCGTCCTCGAGGGTGGCCCGGATGAGATCACGTCCCGCGCGCGGTACATGAGTGTCCTAGGGCCTGTCTGTCAGCGGGGTTTTTACAACGAGGGAACCACTTGCCTGCTTGCCAAAGATCATCTGCGTCCGAAGTATTGTCAGGAGTCATGCACTGCAGTAATGGACGCGTTCGTACAACGAGTTCCCCCCTTCCCGTCAACTCGCCTTTGCGAACACGGGCGAGAGAATCATCGCCTCCCTTGCCGAGCGTCGCGCTGTGGACGTCTGTCGCGAAGAAACATACCGATGCCAGGATGCGTGGGTCGAAGGAAGCCTACGCAAAATCGTGTGGTGCGACTTTCAAGCTGTATCGAGGACTGCTTACTCTGAAGGCCTGGTTTGGAGTCAGTTGGGCATTCAAAGCTCGCACAAAAGATCATACGCACGAGGTGGCCACCAAGACACATTCCCGTCGCTTTCGGAGCAGTATAGGTAAAAGCCCGTCAATACTTAACAAAGGAACCGTTATGTACCTGCGATGCGGCCGTTGCAGCTTTTCAACGACAAGAGGAGGTCAACAGAGAGTTTCGCGTCCTAGAACGGTCAGATACGCGGAAAAGCCTACGTATAAACAGGATTTTTACTTCGTCGTAAGCTGCGACGGTCTTCTCAATCTGGAACCAGTCAACTCTCGCTTTACATAGTCTGGGTACAAGATGAAAGTACCTTGTATTTATTTCCACGGTCGGTACCTTGACGCGATTATAGCGATAGGACTGAATTTTTTTTCCCGATGCACATTACCTTCGACGTCGTATGGGATTGCCTCAGGACCCTCGAACTCGTGGTAAGAGGAGGGACAGGCTATCCAAATTGATCTCAAGTCAGTTCCAGGGCTCAGCAATCCACTTTCCGCTCACCCACGACATATCCTTGGCTCGCGATGGATCCAGCGAATCTAGTCTCGTCAAGGTTGTGCCAGATATGCGCGACATAAATCCCACCTTTCCACAGGTCCAGTCACCTGGTAGATCTCACTGTGTCGCGCTGAACAGAAAGCGAATATAGATCCACAGATATCTACCTGAACACTACAACGCCTGCGGTAGATCCAATAAATTGCGGTGAGGATCAGAGGTGCGCGTCGCTTGCCTGGGAATTTGGCTTGAGGGTAGTTGGGGACCTGGAAAAATCAACTAAAATAAGCTGGCAGATCGTAGCGCTGCGCACAACCGGGGAGATGACGAAGACGCGGATCGGACGACCACCGTCCAAGGGCGAAGGGATATCGCGATATTCTTTGTTGATGAGCATGATCGTTTAGTGTCAAGTCCCAATCGGGTCTAGTCTGAGGCTTGATGGGGGTGCCTCCCCGTGGGATGATGAGGACGCCGGCTATCGTTGATCTGAGTCCTCTTTTGGATTACGAGACTAAATCGGAACTTTTTGTGAACGTGCGCAAATGCCGAATTACCTCCACGTCGAACGCCATGGCCTCTGCGTCCATCCGCCCTATCCAAGAATCGGATGACAAGCTCGTGCGCTTCATGGTCGCAAAGGCCAAGATGGAGCAATTGGCGGCAGCGAATCGACGCTGTGCGTTATATACCTCATTATTTAGCGTGAGCGGTTGTTTAACCTCCAGCAGCTTATTACAACCCCATGGTCATCGCACCATGGGTCGGTCTTTCCAGCGCCTTCATTGAGTACATGCAGTGGTGGCCGAAACCTGAGTTCGGGATCGTAGGCTATCTCCAACCCTTGGTCGCGTAGGTCTCCGGTAAATCTTAACCGTACCGCTGCTAACTTGTACTAGTTTTGCCACCGTTTTTGTGCCCATCATGTTTCTCATTGACTGGTTGGTTTCTACTTTGTCCTTGACGACACTGTCTCATGTCTAGATAGGATAAACCGGCCGTCCTTTGAACGGCTCACCCAGGAGGCCCTTCGTGCACCCGACATGAAAGGCGATGTAGTGAACCATTATTCTCGCTCTCCCGCATCCGGGTTCTGGATACTCGACTACGGGGAGAAGTTTGTGGGATTAATCGCAATTGATGCATCCATTGAGGATGCTTCGAGCCAAAATCAGGCAACCACACCCGAGACTGCCACCATCCGTCATTTCTATGTCCAAGAACCATATCCTGCTTCCGGTGTACAGGAAGACTTGTTGTCGCATGCCCTTAACCATTGCTTCACTTCAAAATCAACCAATATCCAACAAATCAAAGCTCCCGACTCTCCCCTAGTCCCGTATGCGCGGAAGGCTTTGAAGGAGGCAGGCTTTATACTAGAAAACAACACAGAAACCGTTGGAGTGTTTCGATGGAAATTAGGGATGCGCACATTGCGCACAGATGCTTGGGAAAGAAAACGGCCGGATTAAATATCTTCCTAATTGATCATTTGTCGTCGCGTAATTTTATGTCTTTCCTTCTTGAACCACGTCGGCGCCAGCAGCCTTTCCTTCTTCTGCAGTCCTCGATCGCGCAGACTGGCATCGGAATCATCCGTCAGCTACTGGAAGACGCGTCAAGTAATGCTCTGCTGTTCTGTCTTCTGCATTCGTCCTTGCTTTCGCTGCAAGCCGACCGCGTTCAGACGTTTGATTTGCTCGACAATATCCCTGGATATAGCAACGGCTATGAAGACCCCCGGCATCGTATTCGATCCGCGGTTGAAACTGGTAACTCGACCTCGGTTTACGTTGAACGCGTCTCAACCGCAATACAGCTCCAACTGGGCCTCTCGATTTTGTCATAGACTCTGTCGATACACTGGCCTCTGATATAGGATCCGTTTCCGAGACCTACAGATTTCTGCACGAGCTAATGTCCCTCATTCGAGCTCGTTCAAGTAGGACTTTGGTTCCCTGATTTCACCTCAAACTCATCCATCATCCGTTAGACCCTTCTCGTCTCATTCTGCATACCCTTTCACCTTCACCTCTGATACCGCTACTATGTCAGCCAGGATTTTCCTCATCGCTGACTCATGTTATCGCCCACCCCCCGTCGCTTCTCATTCACCTCTCCGCCGAATACCTTACGCCGCCGCCTCCTCTTTCACCGGAAGCAAAGTTCTGGGGCATATTTCTGCCCATCAGCGAGCGAGTGCATGAGAGCGAACGTCTGGTATTTGGTGCCGAGGGCGAGGGAACCGGAGAACAAGATGAGCTGGTGGTCGAGCTTCTTGTGCGGGGCGACGGGGGTCAAGGTTTGCGTCGACGAGGCGTGGACCGGACACTGCAAGGATTGTCCCTTACGCGGGGAGCGTGCTCGTTGGAAGACATGGTCACCCTCAAGTCTTTGTGGTCTCGGAATGTCACCGAACCTGCAAGTATTTTTTTCCCTTCTTTAGGACGTTTGCTGATGAAAGGCACAGACAATCGTGGACCCAACGCAAAATGTTTCGTTCAATCTCAACTTGACGACATCTCAGCAAAATTCCCGAGCTCAGGTGCCTCTTCCATATGTGCACGAAGGTAAAACCCCTTGTCATTCACCCTCAGCTCTGGCTCATGAGGTTAAGGGAGACACCCGGAGAAACAACCCCGAGCGCCTGCTGCCATCTTCTATGACCCTGATTCTGCGGACGATCTCGACGATGACGATCCTGATGAAGATCTGGATATCTAGGATGGATACATACATACACTTTGAAAACTATTGTAACAGTACACCATCTAATCCTCGACAAAGGGTAACAGGCGTGCTGCTGAGAAAAGTAAAGGCTACAAAGTTCATCTTGGGACAAACTCAATCCCTGCATTCCGTTGCCATGCACCTTCATCCCAATGACCAGCAGCGAAATTAGAGAGGGCGGAAAGGGAGAAATGGCGATTTTTTTTCTTCGTCGCATCCGCTGTGAGCTCCTTCTGAAGCACCGTCGATGAATGCGCTGGTGCGATATCAGAACGCACTGAGCCAGAAGTGGCAGCCGCGGATGGGAGGCGGAAGGACGTGGATCTCGGCACTTCTAAGCGTTGATTGGTTGGCGTGTTATTATTGTCGGCGACTCTAAAGCTGGAAAGAGGGGGAGGTCGCGGATAAAAGGCTAGAGCAGACGCAGGTCTTGTTCTGTTACGATTTGGGGTGACAACGTTGACTGGAGGGGCAGGGGAGGAAGAACGAGTAAAGCTGGACAGGGCAGAAAGCGAAAGTCGGCGTTTGGATTTGATTTCCGCTAGAGTCTTTGGACGCGAGTGTACAGTGAGGTCGGGTGAGGGGTTTTTGGGAGCGATGTCATTGCTAATGGGGGCCTCAACATGGCCGGAGGAGCTAGGAGGACGGATACGGATCATCGGTGTGGTATTGTCGTTCGTTCGGGTCCGCGCAAGGGTGGAGCTATAGGTTTGGGAAGAGAGAATGGGACGTGTCTTGGTGGCGTGAACCTGGAAAAGTAAAAATGAGCCAGATGTTCAGTAAAAGAGCGAAACATCATCCTTACGAGCAAGCCTGGCGGCGGCGGACGCGGAAGCGGAAGATGGCTATCGGTGCTATGGTTGGACAGGAGACTATCATAGGCCTGTGCTGCAGAAGTGTGGCTTTGAATGTCGATGACGTCTGGTAGCGCATCCGGGAGCGGCGAATTTACGCGACCCCCGACTCTTCGGACATCCACATCGACGTTGACTCCTCCGCCATCGCGTATCGTCTTCGACTTGCCACGCAACAGTTTCTTAAACTTGTCGCTGAACTTTTTCATCTTTCCGAGAACCCCGCTCGTTTTGACTTCCTGGCGACTCGGGAAAGACTGCACGTTATCCAGGTAAGCAAGCGGTGCTGGTAACTCTTCCTCTTCGACACTCTCCGTCTGCTCTACCTGCGCAATAGGGCCCATCTCATTCTCCGTGGAAAGGAGTCCAAAAGGTATCACTTGAGCCATGGATGGGCCATCGGGTGCCCAAGCAGAAGACATGATAGCTGCGGCGTATTCTGCAGCACTTGTGTCGCCGACGTGTTCCTCAGAGACGTCATCGAGAACAGGGGAGGGCAGCGGAGATAAGAATGGGGAAGAAGAAGAGGACATCGACGGGAAAGATACAACATGGCCGTCCACAGTGTTGCCAGTCGGAGATGACAGAGACAAATCTGGCAGAATCGATATTACTGGGGATGTCGGCGATAGGGACAAGGTCCAGGGGCTAGCATCACCGTCGATTGGCGAAAGACGAGGGCTGATGGGGTCCATGTCGAGGCTTAAGCTATTGTCAGGACTTGCGGGAAGAGAGAGACTGGTCAACATGGGAACCGCAGGGCTAATCTCGATGGATGGAGTACGGTTGTCGGCGCTCAAGGACCGTGCAACCAAGTGTGAACGGCCCGAGAGCGGGGAAGGACTTGGCGAAGGCGAAGGGTTCAGCATTTGTCGGTCATCGTACTCACTGCCGTATGAAGTTTCCCAAGATGGCGAGCTGTTATACTCATAGGAAGACGAGCGATTGTGTGGTGAAGATTGCGATGCCGCCACGCGCGGAAATGAAGACGAAGCGGGTGAGGCGAAAACAATGGGGGATAGTGGTGAGTTTGAATGACGACCTATGCCCAGTGATGATGAGGGTGACATGTCGGGTACACGCGGTGGAGAGGGTGAATCGGAAGAAAAAAGCCTTTGGCTTCGTACACGGGTCTGATCTGGAGTGCCACGAACGAAGTCGGTATGTCGGGGTATGCGCGTCGGATAATTATTGTCCACCGCCGAATATTTGGTTTTGAAAGCAAGCGGGGGGAGCTTTGCGGTCACGAGCCGTTCCGGTGACGAGCGAGACGTGTATGTAGTGCTGGCAGAAGTATCCTGAACGCGGCATAAAAGAAGTAGAGACTATGTGATACGAAACGCTCACCGTGGCTATGGACGTAGAAGTTTCGGTCTACATCGAGGAGAATGAGCGAAAGAGCAAGAAACAACTGGTTGACTCACGCGAAACCTTGTCAATTGGGAGTTGAGAGAGTCGGCAGGGGTAATGGCGCTGTCAGCAGATACAGAGGCAGCAAACGACGTGGAGGGTGTTTCAGACTTGTCCATCTGGCTCACGAGACGCTGTTGGAAGCCGAGGACATGTTCGAGGTGGAGCGAGTCGACAGCGGGACGGGGAGATGGCCAGGCGCCAGGCAAAGCTGGGCCCGGGGAGGGCGCTGGGGTGTCTGGGTTCATCGTCGTCGCGTCCAGAAAGCGCGGTCGCGTGATGTGACTAAACACCATTAAATAGTGTGCCGTCCAAATCCCAGTCTTTCTGTTCAAAGAAAATCCAGGCTGAATTCTAGGCGAGTTCTATCGAAACTGTCTAGAGAATCTACACCTTCGGCGAAGTGCCCCGCGCGGCATTGACGAGTTGGTAATAAATTATTTAAAGAGTGCCTCTCACAGCACCGTCAACGCTCTCAGCAAAGTAAGCGATGTTCGAAGCGTTAAGCCCCGCCATCGAAATCCGTCCATCGGCAGTCATGTAGACGTGGGCCTTTTGAGCGAGAGCGACGGTTTGTTCCTTCTTCAAACCGGTGAAGCTGAAAAAAGAATGTGAGCATGCATTTCAAGTTGGCGAATAAGAGTATACCTGAACATCCCGATCTGGCTCTTGATGTGTCCCCATTCACCAGGAGTCTTCAGGTCGTGAGTCAGGATACCATAGAGCTTCTCCCTCATGGTGATGATCCTGTCGGCCATTCCCTTCACCTCGCCCTCCCACTCGGCGTAAAGCTCTTCGTTGCTCAAGATGGTGTTGGCGATGCGGGCACCGTGGGCGGGAGGGTTCGAGTACATCGGGCGGATAATAATTTTCAGTTGGCTGTCAACGCGCGCCTTCTCTTCGGGGTCGGCGGTGATCAAGGAGAAGGCTCCGACACGCTCGCCGTAAAGACCCATGTTCTTGGCGAAAGATTGGGCGAGTGCGATCTGGTGGCCTTGCGAAACGAAGTGACGGACAGCGAAAGCGTCGCGAGAAGTGGAACCAGAAGCAAAGCCTTGGTACGCCATATCGAAGAAGGGGAAGAGTTTCCGCTCCTTGCAAATGTCGGAAATCTCGGCCCACTGTTCAGGAGTGGGGTCAATCCCAGTGGGGTTGTGGGCACACGCATGGAGAAGGACGACCGAGTGTTCCGGAGCGTTGGTCTGGAACAAATGAGTTTTTTGTTCGTAGAAAATGAAGAATGCAACTGACCAGCAAGTCGGCCTTGAGGGCCTCGAAGTCCAAACCAAGGGTGGCCGGGTTGAAGTATCCATACTTGCGAACTTCAAAGCCGGAATCGCGGAAAATGGGAGTGTGGTTACCCCAAGACGGGTTGGGGAGGTAAACAACCTTGGCGTGGGGGAAGTGCCGGGCCAAAAAGGCAGCGCCAATTCTGAGAGCGCCAGTCCCTGAGATGGATTGGGTTGCGGAAATCTGAGTTAATTAAAATGTAAGCTTTTCGTTGCGAACACATAATAGCAACGTACAGAACCAGACTTCAACGGGGCACTGCCGACGCCATAGGCGAGTTTGACTGCGTTCTTGGTGAATTCGGCAAGACCAGTGATAGGGAGATATTCCTTGTCGGGGTGGGAGGCCTCAAGGAAGGATTCGGCCTATTTTTGACGTGTCAGCGCATGCCAAAGTCTCTGCAGGGCAAGAACGCGCCTTTTTAACGCAGTCGAGCACATAGGGCTTGCCCTTGCCGTCTCTGTACGCGCCGACGCCGAGGTTGATTTTGCGGGGATCCTTGTCGGCCTTGAATGCCTCGGTGACACCCAGAATGGGGTCGGGGGGACCTGCGGGGACGGTAGACCAGGTAGAAACGGAACGGAGGACGCCGGCACCAGCACCAGCGGTGCGGCGAGTGAAGGTGGTCAACATGGCGGTGGAAGTAAGAGAAATTAACCCCGCGTTTAAGTCGAAAAACTCATCCTCAGCCGATTTGATCCGATCAAATCTCGTCCACATAATCGGTCTGCCGAGGTCTGCCTAGATTCAGTGGAAGGCGTGCCGAGATTGATGCGCTGATGGTGGTGATATTGACAGACCCGATCTAGCCTTGTCCTAGCCGGTCAAATTGGGTCAATCCCGATCACAAACGCTCGATTTGGACTCGATAATAATTATTTAGGTCTTGACTCGACTCTCATTCTGACTTGCTTCCTTACCACAACATGGCTGACCCACAACAGTAAGCGTTGGCGAACTACACGCGCGGACCAATCTCATTCTTGCCAGACCTGAAAACCCAGTCGTGGCCGACCTCAATGCCGGGCCATCCAAAAACGAACTGAAGAAGCGCGCAAAGGCACTGGAGAAGGCACAGAGGGAAGCAGAAAAGGCCGCAAAACAAGAAGAACTTGCGGCCCAGAAAGCTGCAGCTGAAATTGTTTGTCTTACAGGATGTGGTCGGACCGTACTGATTCCTCGATATCGATACAGGATTTCGCGACTGAATTCTATGGAGCCCTGCCCCTTAACCAGTCTCAGACACGTCCTCAGATTCCCCGTGTTCAAATCTCTTCGCTTTCCGCGCGCGACGGAGAGACTGTTGTTTTCCGTGCCCGTGTGCAAACCTCACGAGCACAGGGCAGCAAGATGGTCTTCCTCAACCTCCGTCAACGCTCTGACTCGGTACAGGCGCTAGTCACCGCTGCGCCGGAAAAAGTTTCCAAGCAAATGGTGAAATGGACTTCTAACTTGGCCGACGAGAGCATCGTCCTTGTGCAAGGCGTCGTTAAAAAGAGCCCAGAGCCGATCAAGAGTGCAAGTGTCCAAGATGTTGAAGTTCATGTTATCCAGGTGGGTTAAGCAACCTGCTTCGCTGAATTCACTTGATCAACTTGATTTCGTAGATACATCTTGTCTCAGGAATTGACGGACGGCTTCCATTCTCAGTGGAAGATGCGGCTCGCCCTGACACCACCGATGAAGTGGCTTCCGAGCAACAATTCAACCGCGTTCTACTTGACACGCGACTCAACAACCGAGTTGTTGACCTGCGAGCATGTCAATTCTGTCTACTCCATGCATTCGCTCACATCTGCTTCAGACACCGACAAATCAAGCCATCTTCAGACTTCAGTCTGTAATCGGCGATCTTTTCCGACAATTCCTGAGCAGCAAGGGCTTCATGGAAATCCACAGCCCGAAACTCCAAGGCGCTGCAACAGAGTCAGGAGCATCTGTGTTCAAAGTTAGCTATTTCAAAGGTACTGTCCCACCGATCACGGGTTTACGCCCATTAACACCGCCGGCAGGGAGTGCTTTCCTGGCGCAATCTCCACAACTTGCCAAGCAGATGGCCATCGCAGCTGATTTCGAGCGGGTGTATGAAATAGGGCCCGTATTCCGTGCTGAAGATTCCAACACCCATCGCCATCTTACCGAGTTCATGGGACTCGATCTGGAGATGACGATCGAGGAGCACTACCATGAGGTGATGGAGCTGCTCGACGGTCTCTTCTTGTACATTTTCCGTGGTCTCCGAGAACAATACAGCAAAGAAATTGCAATCGTTGGCAATCAATTCCCTGCTGACGAGTTCAAATGGAGGGAAGGCCCTGAGGGTACCCTCAAATTGACGTTCCGGCAAGCCATCGACATGCTCGTTGAAGATGGGGTGCCCAGAGAAACATTGGACGACATAAAGTGCGTTTCGGCTTTTGGAAACCACATTCCGAGTCGGATGTTAACTCGGAATTCAGCACGGAGAACGAGAAGAGACTAGGGCGTCTCGTCAAGGCAAAATATGACACCGATTATTACATTATCGACAAGTTCCCTATGGAGCTCCGTCCTTTCTATACCATGCCCGACGCGGAGGATCCCGTAAGTAATCTCATGGTTGCTCAGCACGCTGAACTTGATTATTCTTTTTTCAGACCCTATCTAATTCCTATGACTTCTTCATGCGTGGTGAAGAGATCCTTTCGGGTGCCCAGCGTATCCATGACCCCAAGGTGCTCGCGGAGAAGATGCGCGGCAAAGGCGTCGACCCCGAATCCATGAAAGGGTATATCGATGCCTTCCGCATGGGCTGCCCGCCTCACGGTGGAGGTGGAATCGGTTTAGAGCGGGTCCTCATGCTTTTCCTAAAGCTGAACAACATCCGCCGGGCGTCCATGTTCCCGAGAGACCCCAAGAGATTGGAACCCTGAGCTTTTCGAACATCCTTGTAAACCAATTTCTTCTAGTTGTAAAACAAGATTTCTTTTAGATTGTTTCACTGCCTCGCCTTTCAAGCTACCCGCCGATCAACGTTAATCGAACACTTTTCGCTCTAAAACCGCCCTTGTTCGTTTTAAAGGCAAAGTATGTTCTATTAAAAGAGTAGACGGCCCACTTTCTCCCCATGTTCATCCCGGGCTTCAAAGCGCATGAGGGTCGGGAGTCGTGCAAACCGGACCAACCAAACTGCACAAGCGTAGCGCCCTCGGGGGATGGGAGCACCGAAGATGTCGAGCATGACATAGGTCCCATCGGAGCCCCGACTGGAATCCATAGATTCATCGGCGTTATCTCGGTGGTTGTAGTGATCATCCTCGCAATTTTGCTGTGGCTAGGACTCCGAGCCGGGTTCGGGGTCTGGCTGAGGCGCAAAATATGGATCCCTTCTCAACGGAGGCCGAGCCCCGGCCACGGAAAAGAGAAGAACTCGAAGGGTGCTGCCGAATACACTGCAGGAGGGACCGCGATGGATAACGAGTTCGAGGCGATTCCACCGTCGAAGGTAAGTTGACCAACCTTCGCCGCCAGAGTAATACTAAAGACCGCGAACACCTAGAAATATGTGCGGCCGGTCGAGGTTTAGATGCCCAATGAGATTCCTGTCTACTTTGAAAAATAGGGACCGTGTATGTTGTGTTGGCTGAAAGAGGCAAAGAAGACGCCTAAATGGGATTCGTCACTTTTTTCTGCTTTTTTGCTTTCTCTTGCGCGATGCGGTTCCATTATGATAATATTCGGGATTCAGTCTTATTGCTAGATTGTTACAAGATTGGTGCGGCGATGGATACTACACATGAATCCAGTTCGTCTCTTCCGCGTGTAGTTACCCGCGCATGAGCCCGCATAAAGCCAGAGCTGCCCCCATCATCTCATCGTCTGGCTCCCCTCCCTTCGACGTTAGGTTCTTCTTTCCCTTAACGCTTTTCTCTCCCTTGACGTTCCCAGTCCAGGAAGAGTCGCACGACGCCGGGGGTGTCCTCGCCTCGTCGACCTCCACGTCCGTGTCCCCACTGTCCTCGAGCAACTCTGGGAGGGCATCCACATCTTCTTCGTTCACCCCTGTAAGGCGGCGGCGTGCACAAGCCCATTCGAGGGTGGGTGTGCTGTGTCCCTGGCCGAACTCGACGTAGTCGCGCGCGAAGGGGCTGGACGGCGGTGCGGTGGGGGAAGACGCCATGTTGGCCCACAGGGGCGCGCGCGGGTCGTGCCGGCGGCGCGAAGGCGTGCGCGGCGCCATGACACGAAGCTCGGAGCGCGACGCGACGCGATCAAGGGAGGGGCGTCTCGACGCGGATGTGGATGTGGATGTCGAGGAGGTGGGTGTGGATGAAGCTCTGCTGCTCGCGGAGGACTTTGAGCTTCGACGGGTGGTGGTGCTGGTGCTTTTCTTTGTAGTACTAGCAATGTCCTGTGTGCGTGTACGCCGACGAGACGTCGACTTGCGTTTGTTCTGGAACCAGCTCGTGACTGAGTTTACTTCCCTGCATAAGATGTCAGCGACGCGTCTCCAAGACTAGCTGAGCGCGCACATATCTGTATGTATAGCGAGGCGTTGGCGCTCCTCTAATGTCGGATGCGTGTTGGTGTGGAATAGCTGTTCGAGGAACACGACTTGGGCGTCGGAAAATCGTGGACGGGTATACGTGGAGGTGGTGTCCGAGACGGCAAGATACATGTCTGAGGTGGTCTTCGAGGACGGGCGGGCTCGGGACTGGGGTATAGTACGGGGCATGCTGGTGGTGGTTGGTTGGTTGGTTGAATCAGCGCGGCTGTTCGACGGCTCACGCGTTTGATGCCGCTCGATCAGTGACAGGCTGTGACCGTTCGCGAGCGGAAAAAGGCCAGAATACGATACTTATAATGGGTGGTAGAGAAATGAATATTACAACATATCGGGTGTAGATTTGGGGAGATACTGCATCAACAGACGGAATGCTAAGCAGAACCGTCCCACGTCCAAATAGTTTAATGCCTCCGGGTCCTTCGCCTGTCCGAATTACCGTGCCCAATCGCACTGGTGGGCATCGCGTTCCCTTCCAGAGCCGCCGCAATAACATCCGCGGGCAGATCAATGTGCACCCCGTCTTGATAAGTGAACGCATCCAGAGGAGAGTATGCGGGTGGATCCCGCCTCGTCAACGTCTCCGACGGTAGCCGGTCGTCGGGTCCACGACTCCCGCCGCTCGGCGTGCGCCGGTGTGAAGAAAGCGCCTGCAAATGGATGTCAAGCACATTAGGTGTGGGGGGGTTCGGCGTCATTGGGGACTCAGTGGGCGGGTGTACCTGAATGGTCAATTCTGAGCCTGAGTCGGACAACGATGTGGCCATGTGAGTGAGGGAGGGACGGTGACGCCGAGGCGTGGTAAACGGGTTGCGCGCACCTGCGGGAGCGTCTGGAGAGAGGGAGCGGGAAGAGGTCGGGGAAGACGAAGGGGTAGAGCGCTCGTCTTCGTCGACCTCTTGTACGTCGCTCGGTAGATTGGTGTTGGGTGGAGCATGGAACGGCAGGTCCGTGGGAGAGATATATCTGCGCGACGTCGACGGCCCGGGGGCATTCAGGTCGGGCGGATCCTCCATGATGGGCGTTATTGGAGGTGGGGGAGTCGTTGGGGGTTCGTGAAACGACGAAGTTCGCAGTGGGGAAGAGACTTGCCCACCGGGAGGCTTGGGGCGGCGCGACCGATGAGAAGTACGTCGGGACATCGGCGGAGAGGATGCGCTGGGAGTGTTGTGCGGGGGAACATCACCCCTTGCCCGTACACGGCCCCCAACATCTAGAAGGATACTACCACGTTCACTGCCATACGCCGGTGGCGGTGCGAGAGTTCCAACGCTCGGCGCAAGCCCCCATTTCTTGACGTTGGCCTCGATGAACACGAAACCTGCCTGCCCAAGGTTGACGTGCACGCTGCATGGCCCGTCTGCACCTATGGTTGGGAAAAGGTTCCACCTGCTGAGCCCAACAAAAGCATCCTCGAGCTTCCTCCCATTGCGCGTGAAAAACACAGTTCCAGTGCGCGGTCGATATCCCAGCCCAAGGACGTCGCCCTCTTTGAGAGGGGGACCAAACTGCGTTGCCGTGAAGGGATAGTTGTGTGACTTGTCACCATTGGAGTGATAGGCCACGGAATATCGGTTGAGACCTGGTAGACGGAACGCAGGATAGGGCTTGGTGGCCAAGCCGACAGCTACATTAGTGGACTCGGGAAGATCGAACATCTTGACCTCCCAATAATAGACCTCGTTCAGCTTGGGGAGGGGGAGGTTTGACTGGACACACGAGGACGAGGCGGGGTCGGGAAGGAAAGTGATCTCTGTGCGAGCATGGACCAGGAGAGAGTTGACGGTCTCATAGTCTGGCTCGAACGACCAGGCGGACACGCCCTTCTCCTGGATCGATAGGAACTGCGAAAGCGTGATATCTGTCGGGAGGGAGTTGGGGAGATATTGAAGCTGGAAGTCTGCGTCGGCAGCATGAGCACAAGCGAGAGAGACAGAGTGCAGTGGACTCGGAACGAACCTCGTGCGCGGAGATAAGCGAGACGGACGTGGTCGCTGACACTCTCGAGCCAACGAGCCTCCAGACCCTCGAAGCCGCCGTCGCCGTCGATGAGCTCCTCCCTACTCATGTCTGTGGGCCCATCGCTGTCCCGCAGCATGATGCCGCGCCTGCGGCGAAGTAGAAGAGCGCAACAGAGGACGAGAAAGAGGATGAAGAGCAAGGTGGAGAGAATAATGAGAAGGGGGAGGAGAACGAAAAGGGCATCCTGGGTGGGCATGTTGGGAAGCTGGTCGTCATCCAAGACGACGATTTGGCCGTCCATGTCCATGTCCAAAGTGCCTACAAACGGGAACGGAGCAAGTAACGGAGAGTGACGTGACACTCGGCTTGCTGAATACCTCGACCAGCCATTCCACTCCTTGATCCTCCTCCCTCGTCCTACTGCGACGCCAGTACCCGATGCAAACGACTCCTCGGAGGAAACCCTCAAGGAGACGGGCTGGATCCCATCTGCCCCCGCACCAGGACAACCATGAATCCGCGCTCTATTCTATCCGGACTATGCTGAGAGGCAGAACCGGATACGACGCATTCCCGGTGTCTTTTCGTCTCATCGTGCTGGATACCAAGCTCAGGTACGACACATACCCTCTGTCTTTTGCTCATCGTCCTGGATACCAAATTTAGTGTGACCCGCGCGCTACAATGTCTCCTCGCCAACAGTCCGTTCTCTTGTTCTCATTCAATCAATGTGGCTCTGATTATATTCCAAGACGTCGTATCCGCGCCTCTCTGGAACAGTGAGAAATCAGCATTCGCCGGAATGCTCACTGTTCTGGATATCATCCATCTAATCCAATACTACTACAAGACCGCCGTCGGCTACGACAATGTCAAGACAGATGTCGAGAAATTTAGACTCGAGTCTCTCAGAGGTACGCGCACCCCGTCCACTCATTTCTGTCCCTGATCGCGTTCGCGTACGTCAAGATATTGAGAAGGATCTGGGAGTAGCCCAGCCGGCCCTTCTGAGCGAACACCCCAACAGCTCCATGTTCGACGCGGCTAAAGTTTTAATACAGACCCACGCCCGGAGACTACCACTACTGGATAAAGACACGGAGACGGGCCACGAAGTGATCGTTTCTGTGCTAACGCAGTACCGACTTCTCAAGTTCATTGCCCTGAATGTCTGTCGCTCCCTTCCCACACCTACCACAATATTTATTTCCTTGAATAGTGTCCGTCAGAAATTCAGCAACTTCATTTGTCCCTGCGCAAATTGAAGATCGGCACATATGTCAGTTCGTCTGGCATAAGCCCGTTTCACCCCATCGCAACTGCGACCCTCAACACCCCCGTCTTTGATGTCGTTCACATGTTTTCTGAGCGCTCTATATCCGCAGTACCCATTATTGATGAGGATGGGATAGTGGTCGACATGTACGAGACCGTCGATGTCATGGTGCGTTGTTCAACCAGGCAGAGAACCTAGTTGCTCATTTGCATCAGACACTCGTACGGCTCGGAGTATACCAGAACCTCGATCTCACCGTCGCCGAGGCACTCAAGACGCGCTCACCAGACTTTCTTGGTGTCGTCATCTGCACGGCGTCCGATTCTTTGCGGACACTGCTGGAGCTGATCAAGAAGCGGCGTGTCCATCGACTGGTCGTAGTAGAGGGCGAGGTGCGCCCTTTATATTCCTGTTGACACTTCGTTATTAACGGCATGCGCAGGAGGAAGAAAAACAGGGCGGCAAGAAAGGCAGATTGCTGGGTATCATCACCCTCAGCGATGTCTTGCGCTATGTTATCGGCGACGTCGACATTGGCGAAGGCGTCGAAGAACCGCCGCAACGGAAAACCTCGTAGCCTGGCTGGCCCAGCGCTGTTGTATTGTATTCTCGGAGGGAAAGGAAGTTGTTGTACTATTAGAGTTTTGCTGTTGTGCTTTTCAAATGCTTTCATGTACCCCTAACTAATAATCATGTCGCTGTTCTTCCGGTCTTACCAAGTATCCTATTCCAAGCAAATCTCTGTGCCCCTACAGACCGCGGTGGAATTCCTCCATGACCCGTCCGGGCTAATGAAACTTTCACCCCTCATTATCGAGGTCAACATCGACCCGGCGGACAGCACGAAATACACCATCGTTGACAGTCTAGTTCTCCCGTTTGGATATCGGACGAAAACGACTTACAACGCGACGATAACGCTGCACGACGCAGGTCTGCACGCCGAAAGCGCCGCAGGAGCAGGGACCACCACGAAAACCAAATATACAGCGAGGAGAATCGAGGACAACGTCACAGAGATTGAGGAAACGACGACGGTGAATGTGCGAATTGTCCAACCATTCTTAGAGCTTGATGGCTTATTACATCCCGCTCTGCAGGCTTTCTTCTTGCTGCTCCCCTTTATCAAGGGTGTGGTCGCAAAAGCCCACGTCGAGACACTCGAGAGAATTCGGGCGAAGCTGGAGCCTGCGCCGGAAACTTGAGTGCGTACGCTTCTCTTCTCCCCTCTTTACCATCTACTAAGCGCCCGAGTAGGCTTCTGTTTACTTCCTCCCTTGTCTTTCGCGTATTCTATCCAAGAGAATGAATCTAGTGCTGTTCGCTGCTGTATTGGGTCTGATTCTCGTTCTGTGGATGGCAACACGCTCTTCTGCAGACCCGTACGGCGAATTCCACCTCTCATTGAACAAACTTCCCGACGAGAACGTCGCGCGGACGGAATGGCTCAACATGGGGTATTGGAAGGTGCATAGTGGTCTTTCCCTTGGTTCAACAGGTCGAACGTCAACAGGATACCGATGTCTTTCCTAAAGCTTGCGAAGGTAAGGCGCGTCTTACTTACTGGAGAGGCTGCTAGATTATCGCAGCTCTAGCATTGAAACTCGTTGAAGCAGCTGGATGTAAAGCTGGGGGAAGGGTCTTAGGTCGGTCCTCAATCTGTTCATACACACTGAAATTCATCCTGCAGATGTCGGCCACGGCACGGGCGAATCGCTCATTATGCTGCTCACGCACCCTTCCGTGCCTCGACCAGCGCAGCTCACGGGCATCACGAGCCTCCCGTCGCACCACCAACGATCACAAGCCCGCATCGCGCGCATGAACCAGCCCGTGTCCGTCGTCTTACATGCTGGAGACGCCATATACCGCCCAGGGTCCCTCGGGCACCCACTCGACCCCTCGTCCGAGGGTGCTAAATTTGACACGATCCTCGCACTCGACTGCGCGTACCACTTCCACCCTCGTGTCGAGTTCCTGCGGCAGGCATACAACCGCCTGCATCCCGGCGGTGCCCTCGCGCTCGCGGACATATGCTTCTCTCCCGGCGCGCTACAAACCCCCTGGACACGATGTGTGGGCGCAGTGCTCCGGCTGATGCCGCGCGAGAACATGCTCTCGACGGACGAGTATGTCGCGCAGATGCGCGGGGTTGGGTTTACCGATGTACGCTTGGAGGATATCACGGAGGATGTTTTCCCGGGGTTCGTTTCCTTTCTGTCGAAAAGAGGGATTGGATGGTGGATTTTCACGAGGGTGTTCAATATTTTTCGGGGCACGGGAGCGCGGTTTGTGATAATTGTTGGGATAAAATAGGAGTTGTATTCGCGTTACATTCGAGCCGTCCTGTTATACAGCAAGGTCTACTTGAAGAGGTACTGGACTGACTACACAGACTGCTGTGGCGAGAGAAGGTACTGGAAGAATAGACACAGCACGCGCAGGTGCCAAATAGACGCGCCCCACTATGGCCTCCACCCACCCGCCACCACTCGTCGGCGCAGTCTTCGAACGCGCCCCAGCCTCGACACCTTCCACTCCATTTGCACCGGCATCCAAGACCGGCTTCCCGCAGGCGCCCCATCGGTCAAAAAAGAGCGCTTTTCAGCGGGTAAGGGAGGCGGCGGGCGCCACTTCAAGCTTGAAACCGCGGGACCACGTCCCTGTCGTCGTGCCGTCCAAACGGGAGGCTTCTAGACCCTCGCCGTCCGATGAGCCACCAACAAAAGACCCAGACGACTGGCGCGCCCAGATGAGCAGGGAGAACGAGCTCAAAGTCAGTGCGATGACGGACGAGGAACGGGAAGAGGAGCGGCGAGAAATACTCGAGAAATTCGGCCCTGGCCTCGGGGATGTATTGAAAAAGGTGCGCGAGGCACGAGCGACGTCGACTGGTGCGCAGGGCCTCTGGCTCGCATTATAAAATATTCAAACTACTTCTAAAGCGCCCCTACCCTCTGCTCTCACCACCCCGTCCAGCACCCGCCCTGCAAGCCGCGCATCTAAGCAGCTGCGCTTTGCAGAAGTGACCGAAAACGACGTTCACGTCTACGAGTCCGCACCATCGTCGCCCCGGAAGAAGGCTCTTGCCCTCCCTGCGCCGTCTGCAGACGATAATGGCACGGTTTCGCTGGGTCAGTGGACTGGATCGGTGGACTTGCCGCAAGACGCGCCCAAAGCGCAAGAACCAGAACCAGAAGAAGGAACCCCAGAGTATATCCGCCGCCGTTTCTTCCCCTCCGCGCCCGCGAACAACCCCGATCTTGAATGGATGCAAGAAACCATGCATCCAGTCCCCTCCGCTCCGCCCCCAGCCGACGCGCTGCGCTTCGACCTACGGGCAATCCGCTTGCCGCGCCGCTGCACGCGTCGCTACCGACTCACCTGGGACTTCACCACCACGCGCCGGACGCGGACGGCCTGCAGCGCGCGGGATACACCCTTGATGACGTCTTCCTCATGTCGCGCTCTGGCGTTAAAGCCCAGCGCGCCGCGGGGATGCGTATGCTTGCCGGGGTCGCGCGCTGGGGTCGGCGCCGTCCACCGCGGTGATGCAGACCTCCCTGACGGTGTTATGAAGGCGTCCGAGATCGGGGACGTCAAGACACGCGTCGTGGCGGCTGGTATCGACTCGATGGCCGAGCGTGGTGCCCTTGGGGTACATGCGATCGAGGTAGTATGGGAGTGTGTTGTCGGGTGGTCCGAGGCCGAGGAGGAGCTCGATCCAGATGTAGAGCCGGACATGGAGGGCGTGGAGCTGGGGTCCAAGGATACGTTCCCCACCGCGCAGCTCCTTCCGCAGATTGTCGCGGCGCTCTCGACACAAGTGGAATCACCAGACTCGTCCGTATCCGCGCGCATTCTCGCGATTCTCCATCGGCTGGCCCGCCAGACAAACGACATCGCAACAGAGATAGTTTCCACGCCGACTTGATCCCGTCCCTCTTCCGCGCCTACCTCATGACCGACGCCGCTAACCCCGCATGCATCTCCCTCTCACGACGCTCGCGTCCTCCCACGCGTACCAATGCACAGGCGTTAACCCCGCCCGCAGATGCGCTTCTGCGCTTCGTCACACCCTTCCGCCGCCTGATCCTGCGCTGCCTCACCGAGACGCTTAGCTTCTACACCGCCCTCGCGGCGTATGGGCTTTACGCGCACATCGCGAGCACCGCGCACCTCCAAATTGCCGCCCTTACGCAGTATATTTGGATACCCAGAACACAAAAGATGAGAGTCTAATACGCGCGTGGGCGAGCCTGCTCGAGATATGGCTCGTGTGCGCGACGGACCCGCACCAGACGACGCCTGCGCACGAGATCCTCTGGAGCCAGGTCGTTGCGTGGGGATGGAACGATGATTTCCTCGCGCTCCGTACTCGACTGACTCCAGCGCCGGCAGACTGGGGTGCGTGGGTCACGCTGTGGCGCGCGGAGGCGGCATGGCTGGAAGGTGCGCGCGTCAATGGAGTGCGTGGCGGGGAGCAGAGCGCGCGGAGAGCGTGGCAGTGCTTAAGCCTGCATTCGAGGCTTCGGAAGGAGCTGAACACGCAATAACAAAAGCCGCCATTGACGCGTTAACCGTCGGCCTCAACGACTTTGGGCGCGGCGGGGCGATGAAATCAAAGAATCTGGGGTCCTCGGCCGATGTGCTCATGGCGGGGATGCGCCTCTGGCTTGCTTGCTTGC